>VWZP01006853.1:1431922-1487413 GCA_013396995.1 Dicaeum eximium
TTTTTTTTTTTTTGATTTGGGAAAGACAACTAAAATTGACCGGTAAAAAGTTTAGTTTAGAGTATGTGCTGCTTGAGAAATAGTGACAATTCAAAACATGTTTAAAATTGAGTATTTACATTCTCATCTTGTATGAAGGCTGCTGCTGTTATTAGTGATCAGAGTGGCCTGTTATCAAACCATTTGTAGGTTGCTACTTCATCCACATTGCTGACTTCATTTCCACAGATTGATGTCTGCACAAATTTGAATGCCATGTGGAGACCCTTCTAATTAGTGATCTTTATACGCATTACTTTTTGCTTTGTTTCAGTGACTACTGAATTCCCAGGTACACTTCCAGCTGCAGAGGAAACCTTCACCTCTGTCATGATGGAAGAGATGTCAGTCATGGGTGAGTAGGATAACATTACAAGGTCAGAAGTTGCTTGCTCAGAGAAATTTAAAAGTTTGCTCAAGAAATACCCTGATAATCATTCATTGCAGCTGGCAGTATCTGGGGTCCACACAGAAATTGCTTGAAATCAGAACGTAACAACAGCTGAGAAAAACATGCTTTATACCTCCAAAGGAAGTTGGTTTTGAATAACTCATGACTGTCAGGTATCTTGGGTCTGAGAGAAGTCAAAAACCAGAACTTCTCAACATTGCTGAATTCTCAGGTATCTGATTTGTCATCCCTATGAGTTCATTGAGATTTCCATTTTAAATCTTTCCCAAGTGTGCCCTCAGCAGAGAATGTAATGCTGAAATTCAAGGATGACATGTTGTATTTGGCCTCCTAGTTCCAGTAAGAGCCAAGAATCTCTTAATTTTTAAACCCACAATATTTTGATTTTTGCAGGTCTTCTTTTGATAGACCTAAAGACTTACAGCAGAAAGAGTGTTCCTTAATGCCCCTGGAGAGGGCTCACAGAAAAGACTAAACTGCTCTCTTAAACATTTGTGAGGGCTTCTCACTCCAGTCTCACTTGTCACCCTTCTGGGGTGATGGATAATGCCTGTATTTTGTCATTGTAAATAAGAAGTTTTACAAAAGGTCTTAGCTCCAGGAGTCTTGGGGCAACTTGAGTTGTGACAGGGAGCTGGAAAGAGCCACCACAACAGCAGTAACAGCAGGGTGCAAAAGATGCACCCTGTTGATGTGAGTCACTCCCACCCGTGCAGAACCTTGTGTCAAACTGTCACAAGGTGTGAAAAGGCTGCAGCACAATTGGCTGGTGTTGGTGAGAGCCATGAGCCAAGTCCAGTTCTTGCCTCTGTCTCCTTTCACTCTGTGAAATAATGCACTAAATGCACCCAGCTCAGGTTTCCTGTAAGGTGAGGGAAGGCTGATTTGTTGCTGAACTTTATATTGATGTTGGAACAGCAGGAGAGAAACCCAGGGTTAAGAACTCTCCATCTCCAAGAACAAATTTTGGCAGATAGGTTGGGCTACCTGGGGTGGATGGCTCCTGCTGACCAGGCTCTGATTTAATTTCTCTTCTTTCTTCACTTGCTTTCCCCCAGGTACAACCCTGCCAGTCCCAGCCATACTTCTGACCCCAAAAATATCCTTGCTCTTTCAAGAATCAAAGTGAGCAGCAAGAGTTGGTCCCATCAGCCAGGCTGCACATGTTGCCATAAAATTTAACTTTGACTTGTTGGACCTGCATTGTCACTGTTACATCTGCATTTCTTGTGGATTTGGGGTAGTTCTGAAGTACAGGTCTCTGAGAGAGGGGAGTGGCATAAAACAGGCATATGACAAAATGCAATTCACACATCCCCAGGATTTTTAGTATTTCTTAGGGTTTTATTACCTGTATTTGTTTAGCTGTAGTTCTTATTAGTCATAATATCTTTTCTACTCCTGTGCAAATTTCTACTCACACTGGCATGAGCTACCCATGCCCTGTCCATGTCTTTGATAAAACACAAGCATGTGGGATGTGGAGGCACATCAACACAGCTCTCACAGGGGGCAGGTCAGAACTGAGATATTTGGGGCAGATTAGCTTATTAATGGAATAACATACTCTGAAAAGTTTCTTAAAAAAAAAGTAATGGGATTATATATTGGAGAGACACTATTTACAAGAATATGTAGTGTCAGGAGAAGGGGGAATGGCTTCAAACTGATCGAGGGTATGTTAGATTGGATATTAGGAAAAAATTCTTCCCTGTGAGGGTGCTGAGGCCCTGGCACAGGGTGCCCAGAAAAGCTGTGGCTGCCCCATCCCTGGAAGTGTTCACAGCCAGGTTGGATGTGACTTGGAGCAACCTGAGATAGTGAAGGTGTCCCTGGGTTTTCCTCTTTCTTGATGAAGGCTGACATTTCCCACAGCTTCCTCAGCCACCATTTATGGTGGAAACTGATCCTTCTCTTTTGGTTGCAAGGTGCTTTTGCCCTTCTCATTCCCTAAGAGTTCATTACTCCTTGACTGAAGCAGTGACAGCCACTGCAGCCTCACTCCTTCAGGTGACTGTGCCAGTAATAATTTCAATCTCTTTCATTTTCAGAGGTTTCAGCAAATTCAGATGGCAATGCTGGGAAACATGAAGATAGAGGAGATAAGGTAAAACTTCCTGTAAGTTTCAAGAGTGTTTGAGTAGAAATCAGGACAGCAGGACATGCTAGTGATTTTCAGTGTATTCATACTGCAGGGATAGCTTTTGCAAACAGTGGCTTGAACTTTTATTTAGAGCCTCAGGAAACACATGTTCCTCTTTTCAGTGATAGAACCAAAGCCTGAGCATTGCATCTGACTTGGACACCTCAGAAAAAACTGATCCCCTGTGAGAGAGGGGAGGTAACATCCTTGAGATGTGACCAGGCAAAAGGCAAGTTAGGAGGGTGTTACACCTCCCCGGGTCCCTAAGAGGAGGATGGGGGTGACTGAGTTCATCCTTCCACTTTGGACAGCTTATTGAGAAGTTCATGTTAAATGGGATGAATCTGGTTTCAGTTTTTCAGAATAAGGTTTGTTAAATACTGAATGGGTAATTAATGTTGTTTATCATGATCAACTCCATGTGTCTTCTCAACACTTTGTACATGCGAGCTCAGAACAGCATTGCAAACTGCAACCCAGTGCTCTGAGCACCAGTGCAGGCTCTCCTGTGCAAATAGCTCTGCAGGAAAGAGCTCCCAAAGCCTTTCAGCCTCTCTCTTCTCCCTCCCAGTTTCCCAGCTCTGCCATTCTCATTGCCTGTGCCATAGTGGGGTCCATCCTTTTCATACTGATGATCTCCTTGGTTTGGAAACGTGAGTATCTTTCAGCTAAATGATTCTAATGCTGGCCTGCTGCAGGTGTCCTCCTGAATCCCTGGTTGTTCTGGGAACTCTGCCATGGTCCTGGTGCCAGTGCTGTGTTCATTTTGTGGGAGTTGCTGTCCTTACTCCAGGACTGTGGTACCAGGGAGGATGAGCTGGTGGGGATGTAGCAGGAGACAGCCCGTGCAAAGAACCTGTTCCCTCACTTCTTGCAGGGCTGGCTCATCTTGTTGCCTCTGTCTTTATACCAAGTGGCCCCACAGTTTCCTGGAAATGCTCCCAAAAGACACTGGTGTAACTGAAATCAGGATGGGATCCTTTCTTTCTTGCTTAGCCCAGAGAAATTTTGCAACTTGCTGTCATTGCTTCTGAGCTCATTTAACAGATACATTAGAATTATAGATTTCATTTTGCCATTGTAATATTAATATTATTTTGCTTCTAGGTAAACAGACAAAGAAGTTTATACCAAAAAGGTAATCCATTTTGTAATTTCCTATTAAAAGTTCCAGTGTAATTTTTCTTAGAGACAGGAAGGTATATTGGCCACTGATTGTAATGGGTGCAGTATTGGCTTGTGGTGCTGATTACCAGAGTTGTATTAGGAGGAAACTTCAGGTAGCTTCACTCTAGAAATTCAATACTGGTTCCTGGATAGTGCTTCTGTATAGGAATGAACAGAAACCCAGAGCAATGGAGAAATTAAGCAACTGTAACTGCAGTGTAGTAACTACAGCTCAAGGAAGTGCATCATCTGCCTTTATTTTTGATTGAGTACCAGGACATGATACCTTGTGGAAATGTAATTGATGAGTTTGTATCTTCTGGCTTATCTTGAAAAAAAAAAAAAAAAAGTTCTGTGGACAAACCACAGGGGAGGCCAGTGAAGTATCACCCCTTTTCCAGAGACCAATAATTTTTCAGTGGTAGCTGGTCCTTCACTGCTTGCTCTACCTCGGAGACAGGGACTGGGGAGAGGCTCTTTTCTGAATCCCATGGGGTCACCCTACAGCTGCCAGTACAGGGTTTAAACAACCCTTCCCTATCCATGAGAAGAATGCAAGCCAGGTAAATTCCTCCCTGGTGTAAAAAGTAGGAATTACTTCATTGCAGTCATCGGACTCAGTAGCTTCAGGTTTCCATTTCCATGGGAATTTGCTGATGTTACAAATAAAATAGAATGCTCTGAAGCAGCAAAGTCCTTTTGCCCCATCCATAGTGATCTGTGCTTCTCACTGCAGCGTTGGACCACCAGAAGAGACTGACAAAGTTTTCAGTGGAGCTGAAGGAGAAAACAACATTTTTTCCCTGTGAAGAGCTCCTACATCATCTGCAGATGCCATGGGAAATAAAAAGGGCCTGTTCCATGCTGCAGAGAGATACTTGTGAGCCCTCAAAATATCAGCGGGTATAAAACAAAGGCCAAAGCTTCAACTATGAAAATTTAAAATCTCTGTGCAAATTTTCCCATATTACACTTAAAACGCATTGCATAAAGAAGCTTATTTGAGAAGGGGCTTTATGCATTATTCATGGATGCTTCTGGCATCTGCCTTCTTGCTAGCGCTGTGTTGCACAATTGAATTTGTTTTTCTCCATTTTTACTAATGTTCTTCCCTGAATACAACTTGTACCGTGAGGAACAGAAGAGATCACATGGAAGGCTGTCTATCTTCAAATTGCCATAAAGAAAGAAAAGGAATCATAAAATGCAGTTTTTAATGCTTTTATGTAATCAACAGAAAAATTAAGCAACAAGAATGCAGTGAGTTTAAATCAAAAATGCAGATTACTAAAGGGGTATCACTACTGCCTGTGATTCAGCATGTTTGAATAACCCTTGGAGAATATGTTAATAAACTTTGTAATTTTTCACTGGCAATTGGACTTTTTATGCCACATCCCAAGGCATTTCAACAGGAGTTAGGTATTTCCCAGGTGTGGAAATGACTGGTGTGCTGTCTCAGCTCTCCAAAGAAATCTTGCAGCCTTTGCAAGAGGTGGGAAAATGCCCAGAAGACCAACCTAGAGGGAAATTTCTGTACTCTGCCCCCACAAATCCCCATACCACTCATTTCTAAATCTGTTAAAGAAGAGGGATGGTCCATGGGGGCTCGGGGATCATCAATGGGACACTGCAGAACTTTTGTGTAATTCTCTGGGGTCCTCACCCATTCTGCTGCAGTGACTGTGGGAGAAGATCCCAATCCATGACAGGGTTTGTTCTCTCCACTGCCTGGAGATCCCCAGAGCCAGCCATGGCCAGCTGGGCAACAACAGCCTGAAGTAAGAGCACACTGAGGGAGCAGCAGTGGATCAGAAGCCAGCAGGGTCTGCAGCCCTGGATTTCCCAGCTGGCTGAGCTCAGGGCTGTGGTGAGACTGCTGAACTCAGCACCCTCTCAAAGGCAGCTGGGGCAGGCAGGGCAGGTTCCTCTTTGGGGTGCTCTTGGGTTCAGAGCCTGCCCTCAGCCCGGTCTGGGGGTGCTGTGTGGGGCACAGGAGAGTCCCCAGACAGAGGACGTGGCCTGTGGGCTCCCAGGCTGGGTTTGCTCAGCTGAGATCTGTGTCTGTCCCACACCGGCGGCTGTGGCTGTCACCACCCCAACACAGAGCACAGCACCTGGCATCTGTCACTTCTAGGCATGAATCCCACACAAACCTGTAAGGAATAAAAGGAATCAAGCAAAAAAGAAAATCCTGAACAGTTTTGATGTACTCCTTTGAAAAATCAAAACTTATCTTTTTACCTTTCTCCCCCCACCCAATTAAACCTGCTAATTAAGTCAACAATATCTCCATTGCAGCTTCCAATTGGCAGAGCTGGGCCAATCCTTTTGCTCTTACTAATTAGCTCTTCACTAATGACTTCTTTACAGCAGAGCTGGCTCTCACTTGGGAAGATTCTAGCACATTTGCTGTGATGCTGGCTGGACTTAAAAGCCCTGGTTTGGGGGAGTTGCACAAGGGGAGAAGAGATGGAAGCCAACAAAGTGAGTTTGATCTGATCAGCCATGTGGAAATGCAGCCCTGAGAAGCTGCAGGGAAGCTGTAAGTGTAACTTATGCCACTGAGCATTCTTATTTATCTTTTTATTCAGCCCAGTTATTGAGGCAGAGCCTTGGGTTTAGAGTGGCAATTAGAAGCAAGGATTTGGGGAGGGTTACATTTAAATGAAAATTCATTGAAGTTATTTGTGAGGACTCGGGCTGTCAATATGTTCAGGGAAAGGTTAAAGTGAGCCTTTGAAATGTAGCTGGAGGAAATGCTGCTCTCCAAAAGCAACAGAAGCCCCAGAATGCAGTCTCTGGGTCTAGTGGAGAAAAGCTGGATGAAAGCAGCAAGATTTTAGAAACAAAAAGCTGTGGAAGAGGGCATCTGGAAATGTTGGCCTTTATTTTTAAGACTTTTACCTTGGAAGGCAAAAAAATTACACTTGAATAAAGATAAAGTGCTGTAGCCAAAAACCCCACTGGTAACAAGTTAAAGCAATACACAGGGCAAAGGAGGAAAGCCATTTGCTTTAAAACCACCCTGCATTTCCCCCTAAGTCCAGTCCCTCCATCCTGCCTCCCACCACCTCTCAAACTGCCGAGCACCACGAGCTGAAATCACCCAGGTCTGAGGCCTCTCCCCAGCACTTGGAGCTGCTGGAGTTATCTCAGCACTTACAGAGCCTGTGGCAGAGCAAAGCAGGTTTTAATTTGTTTAGAGTCCATGTCAAGCCTAAATGTTGTTATATCTGGAGAGTCTGGCTCGGCTCTTTGGAGCAAGGCGGTTAATTAATGAAGGATTTAGCTTTTGGTCCAAGTAATAATTTTTACTGGTCCCCAGTACTTTGTGGACAATTGTCTGTATCAAAATGACTGATTAAAGAGGGTAAAGGAGGTCTGACGTGAGGAGATAATGACTGAACTGCCAGATTAATATGGAGGAAAGTAATTAAAAAGGGAGATTTGAATATTTTGGGATATGGGGTTGACTAATGAGGAAACAGGAGGAAATACTGAAAAAAAAAAAGGCAAGCACTGAGTTAGGAATACAAATCCGTTAAAAAGAAACCAGAGGAATGAATTAAATATCATTTTGAGATTAATAAGAGACCTCTCTTAATAGACTTTATTGGAGCTGACTGTTCTGATGGTCCCTCTCCATCCCAGCAGCACATTTCATTATTTTTCCAGGTTTGTTTCTTAGCATTAATGTGCCTTTCCAGGCATTTCTTAAGGTCAATATAAATAAATCTCTTGGTTTCAAAGGTGAAGTGTAATTGGGGCTTAAGAAAGACCAAGCAGAAGGGAAGAATGTGGCTGAGTACATATGAAATTAGAAATAAGAATAAATAGCATCATGGGACTTGGGGAAAGAACAGAGATAACCACACAGTGTGAGATGAATGCATGAAAGTGGAAAATTTTAGCCTGGTAGAAAGAGGAAATGGGATGTGCTGCCACGGACATGACAGCAGATGGCAAAATTGAGCTGCAGAGACTGAGCAGAGAAACATCTGGAGAGATGAGAGGAGGCTGTAAAGGTGGTGCCGATTTGCTGACACCAAGCAGAATCAGTGCAGCCTCCTCCAGTGATGATGGAGGTCCCAGCCAGGAGTTCAAGGAGTTCAGCTCATGGGCTCAGCTCATGGCTCCAGGGAAGGCTTCCAGCACACTTGGCCCGGGCTCTGGCTCATGTGGCCTCTGGGAACACAATTTCCTGCCAGTCTCAGTATCACCCTGGTTTTCTTGTGCTCCTGGGGCTGTGGTTACCACGCACTTCTTGGTTTCCTCTTCCCACTGCTGTCTAACCCCAGCTGGGAGCAGTGTGGTTTTGGTTTCCCTTGCAAATTTAAAACACAAACCCCAACACTCAGCAGCTCCTGCAATCACACTGTGGAGCAATGAGCTGGGAAAGGAAATGTCAGCCCTAAACAAACCCACGGCTCATCTCAGCCTCCACTCTCTCCTGCCATCCAGCAGGACCGGGGTCTTGGCAAGGAGCCTTCCAAGGAATCACTTTGGAGAGTGTTTAGGAGCTAAGAGGAACACTGTGATTGGAGTGGGGCTTCCCACAGAGGGCCCTCATCTCCTCACCCTGCAGTGTGGAGTCACAGAACCATTGAGGTTGGAAAAGAGCTCCAAGGTGATTGAGTCCAACCCATGACTGATCCCCACCTTGTAACCTGGAGCACTGTGACAGTTCCTTGTACACCTCCAGGGATGGGGACTCCACCACCTCCCCGGGCAGCCCTTCCAATGCCAACAGTGCTTTCAGTGAAGAAATTCTTCCTGATGTCCAGCCTGAACCTTCCCTGATGCAGCTTGATACCATTTCTTGTCCTGTTGCGGTTTCTTGAGAGCAGAGCCTGATCCCCACCTGGCACAACCTCCTTTCAGGGAGTTGCTGAGAGCAAGAAGATCCCTCCCGAGTCTCCTTTTCTCCAGGGTAAACACCTCCAGTTCCCTGAGCCTCTCCTCATAGAACTTTTCTAACCTCAGCTAAAATGTTCAAAGTAGTTTGAAACTGAGACAGGAAAGATCACGAGGACCCTGGGAAGAGAGAGGCAAATTGGAGTGTGCAAATACCAATGGAAGGATTGGGGAGGGAGGTGTTGGGAAATTATCTGTGGTAAAAGTTCATTGCTTTTCTTTAGTCTTTCAAGTACTGACCCTTCTCCAAGGGGAAGGGAAATCTACCACTTCCCAAAATTTTTTTTTTTTTTTTTTTTAGAATAAAAGTAGCTGAATATTCTCTGACTATTTCAATATGCACTTCTTTTTTTAAGTATCTAGGAAAAAAGGAAAATTTTGTGGGGTGTGTTTTGGTGGTTTTTTTTTTTTTTGTTTGTTTGGTTTTTTTTTTTTGGGGGGTGTGGTTTGGTTTTTTTAATACCTAGGAGAAGATGTGTGTGGTAGGTAATCCAAACTAGGGAATAAATCCTGTCTATGGTTATGCTTTCTAAAACAAAGTATACTAAGGCCTGACTCTTATCTCATATACATATTCTGTAGTTCTACTGATGTAAATGAACCTTGAATCCTGGAAGGTAACCCCTTTTCATGCTTAAATGCACATCTAATGAAGATTCATGGCTTCAAAGGTGCTCTCAAACACTGGAGTTGGTGTCATCCTTAACTAAGCCATCCAGCAGTTAATAAACATCACACAATCATCTGCATATTTAATACAGGGCAGAGAATTTTATAGAGAAATCTCTAGCTTTTAATCCAGTGATGAATCATTGATGGGATTTTGGATTATTCACTTTGTACTGAATTAAGTTGTCTCTTTTCACCAAGCGAGCCCCTGGCGTGGGCTATGTCGTGGGCTGGGCTGCACAGTGATGGATGCTGCTGGCATCAATTATTTATTGGCCATTTTAGATCACTTGCCCAGCAGTGAACTGAGCCCGTTAATTTTAAATCTGTTCATCTCCATTCCTAAGTGTACAAAAAGGTTTCCATGTAGATGACATTAATCTCCCTTCCTTCCTCCCCCTCCTTGCAATGCACTGGTGAATTACCCGTGAGGTTTGGGTTGGATGAGCTTGGGATGCAAAGTGTCCCTTGGGGTTGTGGTGACAGTGTCCTGGCATGGGGGATTGTTTGTCCAGGCTGGTTCTGGTTCTGCAGCTCTCACTTGTATCCTGCTTTAAAAGCTGCGGAATGGAAATGGTTGTGATTCCTTAGCTCGTCATGCATGTGGTACAATCCTCTTTAGTCCACAGGGGCTGTGCAGAGAATGTGTCAATGGACTCAGTTCAGGTGAGGAGGGAAACTCCCCGAGGCTGTAATGATCAACGTTGATTTTTTTTAAAAAATTATTTTAAATTTTATTTCTACCTGCAAGCCTCAGCCAATGCTGGGGCAGAGCCCTTTCCAGGGCTTTCCTGTGAGCTCTGCTTGAAGGACAAGGGACATTCAGTCCCTCAGTAGAGCAGAGAGTCAATGCTGCTTTTGAATTCTACTTGGTGTTTTACGCCCTTGGTCCATTATCTAATGGGGAATATGATGAGGTAATTATGGAAATACACAAATTGCAACCTCATGAATACCAAAGAAATTCGTGATGATCCATGCTAAAAGAATGCATAAAAATGCAAATCATTTGTAAATGGGGAGCTGTAAATCCTGTTAGTATTAATAACTTAGAGCATTTAATTGCATCAGGTCTTGATGAATTCTAACCAAAGCTGTTTGAAGAGATGGTTTTAGGACTCTTACCTTGTGAACTGTCGACCATGAGGTCAAGGGGAGCTGAGACTTGGATCCACTTGGTGGATCCACCTTTGGCTCCCTCTGTAAGCACTGCTTGGCTGCTTCTTTTGTGGGCTAACAAAGGGATTGGGATTGATCTTCAGGCTGCTCTCTGGTTTTTGTTTTATCACACTGTATCTTGTTGTGGTTTGTGGGACATGTTCCTGATGCCTTTTTGGGCTACCTAAGAACAGAGGCCCGACAAAATTAAGGGAGTAAAAAGCAGTTGTATTTATTGAAGGGCCTTTAGGTACATTAAGGGCAGATGAAGCCCCCCAGGGCTACACCCAAAGTGGATAATGGTTTACAGGTTTTCACACTTTTATAAATTTGGTCCATTTGCATATTGGGGATTAACCTTCCCATTACAGCTTCAGGTAGTGAAGTCATTTACCCCAAGTTTTCTCCCCCCAACTCACTTTTGTTTTACATTTCTTGGGGCCTGAGACAGTGAGGTGTCCTTGACTGCCAGGCCTGGAGAGGAATTGTTGTGTCTGCCCAAACTGGGGAAGCAGCAGCTCACACTGTATATGGAGTTTAGAGTTATACACTAAAGAACTGCAGGATTACAAATATATGAAAAATATACAAGCTAAAATCCCAAGGCATCACTCCCAGCAGCATCCTGGGGAGGAAAGGGAGAAGAAATTCCTTCTTTGTTCAGATTTTTGCCATTTTTTGTGCTGCTGTTGTGATACATCTCGCCAGGTATGAAGGGCTTTTGTTAGGAGTGTGCTGAGTGAAGATTCCACCTGGAAACAAACTCATTGAAGCTTTCCTAAGTCATTAACAAACTCTTCTTTTCCTTAAACTTTGCCAGGCTTGCCAGTGGCTGGCTGGGTGTTTGGTGGAGTTCCCATTTATCAGCTCTTCCTTTCTCTTTAGTTCATTCATCCCCTGTCTATAGCTGAGTTATTCTGCCCTAATCAAAGATACTGGATGGCACCTCCAGACATGAACCCTGCAGCTTCATAAAACCTGATGAAGGAGAGAGGAATATTCCAAGAGAAAACGAGAAAAGGTCATGATTTACTGCTAATAAACAGTTCCCTGGATCTTATTATCTTTGCTGTGTAGAAGCCTGGAGATCTAGATTGGGCTTTATAATTCACATTGAAATTCAATGTATCACATGTCTCCTGTAAAGCCACATTTTTGAATGATACTCAAACCCTATTAAGCAGGTACTCATTAAACCACAACACCCTATAAATTCTTCCTGAGTTTTGTTGGCAGTACACATCAAACATGAACCGTTAAGTGCTTTTCATTTTCCTGGTAGTGGGCTATCATAATGCATCACATGACAAAATAATGTGTTTACATGACAGATTTAATGCTTGATCTGCTGCATGAAATGCTTCAGAGCACCAGAAGACAAAAATGTAACATTATATTTCCAAGTGTCTATTAATTCTTAACTAATAATAAATTACAGTGGGATGCTGATAGAAATGGATGAGAGAGGCACATGCACACAGGAGGAATTCATGAGGAGCAGTGACATGGCCATGAATACTAAATGCAGACATCATAGCTAGAGTGAAAGCACAGTGTTTCTGGCTTAGCAAGAGACTCACTGCTGCTCCATGGGTCTGGGTTTCTTCTTGTGGGTCCTGACAGCCCACACAGGATTGTAGTGAAGGTCACATTAGATTTACCTTCACTTTTCCCTCCTAAACGGTGCCAGCAAGGAGTCCCAGCAGGTCCTGTCTTGTCCTGGGAACTGGCCAGGCATATGAGCAAGACTGGAACTGAGCCCCAGCTCTGGGGACATGAGAGTGCCCTACCAGCTCTTTTTGTCACCCTGGGGCTGAAAGGGTCACCCACTTGTCCCTCTCAACCCCTGAAGCAGCGTGGCTTTGCCTAGCCTGGTGTGAATTGTCAGCCTGTGCCTGGCCTGACAGCTGAGGGGGCACCATGGGATGGCTCTGGGGACCTTGCAGATCCACAGCAAGCCTCTGCATGGACATTTTGTGGGGATGAGGGGTTCACTGAGGGCCAAGGGCAAGAACCAATCCTCCTAGGGTTGGGACAGACAGACAGAAATCAAGCCTTGCTTACAAACTGTCTCCCATCAGCAAAAGAAAGTAACCAAGTTTCAGTTTTTTCCAGCCAAAAGACCCTTCTCCCCTCTGTCTTTTGCTCTTCTGTTCCATCCCTGCACCTCCTGTGCTGATCTGTGTAACCTGCCCATGGCCCTGGGCACGTGACTGCCACCCTCATCCTGCATGTCTCAGCCACCCCAGCACCTCCAAATCCTTCCCCAAGACATGCTCTTCTCCCACATGAATCAACTGTTGTGTTTAAAGCAATGATTTCATGCTTGGTTTTGAGCATCACTTCCTACTCACCCTCAAAGCAGAGCACAGACAAGTCTCAAGTAATTCTGTGCAAAATTTGTTGGTTTTCCTTTTGTAAACCTCTATGTAAACCATTTTTACTTTTGCTGTTCATTGTTTTCATCAAAGAGGGTTGTTAATTCTGGAGTTTCTTTATGAGGAGTTCTCATAAACTCCTCATAAAGGAGGTCTCATTTCTCCACAGTGCCACCTCCTTCCCTCCACACAACTCTTCTGTAATTCACGACATCGTTGACTTCCAGCCCCAGCAGAAAACTGCCAGAATTTGGGATTTCAAGAGTGATATCCAGCCACTCCACAAGTTTAGAGTATGAGGGCAGCTGTGTCCATTAATCTTTTAAAAGAACCCAAATCTCTGGTTTTTATTGCAAGTGGGAGCTAGGAAGGAATTGGTATGTGGGAAAACAATGCTGTAATGATGACATACAATCAAAGGGAGGGTAATAAACCTGCTATTCCTCCCTACTTACTGGGGGAGTTGGCTGGGGAGCAGGAGCTGAGGCTTGTTTTAACTACAGACAGCTCTCTCTTTTCAGTTTTTATAGCTTTCTCAATCACTTTGCTCATCTGCTGGTGGAGGCTTTTATTTGCTGATAAGGGCTGTTAAGCAGTTGGAAAGTCAGACCAATGAAGTTATATAAAATGCAGCAAAGGGTTTGTGCCAGGTTAGAACCAAGATGCTGGAGGAGGGTGGGAAATGGGAGGGCTCCAGCCCTTCCTCTTGGCAAGGGAAATGTCCTAAGAAGGGGAAAAGTTACAGTAAAATAGCGAGAGATGCAGTTTACTGCAATTTGTCACTCTTTCAGGAGGGGGCAATTTATACATATTTAAGTGTATATATACATATACCTACTTATATTTTTCCCTGCTCCTTTTGCTGATGGGATGATGGGTTCCTCTTTGTGACTCTTTTTCCATTTTTTCTGCAAAATTTCTGAAGCCTCCTTTAACAAGAAAATGAATAATAAACGTTGATATGCAATGGGAGTGGTGCTGAGGTTGCCTTGCCTCAGTCCAGTGGTCTGAAGCAGCATCTTTTAGTGAGGAAATGACCAGTTAATTAATCTGGAATGTCAGGTCTGGAAGGTCATGTACTCTCTCTCTCTATATATAAGGAAACTGATACAATTTTAGAATTTAAAAAAACCCAACCAACCAAACCCCAAACAAAAATCCTGTTCCCCACATCCAGCTACTCTCTTTCAGGCCCGTTCTGCAAATTGCCAACCTAGTTCAGTTCACTTGTCACTTTTAACATTTTTGTCAAATTTTCTGATTTTTAAAAGGTTCCTAATTTTCTCACCTCATGTCCCCAGAGTGGAGGATTCTCTTTAAATCCTGTATTTCTCACCAACTTGTTTGCAGCATCATTTATTGCTGTATAACAACACCTAGTTTTCAAACAAATTCCTGGAAATGCAGGCACCCTTTTCAAATATCACCTCCATTTTGGTCCTGACATGAAAAATGAGGAGTGTCAGGTTTTACTAAAGCATTTCAGTTCTCTTTTGCTCTTTCTTTTTGCTCTGAAGCAAATTGGAAACATTCTGTAGTCCCTTCTTGTCTCACCTCTCGCAGACTGTGTATGATAGGTAGGTAGGTAGGTGCCTTTCTGCCTCCTCCTTTTATTCTTGAGAAATTTCCATCTAACCCCAAGGAAATGTGAAGTCAAAACTGATGACTCTGCCTGGAAAAAGTCCACTGAGATGTGACAGCTCCTCTTCCCCAGAGCAGAGCAGCAGCACGAACACCTTGGGAGAAATGCTGCTGACTGCAACAAACCATTCACTTCATTTTCCTTTCCCTCCTTGGAAGCAGTTTGTTCAAAGCCCTCTGCAGTCAGAAGCCTGAGAAAATAGTTTAAAAAGCTCTAGGAAAGGATTTACTCTTTGCATGAGTTGACAGTCTGCAATCTTCGGTGCAGAGCAGTTAATTGAAAAGCGGGGAAGGAAAGGCTGTTAAAAGGTATCATGTGAATCTTGGCTCAAGGCAGTAAAGCCCAGCTTTCAAGTTAGTTTTCATCCCTGTTTTTCTTCTTGAAAGATGTGCAAGTTCAAGGAACAGAGATCTCAGAGAGTTTGGATGGCCATAAAGCTGCTTGGTAATGATGGACCATCTGCTGCTGCAGAGCAGAGAGAGTGCAAGGTGCTCCCTGTGGAAGCCTGGTGGGGCTTTGACCAAATGCCTCTTGGAGGAGCTGAGTCCCTCTATTTCTACACATGTATGTATTCCCACATTGCTACTGCATCCCTCTTCTCTAGCAGCCTGGATTTTGTGTCCAGCACGCTGGGACACGGGCAGGTTGGTGCCCTCAGCCCCTGGTTCCGACCCCCTCACCCAGTGGTTCTGCTCTCACTCTTGCCAGATTTACCCATCTGCTTCATGATTTGGAAAATCGCTTTCCCAACTGTGGTCTGTTAACTGTACAGAATATTGGCACTGGATATGGTCTGAATGTCACTTCAGGAAAGGTGGTATGAATCCTTTTAGAAAAAGTGCAGTCAGTGAGTCTGCCCACACACTTGCTGGCATGTGCAGCGTGTTCCCTTCCTACCCTCTGCAGGAAGGATTTGAGATCTCTTTGGCTGATGTTACATTTCCTGATGCAGATGCATTAAAAATGGATTAATTTTCTTTTTTTTTTTTCTTTTTATCAGGTTCCACTACTTTCCTGCTGGGGCTATTTATGTAGAGCTAGATTTAAACTTCTCCTATTTCATCATAAATTGTATTGACCTGGTAAAATCCATGCCGTTTTCAGCAAAGTCTGTTCCATTTGGAAATAAGATATAAATCTCCTGACTTCAGAAAGTTTTTCTAAAAAAACCTCATTTGAGGCACAAGTGGGGTCAAGGCAAGGTAAAAATTGAGATCCAAAGTTTACTGTGCTTTCTCCTCATACCAAAATCTACCACCTCAAATCCACCCAGCCCCCAGCAAGTTTTACATTTTGCCACTTGTAGTTGTGGGTTAATAAAACCCACACTCTTAACAGATTGCCAGCTGCCATCCTCCTGCTGCACCAGCTCTGAACCCCCAGAGACCCAGAAATGAGGACACAGCTGGCCCTCACCTGCAAGGGGCTCAGCCTGTGACATGTTCCCTGGGTGATGTCATGCCTCAAGACAGAGCTTCCCACAAAATCTAATTGCTGCAGCTTTCTTTTAAGACATTGTCAGAATGAGAAGAGGTGCTGAGGGCAAAATCTCTTCTTTATAATGAGTTACAGTGTGTGGTCATGCATTGGAAACCAGGAATTCATTTCTAACCTTCTCCTGAGAGAGTCTAAAGCCACTTTTTCCAACAGAGTGGCTGGGCTAGTGGCTGCTCTGGGGTAGGAATGCCTTCCTCCATTGTCTGGAGCTAGAATACTGAAAAAAAAATAGAGATTTGGGTTCTATTGTTGGCAGAGAGAGATAAATTACTGCCAGAATGGAGTAGGGTACAGTGAAAGAGAGGCCTGGGCTCTGGACTTGTCCCCTCTTTGCTTTGCATTTTCCTTTCAACCAGATACACAAGCTTTTGCACCAGGAACAAAGTCCTTATCCCTTTCTGTGATTGCCTCAGCAAGCAGCTTGTACCCCCATAAATCCCCTGCCCCTTTTACCTATCAAGAGTCTTTCAGAGGGATCATTTCTCTGCATGCCCAGCTTTGGCTGGATCGTTTCCAGGGCAGGTACAAACCCCTGTGCAATGCCCCTCTTCCAGGCATTCCCTTCACTCCAGCAGCCAAGCACCTCTGCTCAGCCCCAGAAACTTCCATGCCTGAATTTCAGATGCAGGAGGTACTTTTATCTAGCCCTGAATGTATGCACAGTGGAATAACTGAACTACTTGATGAACTGATTAAAGATTTATAGTTCTTAGAGCACATGGCTGTCTTTTGGGGAAAATCCAGGATCAGGAATCCATCTCTGTCCTCACTAATCCACGTATTATTCTCTCTCATTACTTTCTATTGATTCATTTTCATTTCATGTTGCAGCACTGGGTCACCAGTGTGTTTCTGATATTACAATACATTATTCAGCTGTCTCCTGACTCTGGTATTTGGTAGCATCTGTTAGCATGGTTGACTCTGACCTGTCTATTCATTTAGTGATCGTACCTTAATTTTTTCTATTAATAATACCAACATCCTACTGATCAACTACCTGGTAATACTCTGACTGAATCCAAAGTTGACTCTTTTGTGCCTTCTCTTTTCTTTACCTGCAAAATGTTATCAGGATTTTTTTGGTCTCCTCTGACTTTCCAAGTGATACAACCCCTACCATTTAAGGTGTCATACCATGGGAAAAACAGAAAGCAGGGACCTCTCCTGAGCTCTCACATAGCTCTAGGCTGCCATTCAGCCACTGAGGTGAAGTACAAGGGATATTTAGGGAGCTTTACAGAATATCTACCCAGGCTGTCCCACAGACCCAGTGTTGTAGGCTCAGACTTCTGCCTGTTCTCTCTTCATCTATTTTTGCCCAAACATTTCATTCCAGGGACTCCCCTCCCTTTAAGAGAGGGAGGATGGGACCTAGTTTTTTAATTAGGCATTGTTGGTGTTATTTTAATACAAGTAGGAATCCTTTTGGCTTCCCAAAGCCCACCACATCCCACAGACTTGTCTCCAAGAATATGGGAGCAAACCATCGAGTCATTTTTGCTGTCTAGTGAGGAACAGCAGCAAACAGCAAGGCCAGTGCTGGGCTCAGTGGGCACTGGGATGAGCTGGAATTGCTGTCACAGCCGTGGATGCAGATGAGTTGATGGAGATAAGATGATCATGGATGACATTCCACAGCTGCCCCTGGCACAGCCCTTGTTTTTCCCAGAGCCTGGTCCCTCTGGAGAGGGCCTGCTCCACATCTCCCTGGGCATGACCCACTTGTCATGATGGGACTTTTATGTTTTAAAACCTCAGAAAAACTGTATCAGCCCCACTGGTGGAGGAACCTTTTCGATGTTCCCAGGCTTGTCAGAGTGATGTTGCAGGGGACTGCAGAGCACTTCTGTTTATTTCAAATCTGCTTCTAACAGCTGGGCTGTACCATCCCCAGTGCTCAGAGCAGCACAGCACAGCAGCCCCTCTGAGCAGGCTGCTTTCTCCATCTCAGCTGCTTCCCTTCAGGGTGTCTCTCATGCTGGCCCTTCCTGAAATGCACAGCAGATGTGAGTAACACATCACATGCAATGCACAGTAATGTGAGTAATCCCTTCTTGGGATTTCTCATCACTTTCCTTAGCTGGGCTGCCTGAGCATCACTCTCCATCCGTTAGAAATTTCCTTGTTTTCCCTAAATTGCAGCCATTCCTCTCCTTTCCTCTGGATTTACAATAAGAATAACAACAAAAGGCAGCTGTGCTGTGTAACTCCTTCCTTGCTCGGCCAGCACACCCTGTTTCACAAGATTTGAGGACATGGCAACACCTTCATCCAGGACTTGAGTAAAACAACTGAGCCAAAACCTGCCCCATCCCACTGCAGGATGGAAAAGCTGCTGGAGACACATCACAGCAGGGTTTTGGGGAGGCTTGGCTGCTGGAGCTGTTACTCAGAAACACCTCTGTGTCATCCCTATCCCTGCTGATGTGAACACAGAGGTCCTGCAGATAAACCTGCTCAAGTCTTTTTAGGAAGAGTAGAAACTCTTATATTTTTATTTTCTTTTTTATTTTCCACCTTCTCAAGCATATGTAGTTTCTTACTGTGCCTTTCTCCACCCATCACCAATATTTATTTCCTTGGAAAACACTCATTCCCAAAACTGACTGGCTTTGACTTTTTCTTGCTAAAAAAACCCTGACCTTTAAAATGTCCCATGGACTCTTAAATCCTAAATTGTTTTGCACTTCTCCTTTTCAGCTGGTTCAGCTTTTTAATCTGCTTTTAAAAAAAGCCATTGGCACCAGATTGGAACCAGCATCCCGGATTCCTCTCCCTAGTGGCACAACTGGAAGTAAAACTCACCTTCTTCCTTCTGCTTGGCCCTGTGTGATTGAGCTGGATATGTCCATGCTCTGTAGTTAAAGTACTTCCCGTGATAGAAAATCTATCAGGCACTAATGGAAGATGTTCCTGTAGTTAATTACTCCCTTTGGTTTGTAGAAAAATAATAATTAGAAAATGACTCCCTATACTTAGCTTGGATTGATCCAGTTTCAGCTTCCAGCCATTGGGTCTTGTCCTGGCCCTGTCTGATGGATCAAAGAGCTCTTCCTTAATAGAAAATCATGTGGATATTTTAGAGATCTCTTCACCTTCCCCTGGTGAAATCAAATAAACGGAAGATCTTTGGTGTCTCCCTGCAAGAGAAGTTTTCCTGACAAGGGTCAGGGCAGGCCAGCAGGGTCCAGGTCAGAGATCACAAACCAGAAAATTTCTATGCTCTTGGCCCACTTTCTGGAACCCCAAAATAGATAAACTGTGAGAGGGGATTGTGCATTTAAAAGTATTTCCTCTCTCCCCTCCTCATGATTCAAATTAACAGAGAACAAATGGATAAAATTAATCAGGCACTGTTTCATCTGTCTCCATGAAAAGGCAGGTGAACACTGAACCATATTAAATATTGCTTTCTTTTGGGAAAATCGAGATTCCATAAAAATACAGTTAATTAAATATTGAGACCAGCCAATCACATGAATATATAAAAGAATTATTTGAATATGGATGCTACAAGATTGGAGGAGGGAAGAAGGAAACCTGTCCATGCCCCTAAAAACCCATTTGAACAGCTTAGTGCTGGATTTCATATTTAACTTAATAAAGCATTTACTGTTAATGAGATGATGAATGTGCTGGAAAATAGGACTAAGTGATTAAAATAGGAAATTCATGAGATGTAGCTCTTGGCAAGGGTGGGAATGGGAAGAAAGTGGGTTACTGGGAGTATGTGATGGGAAGAGCTGTCCTGGGACCTGCCAGGCTGGCAGGTGGGCACCCAGAGAAGTGCTTCATAGTCCTTTTCTTGGCCTCTTTGGCTTCCTGACCTGCTTTCTTCCTTCCTCCCCACCCCTCCTGATGATGCTGGCTGTGTTGCTAACGAGCCCTGATCGTGCTGTCACTCTCCAGGTCTGCAAATGAATATAAATGAAACTAAAATCTCTGCCCCATGATTTTACTAACCTGTGTGCATTTGCTTGTCCAAAACAAGAGTGCCAAAGGCTGGGTTAATGAGAAGCTGGTCACAGGAGCTGAATCCTGTTGAATAAAAAAAAAGCATAATTCAGTCCTTAGATCATAGGAGATTTGGGAGATTCTTGTGTTCTGCTGGTATAGCTGGGTGAATTTCATGGGTTTAGTGACCTCCAAGCAAGGACAAAAAGTATTGCTTTCCATCTAAAGCCATTCTCTGCAAAAATAAGACACAGTTTCTGGACACAGAATGCAGGCATTGTTACAGAAGCTATGTATGGGACATACATTTGCAAATTTTTCATTCGTTATAAAACATTGATCAGATTAATTCAGTGTTTCCATTTGCCTCTGGAACTGACCTTCTCCTGGGAACAGGCTGCTGGAGTTTTAATATTTAGATTGCTGCAAAAACTACCTGCAGTAAAAAGTGCCCCAAGGAAATGGGAACACAGGAGAGTTCTGTCACAGCACAACCTTTCCATCCAGGTTAAGGATCATTAGGCACCAGAACCCCTCAAATCTCACTTTGCAATTGCAAAGTTGGCAATTTCTTCCATGCTGAAGGGAGGAAACCTTGCCTTTCTGGGCATTAATCACTTTTAGCCCTGCGAGCTTAGGAGGAAAGCTCCTGAGGAATTGTGTGCCTTTCTTTGGGGTATCTGACTGTTGTCATACCCCTGGTATGACAAGTGAGAGGACAAGAAGGCTGTGCTGGCTCACACAATTCAGACTTCAATGCAACAGCAGCCACTAATACTTCAGAGGAGGAGAAAATAAGTTAAAGGTTGTTTTGATTACAGATGTACAGGCACAATATGAGACAGCAAAGTGAAAAAAAAAGAAACCTGTGATAGGAAAGATGGTGTATTTTGGTTTGTATTGTGCAGAACAGGGCAGGGTGTAACACAGGAATGCCAGGAGTGATGGCAATGGAGAAAAGGAGGGACAGAGCAGTTCCCTGAAAATGTTTGGCCATTAGGTGCCACTCTTCTGCTGCATTTCCAGCTGACACAAATTCCTTCAGTTCAGGTGAGCCAAGTGCAGCTGCTTCCTCAGTCTACAGGTTTAATTCATGTGAGAACTTTACAATAAATTTTTTGATCAAGAGCCTTCCACTTCATCCAATTCCTGATTAATTTGATTCCCCACTTTAACGTGATTGAAAATTCAGGAACCAGCTCCCTTGTGCTCAGAATAAAAGCAACCAATATATTCTATTTGATTTAAATCTCTTTAGGTGGCAATTTTGAGATAATTCCATCATCAGCTCCGGGGTGTAACTTTTGAATTTGTGCAGAGGGTGGCATTTTAGCACTGCAGAAGTTAAAGGAGTCCAAGAAAAATACATGAATAACAAGGAGAAATAGAGGGTCCAGCAGGGAGTAATTTTGCTGATATTTCTGACTGTGCCACTCAGTTGTCTTGAAATTTTGGTCAAAACAAGGACTCTGAAAGCAGCACAGAATAATCCCAAAGCCAGACAGGCTGGTCTGCCATTTTCTGTCAGCAAAGTCTGTATAACTGCATCTGTTCCACCCACTTCTCCACTGTCTTCTGAAACAAAAGATGAATGTGTGCTTGGCCAAGCCTCAAACCAGCAGCACTGACTGCTCAGATTGCATCCACATTGTAATGACTCAGTTGAGAATGATGGCTTACATGGGGAAAGCAGTAGCATTAGCTTTTTTTTTCAGGAGCATTTGAAAGATTCATAGAAAACTTTCATCTTAGTTCTAGGGAACTAAGTAGATTAGCACTAATTAAAGACTATATTTTAAATTTAAAAACCCAGTCACTTATGGCTTGCAGATGTAAAACTCCCTGGTTTTTGCTCCTGATGAAGATTTTGTTTGCTGTTTCTGCAGTCAGCAGATGAAAAGCTCCAGCTTTCTGCAGTGTACCTTGCTAGGAGGAAAATTGTCAGCATATGAAGCAAAGGAGACTGGTGAGGAAGGCATTATTTATTCTAATTTAATCTTTTTAATATCCCTGTATTAGGGACACAGAGCCTGCAGTGATCTCTCTGTGGGTGACACAGTGCCTCTGCTCAAGGTCACCTATTGATGCCCCATTTGTTTGCTCACCTCTCCTCTGGAATGATTCAGGAGCATGTTCAGGCCCAGGAAGGCTCTTTAAGGAGTTCAGGAGGCAGCCAGGGCTCAGCCTGGGGCTGCAGGTGGCCTCAGAGCCCTGAAGGGCAAGGCATGGGCTCCCTGTGCCAGCCCAGGCTCCAGGCTGGACCCAACCAAACTGCTCTGGCAGCACCCAGTTCCCACTCAGTGAGGGCAGAGAGGGAATGGGCACCAACAGGAGCCTGCCAGTCCCATCCCAGGGCTCCTTCTCCTGCATCATCCCTTCAGGATAATTAACCTTGATGAGAGGTGTGGGACAGAGATTCAGTTTCTGCTGGGAGGCCACTCTGACACTTCTGCTCCTTTTTGACTCGTTTTCCCTGTCCAGAGTCACGTCCTGGCTGTTTTGTAGGATTCACTGAGCCATTGATGCTGGAGGAAGGGGCTGTTCAGGGGGAGGTCAGGGTGGTGAGAGGGCCTGGAGGAGCCAGTGCAGCTCTGTCTTTACAGGATGGGGTCTGTGTCTGCTTGCTCATCAGCTGAGACCTTCCCACTCATGGTTCTCTTCAAAGCCACCACAGCACAGCGTTTTCCTCTCATGCCAGATCTCAGTCTCTCGTGGCTGAGGGGTTTGGGTCTCTTTCAGGCTCCCATCACAGCATCTGTACACTGCAGCTCAGGAAATTCCAGAAGACTCATGAGTTCTCCCCCTGCAGAAGCCCCAGCCCTCATCCTACTCCTGCCATGCACCCCCTGCATGGGAGAATCCACAGATCTGCTCCACCCTCACTGGGATTCTTCAGCTTGCTTACAAGTTTTCATAGAAAAATCAGCTTGGTAGATGTGCTCCAGTAATCTGCAATCATTTTGGTGTTGGTTTTTCATTTCATTGACATACTCGTATTTTCTCCTTCGCAGTAGTTTCGGTTTTTGTGGGTTTTTTGCCGTCTTTTCTGCATCTGTGTGAAGTAGGCAAAGCAATTTTCTGTTTAAATTGCTTCTGGGGAAGGCACATTTAAAGCCATACAGATGCTTGAAAGGCATGTTAAAGACTTAAAGCATCATCTTAGGGACCCAGCTGTACACCCTGAGTCCTCCAGGATGTAAAAAAGGGCCATAATCTGGACGTGATCTTCTGATGCTTTCAGGAAAGGAAAGATGGCTTTTCTTCTGTGAACTTGAACTGGGCTGGTGCTTAGACAAGATTTGTGTCCTCCCTCATGAATTCCTGTTTTGCTCCCCATGTTAGGAGCACGGACTAAAATGAGGTTGGCAAACCTGGAAAATTATTTGATTTTGGAATATCTCTTCCCGTTCAAAATGAGCTTTAAAGAGCGAGGGTGATGCTGCACAAAGCTGTATTTTTGGATTAGTTTTTTGGTTTGTTGGTCAGTTGAAACAGCTGATATTTTCCATAATGCAAAGTAAATACAGGAATGTATTTGTGTGCAAAGGCCACACCACGCTGCTGCTGAAGCTGTTGAAGTGCTTCATCTTGACATTTTCAGACTAGAAGACAGATGTTACCAAGATGCTTATGGGATGACCTGTGTTTTTCTTTAATGAGAAACCATTAGCAAACAAGCATCCACAGAATGTCTGAACTTAACTGAAATGGGATTTTTCTTATTGAAGATGTTTTATGGAAACTTACAGTTGGTTTTGTATTTTGGTTGGTTTTTTTTTTTTTTTGGCAGTTAATTGACATTCTCCTTCTGTGCACATGCTTTTAATCCTGCCTGTGTGATCAGATCAGAGCATCTTCCCACAAGGCTTCCCTGTGGGCTGCTCTCTGCCACATTCCTGGGACTTTTGCTCTATGAGATGCTCTGTGAGAGCTGCCCCTTCTTCCCCAAATGCTGCAGCAGAATTTGTGCTGGCCTGTGAACAAAAGCCAGTTGTGTCCTACCACGTCAGCTGGCTGTAGCCTCAGTGCCAGTGAGAGAGGAGCAGTGCAGGAGGTCTGTGAGCAGAGGCTGGAGCTGGGGGAACCCCAAGGTCTCTCTGATTGTGGCTGATGGTGGAAATCTTGTGCAATAGCACACGAGGATTCTGTCTGTGACTGTGTCTTCTTGCAAAGCCTGTGGTCAGAGATGGGCTGTCTGGGACATTGGGCGACTTCAGTGTTCTGCACTGGTACACTTCAGAACAAAAAGGGTAAAAAAAGGCTATTTTCCATGCATTGGTGTGCATGGAAAATCTGGTCAGGCTGGTGTCTTTTCTCACTGTGGCTGTGTTGTGCTTCTTCTGTGCTACCCATGAGAGCAGAGTATAACAGTGACTGTCCATTAATTCCTGCTGATTGATTGATAACATAACTAAGGTGTTACTGTGTAAGTCTGTTTTCACTAAATCAGAAGATCTGGCATTAGCAAATTGATATTAAACAAGATTTAAGGCAGCAGCAGCTCCAAGTGCAATCCCTGCTTGTCCTTCTGAAAGCTCTGGGCACAAGTCACAGTCCTACAGCCCAGTATGTGAGGAGCAATGTTGGTCTTAATCTCAGCCTTGCTTAGGTTGGAGAAGAGCTTGATGGAAAAAAGCCACCTGAGACCTCAGGAGCAATGTGAAAAGCAGGTGTGATCAGTGGAGATCCCCAGTGAGGGGGGCTGGCATGGGAAGTTTTATGGCAAGGTTTATGGGAAGGTTTATGGGAGGGTTTGCTCATTGTTACAGCTCATCCTCACTCCACTGTGTGGTTACTCAGAAGTGATGGTCTTTGCAGAGCCCTTTTCCCCACAGCTGCTGGGGAAGGGAGGATCCAGCTGCAGGGACTGCAGCCCCTGGGACTCTGCTCACACTCTCCTGCCAGAGCACTGGCAAAGTGCTGCTGGCCTGGGCAGGCACCATCCTAAATCCACAAGCACTTAGCTGGCTGGAGCTCACTTGGTATTTCCTGCAAGCCTCACAGCGATGCCTGCAGAAAATAATGCTTTAAGGGTGATATTTAGAGTCCCTTCCAAGCCAAACCACCATCTGCCTTCATTCAGACAGCAGTTCAGGAAAATGGCAACACAGAGATTCCCACATTTAAATAACACTGAGTTTTCTGCCTTTGCACAGGATGATCTCCCTGAAAGTCAGAGCTATATACAGACTAAATGAAAATCACTCCTTGATACTCAACCTGCAGACCCAGATCCCTGAGGCTGGAAGAGAACCTACATTTTAGTCTTTCTGCTGCAGGTGGCACTCCTGTTCCTTCTCTTTCCACTGTCCCAAATCTGAAGTGATGAGTTATTTGCTATGGTCCAAAGGGCAGCAGAAAAGCCTGACCAAATTTAACTAAACCAGAAGGGCACAAAAAGGATTTTGAACAAAATGTGAGTGGCTTCCTCGCCCTGCCCATCCCTTCTCAATTACTGAGAGCAAATAACTTTCATGTAATGGCTATGGGGGAGAGGCGTGGAGAGAAATCAGAAAAGTCTTTCTGGCAAAAAACAGTGAGCTTTGGGCAAAAAAAAGCCAATGAATTGCACAGTGTTTGCACAAACACGGTGTGTGCTTGGCTGCCTTGGGCTCCAGGGCTGGCCTTGCAGCTGACCCTGGGCAGCAGCAGCAGTTCTGGCACTGCAGGCTCTGCGCTGGGCTCGTTCACATTTCATTCCATCCCTTGCTCCCTGCCTTGGAGGGGCAGCTCTCCACAGCACCAGTCCCCCAGAATATCTGCCAGCAGGTCTGTCCAAAGTTCCCTCAGTTAGGACAGGGAATTTTCCCTCGAAGCCCCATGGCAGTGCCTCCTCTCCTCCAGCCTGATGTGCTGGAGGTGCAATGCAGACGATCCCCAGGATCCAGCATGGGGTGATGGCTATAGGGGGGTCAAGGTCAGTTTTCCCAGGCAAAATCTGGGCAGCCAGGCTTCTTGCATTTCTTAAAATCCAGGTGGAGCTTTGTTTTCCCTCGTGAGCTGTGTTAGGGTAGTGGGAGAAAGGCAGCCAGTAGCAATTAGCAGAGCAATGCAATTATCAGGCAGGAGGAGAGACATGGTGGGGTCTCTTCCCACCATCCCAAATAAGCCAGAGAGGGAACACAGTGTTGGGTCGGTTCCACCTGGACAAAACTGTCCATCACATCATAGTGAGTTAAAAAAAAACCCAATAAAACTTGAAAACTGGGCTGAAGAAGCTGAGAAAGCTGAGATAGTTTGAGGTCTTATCCAAGGAGGTTAAGAGGTGACCCAGCCACAGCCTGCAAGTAACAACAGCAGGCAGAACAGTTTCTTAATCTGAGGGAAATAATCTAAGTAAATTTCAAAGGCTGGAAAGAGAAGCAACATAAATCCAGGTGGGAAATGAGGCATGTGGAATGTGTTCAGTGGCTTCCCTGGGCAGCAACAGGAGGGTGCAAGAGAGATGTATTTCTTGTCTTTGTGCAACACCATATGCACTAATCTAAAAAGCCCATAAAAGTCTTCCTGCACTTTAGCTTGATTCCATGCAGTACAGGGAGAGTAAACAGAGAGGAAAAGTATATGGATTGAGTTGATGGAAATTTACTTTTGACTGATTGAAACTGAGGTGACATAAAGCAGATGGAATTTTTTCTCACCACTGCTAGCTTAAGGAAATGAAGCCTTTCATGATGATCCAATTTTTTTATTAATTTTCATACAAGGAACACAAAATATTGTGGCTGTGAACGAGCTGAATATGAAGCAGAAATAAAATATGTATATAAACCAGGATAACTGACAGGCCTATACATTTTCAATTTATATGTGAATATAGACACAATCCCCCTCCTGCATAAACCAACCCCCCACCCACAGGGTGTGACATGGAAGGATAAAATCAAAGTGATGTGCAGCCCTGGAGCTGCAGGCAGGGTGTGGGGTGGTGGCAGAGGGCAGGTGCTGCTGGGTGGGATCATCCCTCCCTCTTTCCATGCTCGTCCCTGGCACAGCCATCAGACTGGCTCAGGGTCTGACAGCCCCAAACCTTTGGGCTTTCTGTGCAATCTCTGATGCTCCCCTCATCAGCAGCTTGGATGTTCTGCTAGAATCAGAGAAATCAGCAAGGTGAAGGAGTTGATTGTAGTGGCCAGAAGTGTCAGAAAGCAATCTGGAGGCAGAGCTGGTGTGCCCAGGATGGAGCTGTTTCCTTACAGCTCCCAGATGATCCACACTGGACACTTCAAGATTGTGCTGAATTGCACCAGGCTCAAGGCACATCCCCTGTGACTTCAGAGGCACCAGTGTGCCATAAAACCACCTTTCACCAGCTCATCCTGCTTGCATTTCACCCCAAATTTTTGGCTTGCTTATATAAAAACACAGCAAAACAAACAAAAAATGAGTGAAAGGATAATACAATTTAAAACAAGAAAAGGAAAGAATAGAGATACAAACACAGAGAAGCAAACACAGAAATAATAGAGGGAAAAGATTAAAATTTTAGGCACCTAGAGCCTGCCTGACTCCTGGGATGCCTGGCTGTGCAGTTAATCAGCACCCTGGTGCAGGAGCTCATGCTCACACAGAGGCTGTCCTCTGCTAAGGCATTTTTTGGGGATTTGTTTAGCTGCACCACACAGAGAAACCTCATTAGGAATTAGATGGGCTCTCCACAAAGGATAAGTTCTGATGAGTGGGTCTTTTCTCTTCTGCTTGAGCTACTGCAAAGGGCTTCTTGAATTAATGTCATGTAAGCAGCCACAAAAGCCTCTCAGCTCTGTGCTCTCCTTCCCCAAATGGATGTGTGCAAGGATTCCACTGCCTTACTCCGTGTTTTTCAGCTCAAAATTGGTAAATATTTACCAGAGCCCACCAGGGACTGCTGCAGATCCTCCTCCAGGGTGACTGTCCTTTTGCTGCTTCCTCCTGGAGTGTTTGGGTGGCTGTAACCTCCTGGAAGGACAGGGCTCTGCTACGCCTGAGGACAAATATCTCCCAGAAAAATGGACCATGGCTTTTGAGAATTGTCCCAATCTACCCCTTCTCTTTAAATCCTCCCCTGGATTTGCAACAGTGCCTCAATCTCGACCTTCTCCAGGCATTTCCAACAACTTTACAGGAATCCCTGTGTCCAAAAGCTTTCTAAAAAATTCCTGTGACTTCCCAGTTCTTACAAGTATCCTTGCATTAGAAGGTTTAGAGCCATATCCCTGATTTTCCAGAAATTCCTCAATCCGGAGTCTTCCTAGGAATTCACATACTGCTTTCACATTCTGCTTTCCAGAAATTCCTTGGGTTACAATCTCTCTAGAAATGTTCCTGGTACATTTAGGCAACTTTCTGCTACTGTTTATGAATTTATCCATCTGCTTTTCAGATTTGTTTTTTGTGACTTAGAAGGAAATTTTCTCACAGCCTTTCAACATGTGCTTTCCAGGAAAATTGCTGTTGCTTTTTGTGAATTCCCCCCATGCATTCTAGGAATTTTCTTGTTCCTTTTTAAGAATTGTCATGCTACTTTCTAGGAATTCAATTCAGAGGATCATAGAAGCTTTCAGGGTGGAAAAGATCTCTAAGATCATCAAGTCTGGCCATCAACCCAGGACCATGTTCGCCATTAAACCATGTCCTCAAGTGCCACATCCACGTGGTTTTTTTGATCACTTCTGGGGATGGTGACTCCACCACTTCCCTGGAGGTCTGTTCAAACATTTTACAACATTTTCTGTGAAATAAAAATTTCCTGATATTTGATCTTAACCTTCCCTGGTGAGACTTGAGGCTGTTTCCTTTGGTCCTGTCAATTGGTGCTCTTCATCTTGGTTGTTTTCCAGAAAATTAAACTAACAAATTAATTTAATTAAAAGTTAATTGTGGTTTTCTAGAAATTTTATTGATGCTTCCTTGAGATTTTCCCCACCACTTTATATGAATTTACATGGTGCTTTCCATCATTTGGCTTTAGTTTTCTAGGAATTCTCCTTGAAATCACTAAGACTGCTCTCCTGAAGTTTGAGTGGTGCTTTGGGGGAATTTCCCCTGTGCTTTCTAACAATTTTTTTTCTGTGACTTTCAAGGATTTCCTCTATTGCTTTCTAGGCATTTTCCCACTACTTTCTAGGAATTTGCTCTGCTGCCTCAACTAATATTTGAGGTGAAAACTCTGTCAGCCGCTTTCTGCTCTGGTAGCACGTCCTGGTGCTAATGGGGTCCAAATTAACAGCACACACCATCTGTGCCCATGTAAAACAGACCAGTGAGGCAGGGCAATGGTGTGGAAAGAAAAATATGGCAAGTCTTGCACTTTCACCAGGATTATAACTTGATTCTGCTGTTGCAATTTCTGCCTGTGTTATGTCAAAGCTGAGATCTGAGGAGAAACTTCAATGTTTTTAAAAATATGATAGTTTTAAATATTTTTTTTTTCCGGTAGAGTAACACTTAAAAGAGTTTTGCAATTAGAATTGCTAATGTTGGAGTGTGGTAACAGCCAGGCACGATGCAGCCTTTCTGTTTGGCTCAGCAGTGATGAATTGTTAGAGAAAGGAACTGATTCACTTTGCTAAATTAGAACTGATGCCACAGGCGCTGTGAATGTTAACATCCATGTAATTATGCAAAATATTTGTACTTTTATCTACATTAAGTGTGGTACAAGTACACAAGTCACAGAGGCTGGCAGAGAAAACACCCACAACTTACCCCAAAAGGAAAGTTTCTTATCTCCTTGGTTCCCTGCAAAGGTGTGGTGGCAGGTTTCATACTCTGGAAAGTAAATCTGCTTTCCACAGGGCATAAACAAAGCAGAATTCAGGGTTTGGGGTCTTGCTTCACTTGTATTCACATACCTGTGGTGATGGCACTGAAATCTTTGCAGCCCTGTAATGCCATTGGATCCATGCTTTTCTCTATTTGGGGAAAAAGTTAAATCCCAGTAGTTTAAAAATGAAATCATCCCACAATGGTCAGAGCTGCCAAAGGAACTGTAGAAATAACCAAAATATATGATTTCCCTTTCAGCTGTGTAAAGTTTTTATCTGAATTTAATTGCAGCTGGGGGAGTGGAGGTGGTGGTGGTGTTACTATAGAATATTAGAGCTTCAGCTCTTGCCAACTTGAAGGTGACTTCTCAAAGGAAAAACTTTCTTAAGAAGGGTTTCAAGGTCAGTCATACTTATTTTAAACCAAAAAGGCTGCAGTTGAAAAAGATTCAGATCAGCAAAATCCTTGATCCTTCACTTTGGTTTCATAAATTCTTTTTAATAGACGTTGTCACTTTTTCCTGCTCATTATTTATTGAAGAAGCTTCATGCCTATGAGAGATATTTGACTTCTATATGTTAAAAGTTGTTTAGGTAGCAAATTCTTTAATAGAACAGGCACTTTCCTTCAACAAGTTGAACCTTGGCTGATGTGTATGTAAAACCACCACATCCTGGACAACAAAATCCCACAGTCCTGGGAGGGATGCTGTTTGTCCATCAGGTGTGAGAAATAAATGACTTTTCATCAATATTAACATGCTTCTAGCAGTCAGTACCCACCTGTGCTTATTGTCCAGGTTTGAGACAGAAGTAAATCCCAATGAAATTCCTCCAGTGGTATAAAAACCTGGGCAGTTTGTTCCCCTTTCTACTTTTCTGAGAGCCATTGGAGGGGGGAGTTTTTAGTGAGTCTAAATGTCTTAGTTAATCTCAAAATATCTCGAGAGCTTTTTATGCTGTGAAGTTCTGGGCTGGATCTTGCTGTGGATGCGGGTTGATGTTTCCTTTAACACACTCTGAGTTTTAAGGGTGTTATCCTCAGCAAAGTGAGAACAAGAACAGTGTCACAGGGTTCAGGCCAGATCTCTATACCAGCAGAGAGTTGAGGGGAAGGAATGTTTGCTGCTGCCTGAGACAGAATCAGGATTTAGCCCTTACATGTTCCAGGTTTGTTGTTGGTTTGTTTTCAAAAAGAGAAAGCAAGAAATCAGTGATTCTGAGGCTCCAGCTTGTTGTAAGCCAGTCAAGCTGTATCCAGCACATCTCCTAATCCACCTCATTCACAAAACCACCAGCTAATCCTTTCTGCTGCTTGTGATGATCTACAAAGCTTCAAAGCAGTTCCTTTTTCAGATGGCACATTAAACAGAATTGGTTCTGCTGCAGGTGCTTTGCTGCTCAGCACAAGCAGCCCTGTTCCAGGGAGAGCTGCAGCCAGTGGATGTGGCAGGAGCAGCCATGGGACATCAGAGCTGTTTGCTGCCTCCCCTCATGGGGGACAGGGTCAGGGCAGGTGTTCCCATGGCCATGGTTGATGCTCCAGGCTTTGCAGAATTAATTCTTCTTTTCCCAAGATTGTCTTTATCACCTTCTGTGTTATATGAGGGTTTATGACATGGGGCTGGTGCTAGGTGCTGCCCAAAGAGGGATGGTCAGGACAGATTTCAGATCAGCTCTGTTACAGCAGGAATTGGGATTGTACTCTTCCCTAGGACTGTCCAGACAACTCACAGTGATCAGGCTGAGCCCCATCTCTTATGGATAAACAGATTTTATTTACTGTTCTGCTGAGAGTCTGACTGGAAAACTCTGCAAGGGATTCCTCACAGGTGGATCTCAGCCCTAGAGTGTAGTACCAATGTGTGTGTGTGTGTGTGCAGATACAAAGTGCTGGTTTGTCATCCAAACGCATTGTATCCTGTTGAGAGAAGGAAAAACCTTTCCTTAAAAAAACCCAAACAACCTAAACCCCATCCTTCCCAACTCCTGTGTCATGGTTTTACCCCAGCTGGCAGCTCAGCCCCACTCACAGCCACTCATTCCTCCTCCAGGGCGATGGAGGAGAGAATCAGAAGGGTTACAGGGAAAAAACTCATATGTCAGCCACAGAAACCATTTAATAGGCAAAAAAAGAAAAGCTGAGCAGGCAAGCAAAGCAAGACAAGGAATGCTTTCACCAGTTCCCAGGGGCAGGCAGGTGTTCAGCCATCCCCAGGAAAGCTGAGATCCATCACAGGTAGCAGTGGCCAGGGCTGAAGTTTAAGATGTTTTTACAAGTGATCTAATAACTCCTTTTCTTTTTTTTGTTTTACACAGACCTTCAGGACCTCCAAATCTTGTCTTCATAGTGAGGTTACTTTAAGATGCCACAGATTCTGTTCCCCAGATCAGATCCAGTCCTCCCTCGCAGCACTGGGTGCTGGCTGAGCACGGGGAAGGCAGCAGAGTGTGTTCACCACCAGATGGGAGGTAAGTCAAGAGGAAGGAAGATCTGTTTGCAGCTGGGTGAAACTTTGTTCTTCAGATCTATTATCTCCTTATTGGTTCATTATCTGGGAAACAAGAGCTGAAGTGGAAGAAAGTGGCTTCCAACTGCTGCTTTCCAGCTTGACAAGCAACTGCAGCTGCTGGTGGGATAGGAGGGTCCACAGTGAAAAGCTGAAGTGCTGATTATCCCAATTTTAAGCAAGATATCTGACTTTTAAGCTAGAAGATACACAGAGATTTAGCTTGGGAGCAGTCTCTGAAATTGTTTATGGCTCTTTCTTACGCTGTGTCTGGATGAAATATTTTGTCAGTCATGAAATGTATTCCCAATCCCAGAGAACTGCTGAGAGAGAAGCAGTTTGTACGTGATCACAAACCAGCAGCTCCCCCAGATTTTGCTGGATATTTACAGCTCTCCTTCTCAGGAGCTTTTGCTTTCCAAAGGAGTCAAGATTCATAAGAAAAAGGCTTTCCCTGTCTCCTACATAGATTGGGTCAGCACAGGAGAGGCAAGAGATTCAGCTGAGCAGTGGCTGCTGTACGTGGGAGGTGTTTGATCAGTGTTTGATCAGAATTGGGTATCATAAATAGCTCCAGCTCCGGGATGTGGCTCAGGCTGGGACTGCCAAACTCCTGTGCCAACACTGCAGAGGCAACAGTCAGAGAGAGGAGGAGAGACTACCCCAGGGAGCAAGCTCTGGAAACAATCCTTCCCAGTGGGACTTTCTGTGCTGTTAGACAAAGAAGGAGCAGCTAATTGGAGCATTATTTTTCTAACAGAACCTCACATTTTGCTCTGGGTTACATGTCAGCAGCTACACTAAAATAATTGGAATAACACCTCCAGCAGCAGAGGTTCAGATACCATGGTGATGAGTGCTAATAGAGAGACTGGTTAGATAAAGCAGGATGCATAGATGACAGGTTGGTTCAGTTAAATGTATTTTACAAGCCAGAAGAATTTTCACCTGTGGCTTTCTTTTGAACCATACACTAAACCAGATATTTTTAGCAGTCTGCTTCCTAGACAGGTGTTCGTTTGCAGGAATTTTACATTTGCTGTACTAATGATCAGAGATCCAATTTCTCTTTTGTTTGAAGTCAACAGAAATTTTGCAGCTAGAAATTGTGGCCTGGTTATGAAATCTTACTTATTGCTGGAAATTCAGACAATATATACTTCTCTACCACATCTGCTATATGATTTGAAAGACTTTTTTATGTGATACTTTTAAAGACGTGCAGGTCATGAGTTTTCAGAGTAGCCTAATGAGACCTGGATGCTGTTTCTGGATAGAAAATCTGTAGGTAAACCTAGGCAGCATGTCTATAAATGTTTCATTGCTATGAATATTTGCTGAAGATCTGTTCCCTAGGCACTAATTATAGGGGACAGAAACTGATTTTTAAAATTCTCTTTTATATTTTTACCCAGATAACAATCAGGTAAGATTAACAAAACTGTTCTTGACTATGATTTTTCTTTTCTCTTTTTAATACATCTGGAGACAATGATTAGGGAGTTTAAATTATTAAACCTCTGATCTTTCCACAAGAGGCCAAAGTTGATGGGAACTTTATTCTATGAACTATACCTCAGGTAAATTAATGGGTCCGTGAGGGAACTGGGCTGATGTGCCCAAAGAAGAAATCAAAGTGCAGTAAAGGCAGTAACAGTATCCCTACCAGAATGTAGGCAATCCCCTCAGTGTGGGACTTGGCATTCCCAAAGTCTGTGTGAATCTCCTGGCAGTTTAAAGGGAGTTGATTTGCCCCTGGACTGCAACATTTCTTCCCTGGTGTCCTCTGAAGAAAGGGAGCTCAGCCATCTGGGACAAGAGCTTCTCCACCTCCTCCCTTCATCCCTGCTCTCAGAACTGGGTTTTCCACCCACTGCTCACCCAGCACACTCACACTGCCTGACAGAGCTTTGCAGCTTCCACTAACAGGTTCCTCTGCAGAGCAGAGCCTACAAGTGCTTGTAAGATTGCTTGTGAGAACTTGCTTACAACTGCTCTTAAGTGCTAATGGAGCTGTTCAGCCATTAAAATGCCACCTGCACTGAAATGCAGAATCCTGATCGTCTTCAACCAGTTTTGTTTAGGGAGCTCTGGGGGAGTAATGAAGTGCTCTGGTTTCAGAGAGCTGAACAGCAGCTCCAAAGCTCTGCTCAGTGCAGAGGTGCTGATGCTCATCCAGAAAATGGAAGCGTTGACCTGTACATTAAAGCAACCTGCATGAGTTTTCAGAAACCAAAGTTCAGCTTTATAAGAGGGATTATCCTTCTCTTTTTAGCAGTGAACAGAAGTTAAAGTCGCTGCTTGACGGGTTTTAGATGACAGCTAAAATTATATGGTCTGACAGGCTTCCTGTTTGAGGTAGAAGGTCAGCTTCCATGGTATCAGGAATCATTCATTTTATAGTGGTTCTGGATAAATAGAGGTTTCTTTTCTAAGTTTCAGCCAGACTCCAGTATAAAAGCCTGTAGACAGACAAGGGGAAGCAGATTGTCTCCTCTGAGGTGTCTCAAAACTCAATACAAGCTGCAAGACTTCAGCAAAGGATAACTGCTGTAGGTATCTTCTAGTGATGACACGTGAGTTCTTCTTAATTTCTGCTTTCTCTGAGCTTCTGCTTTTCCCACATTTTGTCTAAGCCTTTTAGATAAACAACTTCTGCATGATGCAGGATGCAAATAGAAGAGTTCTGGGACGACCTCTGCAAGAGAGCTACAAGAGTGCATTTCTCCTAAAATGACAGATACTGGACTAGAACTAGAAAAGGGTTCAGTATTTAGGTTATCTGAAAAATCTTTGTGCTAATCAGTACATATTAGCAAAGAATATCCCATGGAATCCATTAATCCCAGAACAGAGATACTACATGGCTTATATGGAAGTGTTCTAAGCACAAGTTTTCCTGGACCCCAACTTCATGCATTTGTCCCAAAGTGAATTCCCTCAAACAGTTTGCTCTGCCTAATTTTACCATAAGACTGAAAATTTACAGGTTTGGATGGAGTTCCACTTTGCAGTGAGAAGCCAGAAGTGATGGCTCTTTGCTGAATATTAAATGTTTCCCCTCCAAGGAAGTTCCTCCAGGTCTGTGCCTGGCAGTGGCTGCCCTGATAGATGAGTCTGAGGTATCAGCAGAGACAAGCAGTTTCAGAGCCCTGAATGGAGAAGTTCAGCTCTTTTGTCCTACCTAGCTATGTGTCAGATGTTAATTCTGCCTTGGAGGTGACTCAGATCTCTCTTAATTCTTGGGCTAGAGCAAGGTGAACTCGCTTGGATGAGCCTCAGGATTAGGATCTGTATAACCAGAGTCATCCCTGTGTGCTGCTCTTCACAGTGGTTTCATGTCTAGCCAGGGGGTGGAAAAATGGTTTCACATTAAATTCATGTTATTTGCTTGCCTTTATCATTTTGGAAAGCAACTGCTTGCATCTCAGAGGTGTCTGACCTGATGGCTGTAGAATCCACTGCAGGGAATGTCAAATCAACCTCTCCAAACTTCTGCCAGTCAGAGGGAAAATATCAGAGGAATACATCTGTCAGCCTCTTGCCAGCTGAACATCTAGAAAATACAAAGTGGTCCCAGAAAAGTTGGTGCATTTTAACAACTATTTGCTAAGCAAACATTGGTAATTAACAGGGACCTGCAGAACATTGCCTGTCAGGTGCTCCCTGAGCCTGGCATCTCATTACCCAGTGTGCAAAGCATGACTGTGTTTGTTCCTCCGTGTCAGCTTCCACCTTGGGAAGTGCTCTGGGGAGAAACCAGAAGCAGTGCAGTAACATTTGATACAGAAAGGCAAAACAAAGCAGTCTTGGATGGGGCATCTCCTGCACCCATGATTTTGGACTCATCTCCTCAAATTGTCTTTCTTTTGTCTTTATTTTCCAAGTTTCTTAGAGACAGGAGTGAAACTCAAGCTCAAGTGTTCAATTCTCCCCAAACTCTGTACTAAAAAGAGCTGGTTTGTCCTACTAGTGCTCTGTTGTAAATTTATTTTCTTTCCTTTGGAATGAGCCAAGTCTGAATGCTGGAGGCCTCCAGCTCTCCCACTGTTTGAGAAGTCGTGGTTATTTCAGGCATAGTACTGTTGTTGTAGCTGACTCCTTGCTTCCTCACTTCTCCCCAGCACAAGGGCACAGGGAATCCTCCACCTGGCCAGAAGGGGAAAGGAAACAGGAGCTCAAGATGGATTGGTGTTGCTCCAACATTGCATTGATTCTATATGTATTTTGTCTGCTGTGTTTAACTTCTGGCTCTCAGTATTAACAAGGAAGGAAAGGAACTGGCTTTCCAGGGAGACATTCCATACAGTTTTATCTTTCTGTGCATGAAAGATAGACTAGCCAAGCAAAATACCAATTGTCATCACAATGGTGATATTTGCCTGTCCTCTATTCCCCTGTTATCCCATATTGACACTGCCTTCACATTTGCCATGCAGCAGCAGATGTCAAGGCTTCAGTAATAATTAGCAGTAGTCAGAGTGTTTCTTCCAAAGACTCAAAACTTGTTTATCTCTAAAGATGAAGACCTGGAGGTCCAGGCCTCCAAGCATTGCCTCTGGCTTTTTGTGTGACAGGATTCATCCATCTACTTGGGATTCACTGAGCACATTATAGACAATGAATACCACAAGGCGGGAGATAATCAGAGTGAGAGTTGAGTGTCTTGGTAGCCCAGCCTTGCTCTTGCCAGACTCCCAGCCTGGTATTTCTTTGCATGAGAGGGAAATATTCCTGGTCCCCAGGAGTGTTGCTCCCCTCTGGGGGGACAGAGGAGTCCTTGGCTTCCCACCCCCCTGCAGAACTGACTGCAAGTCCATCAGCTTAGGCTGGGTAAAGTTGGCTTTAAATGGAGCATTTGCTGAAGGGATGCTTGAGTCTGCTTTAGCTCCTCCCCTTGCCCCTAGTGAGCCCCCTCATCCTGAGAGAAACCCTGGCAGGGAGCTGCCAGGATGTCAGAGGCTCTGGCTGCCAGCTCCCACCCAGCAGAGCCAGGACTGGCTTCCCCTCTCAGGAGAATTGGGACTAATCCATCCCATTTTCCACAATGACTGTAATCCCAGTAGTGTTTATTCAAGCATGGAAGAGCTACAATTAGAGCCAAGGGCTTTAAACATCCAAATGATGCCACTGGCAGAGCTTGTGCTCCCATGAGTGAACTGCCAGCACCTCCTGTGTGATTTGTGCAGCCTTTTCCCAACCCAGAACTGAAGTGCCTCAGTGTGGTCTGGAACCTAAGTGGAAGAAAGGTCTTTTCCAGCCTCACCTCTGATTGCCAGGTGCTCCCCCCTCTCCTCCAGCACACCTTGTCCTTGGGCTTAAAACACCGGGCATGGCTGAAGGGACCTTCTTTTTCTTCTGACACTTTTAAACTCTCACTCCAGGCAGAACAATCTTCTATCTGAATGCTGGGTGAAGTCCTGAATGCCAGAAAAGGAAAAGCTTAAATTCCTCTGGGAGTCTTTCATTCTTTTTCATTCCTCTGCTGCCTTTTCCACTACAAGGAGTGAGACTCCAGGAGACTCGACTTGGCTCCTGGAGTTGAGGGAAGACAGAGAAATTGCCACTAGAGCCACAAACTGTGTTTAATTTCTCATGGATATGATCAATTCCAACAGCTAGAAATCTTGAGGGGTGTAGAAAAACCCAAGGTGAGAAATCACAGCCTGCTAGATTTTGCAGTTCAGCGAGGATCATTTAGGATGGGTCATTTATCTAACTGCAGCCAACTGAGCATTTCACAGGATCATTACATACAACTTAATCTCTGCACAGAGCAAACCCAAATAAGCCAGGACACTTCCAGTGTCACTTCACTGCCAAATCCTCCAGGGAGTGTATTCTTTTCTGGATCTGACCAAAGAGCAATTGCTTCCAGATTTGCTGGAGTGTTTCTGGATTTGCAGCCTAGGCATTGGCACCATGGCAGTTTAATGTTTCTGTTCAGGTGCAGGTGTTGACAGTAAAATAAAAACACCCTGAAGTCCTAACTGCTCTCATAAATTGAGTAAGTAATTGCAGTCAGGTATCTGCCGGAGCCCATGTGACTTTGCAGCAGCTTGGCAGTGCCTTCTGCTGCACAACACCAAAGTTATTGCAGCATCAGCTCAGCTCTGCATCTGAGGGAGGAACTCTTTCTCAGTGGTCCCATTTTTCCCTGTTGCATCCAGGTTTCTGCTGCAGCCCAAAGGGCTTTAAGATGTGCAGGAGAGCTCTCAGCCTGCTGGGCTGGTCTGGGCAACGTGTTCCTCACCTAATTTTTTTTTTTTTTAATGTGGTGAGATGAAAATGTAAAAAGAGAGGTCCTTCTTTAATATGCAGTTAGGGGTCACTTTATAGAGGCCACGCAATGTTAATGGAATTTATCAGCTTGAAAATGTTTTTTAATTGCAAATAACTCGACTGTAATTTATTGAATTGTTTACCCTGAATTGCCTGACATCTCCATTCCTGCACCTTCTGAGGCTTATCACAAACTCCTCCTGGCACTTCTCAGGCAAAGCAGGAATGGGAGTGTAATTCTGAGGTTAGTAGCTCTCAGATGGGGATGATACTTATTGTTATTATTAATTTATTTATTTATTTTTAGCCTTTCCTTTTTGGCCCTGGTGCCTGTTTTACCTTTGTATTTCTCAGGAAGGGAGTGGCCCACATCAACTCCCCTGAGCCAAATCTGCCTACGGTAGATACAAACTGTCATTCACATCGTGCCAAACTCTGGCCCTTTCACATTAAGCTGCCTGTTCTACCTCTTAAAAACGGGAGTGAAAATCCATCTGTGGACAGAACACCTACTGATTTCAGTGGGAACTGACTGAACTTGCTCTAGGGTTGCAGAACTTTTGATATTTCTGCTATCATTTTTGCTCTCTTCCATCATGGAGAGAAAGAAAGAAGTATGGCAGTGGGTATGTCTTAAAATGCTATGGCTAAGGGAGGCAGTCTTTACATCAGGAACAAATGACATCTCCAAACCCCAGACAGACACTTGTTAGGTGCTGCAAAGGCCTTCACGAGTGAGAGGGAAAGAAATGACAATCAAGATCCATCAGTCCCTGCAGGAAGCTGGTGCTTGTGTCTATCCACCTCTCACCCTGGGACACGTGGGCCCCACAGTTTCCATCTGGTTCATCCTGCTCCTGCCTCTCTCTGTGAGACAGGTTCTCTCTGTAGTGTCCTTGTCCTGCAAAAATGGAAAACCCTCCTTGGCACATTGTGCTCGACAGGTTTGTCCTGCTCAAGTATTTGATTTAATGAATGTGTGAAGTCCAGAAGTCAAGGCAGAAAACAGAAAGGAAGAAAAAGGCAGAAACCAGGAAAACAGTCTCATGATTCTGCTGTTCTTGGCTGCTCTGCCTGGTCTGCTCACTTTGGGAGAGGAACAATGACCATTCTCCCAACAGCCAAAGTGGAACAGGATTTGAACTGGGCAAGTGCCTTAAATGTTTCACCTAATTCAGTTAAAGTCAACTTCTTTAAACCATCACTGCATCTTTCTGCCTTTGCCTTCAGTCTTTCTGGTGGAAGACAGGATAAAGGGCAACTTCTCACTTGAAATATCCTGGCTTAACCTCATCATGCAGAGCTTACATGGGTTTTCTCTGGATGCAGAGTTTCCATTGAATCACTGCTAAAAAAACCAAAACCCATTCCCCACCTGGCTGGCAGGACTGTGCACTGCCACGCTGGGCTTCTGGAGTGTCACAGCAGTGACCATTGTAAAATCCAGCGTGAGAAGTGCGCTAAACCATGCTCAGCAGTGTGGGCTCTCAGAGGATCAGCAATCTCAGCTCCTCTCCTGGAACTGGGCAGGACTCTGCTGTTGCTCTGGAAATGAATGAAATAAAAGAGCATTTTTAAGCTCTTCCAGCTGCAGCAGCCAGGAGCTGTATGAGAAGTGCTGCTGTTGTGTTTGCACAGGTAACTGTGACCCAGCCCAGATTGTGCCTGGCAATGCCACGGGAGCTGCAGCGAGCCCAGCCCAGCCCAGCNTGGCTTCTCCCAAGCCTCTCCTGCCGCTGTTCTCCTGCTACCTGCAACCCCTCCCCTGCCCCTGCCCCAGGAGCTACTGAATGCAGTTCAGGAGTTCAGCCAGGTTTATTTGTGCCCACGCTCCCTGTTGGTGTGAGGGACAGAAGGTGCTCAGCAGCTGTGAGCCTCAGAGCCTGGCCTGCAGTGGTGTGACAGCAGCAGGACTGGGGCTCAGCTGCAGCCACAGCCAAAGGAGGCATCTCAGCCTAGGAGGAGAAAAAAGACCCACAAAACATTAATTTAATGTCATGCTAAAGGCCACTGCTGGTGTGGAGCCCCCAGTGCAGAGCCCAGTCCAGCGCCAGGCAGGGACAGCTCATTCTGCAGCCTGGCTATAAAGAATTAATTTAAAACAGGATGTGGACTTTATATATCCTGATTTCTTTGTCCCACCATTACCCTTAAGCAGCAGCTGGTTGTACTGGTGTTTTAGGTTAGCAGAAAATGAGTGTGGTAGGGGTGAGGTGCTGTCACCTGGCACTGCCTGGGCATGTGCCACCTGCATTTCCCACAGGCTGAGCTGGGACACTGCACAGCCTGGTGTTTGCTAGGAACTGGATTTCTTTTTAAACTTTATTAGTGTGCAACTCATCATGCACACTGCTAAATGTCTTCTTGCCACAGGAACAGCACTCCTGTGTCCCCTGCTGTCACCCCAGGCAGGGCTGTGCTGCCTGTTTGTGTTTCCTTTGACTGCTAAACTGCTCATTGGAAATTAATTCATAAATAATTCATCGGATGTTGCACTCTGTGTTTAAAAGTTCATCGTGTAGGTGGTGGGTTGTGGGTTTTCTTAGAAGTGGCAGTGCTTTTCTCCTTGTGTTTTTCTGTGTTAATCTTGTGTGTGTGCAGAGCTCCCACAGCAGCCTGTTGGTTCTATCTATAGATATTTTTATGTCTTTCTAGCAGATAATAGTTATTTTCAAATTTAGTTATTATGGTTCAGGATTACTGTGTTGCAAAAACTCTCTTTAGAGATTGGGGTTTATTGTAATACCGAAATGATTTTTGGGAGGACTTACAACTGACAGAAAAATAACAAATTATTCAGAAATGCACCTTCCCCTGTCCCATGCATACAGACACATATGCACTCACACTTCCCAATCAGTCATTTATTATTCCTAAGCCTGATGATGCTGGACAGCAATGAGAAGTTTTTCATCTCCCTGGTTTCCCAAGTCAGGTTGTGTTTTTTTGGGTGGGCCTTACAGCAAACATAGCTCTCTCTGGGACCAATGTCATCTCTAACACTGCTTATTTCAGCTCTGGGGCCTCTTTAGTTTGTTCCCACAAAAGCATTAAACCCTGTATAAACAGGCAAAATATGCAAAAACGGTTTTGTTTGGGTTTTTTTTTGTCTTATCTTTAGTTTGTTTTCTTGTCTTTCCAGTCTGGCAAAGCAGATGCAAGACCCACATCCAGCAAGTAAAATCCCATCTCAGGCATGTGCAGCATCCCTTCATCTGGATTGGAGCTCTCAGCTGCTGAACTCAACCTGCAGGTAGAGTTTAGGCCAAATAATATATATTTTTGTTTTAAAACATGCTGAAATGCCAAGCAGCACTGCAGTCTTACTGTCCCCTGTGCAGTTGTGTTTATGCTGGCATTTCAAATATTCCTGTTCCACAGTCTGAGTCAGGGGGTGGCACAGGAGCAGGGCTCTCAGAGGATCACTAAGGTTGGAACAGCCTCTAAAATCACCAACCCTTAGCCCAGCACTGCCAGGTCCAGGCAGTGTGCAGGGAGGAGAAGTGGGAATGGGGGCTCCAAGGGGAGCCTGGGCTGGTGACAGCTCTGCTACAGCGAGGGGAACAGAAAACCAGACCAAAGGAGGTTATTCCAAAGGTACCAATGGTGTTTGGTGCCTCTCCCATCCCTGCATGCACCCCCTGAATGCAGCCAAGCAGATGGGGATGTGCATTCCTCAGAGGAGGCTGTGGGCTGGGTTTCTGCTGTGCTGCTCAGGAGACTGAAAGCAAAGCCCAGAAATAGGGTAGAAAAAATGCCCACGTGGGTGTGAAAGGGAAAATACCAGAGCTGCTGATACACAGGCCTGGTTGTGTGATGGCCTGAAGCAGAGCTGTTATGTGCAGAGCTATTCACAAACCCCAATTTTAATAAGTGCAGATCATATCAGTAATGTGGATTACAATAGCCCAATAGTGTGAATCAAATATTTAAAGACTACTTACACTCTGCTTTTTATCCTGAAATGACTGCAGAAAAGAGCCAAGTTCTTGCTGCTGGCTTGACTTCATGCTTTTTCTCTTTTAAATGAGGCCATATAATTTTCCTCTGGGATACATTTGGCACTGGAGCTATTTAGGTCTGAACCTTCATCACTAAATTGAGGAAGATTTTTCTGTTCAGTTTAAGGAGAGAAGAATCAAGGTCGTAGCACTGGAGAAAAACTGTTAAAAACAGTTCTCCTTGCTGATTTTCTGGCCACTGTTCATAAAAATAAAAAATAATCACCCAGATTTAACAACTGAACTTCAGCAGCAGCAACTTCTCTGTACTGAACTCAGATGAAAAATACAAAAACCAGTCTGCACATAAAATTTTAAGCTGTGGAAGTTGTTATCATTTTACAGAGTATAAAATGGACTCATCTTAATGATTCTTTATTTGGTAATTCTTTTTTGTTTATCTTTGCTATTTAGGATAAAAAAAGGAAACAATTTATCACCTGTAGGGGTAGAAAAGAAAGCAAGAAAAAATTGGGAAGTACTTCTTAAAAAGTGAAGGGCAAGATACTTGTGAGGAAATTACATTTTGATGATTTTCCCAGGAGCTGATTGTGGAAGCCAAATCCTGTTTTTGGCTTCCCAAACTTTAACAACGGTGAAGATGCTGCTGCTGTTGAGTACCACCCAGCATTTCTAGCAGGGGGGCACTGCAAACAAACGTGCTGCTGTTGAGGCTGAGCTGCAGAACTGCCCACTGCTGAAATCCCACCCCATTCCCAGGCAGGTGCTGAGGAGTTTCCCAGGGCTGGGGAAGGTCCTGGGCACTGCTGCCAGGGCAGGGCTGGAGCTGCTCAGCTGCACAGAGCTGCACCTCGTGGGGCTGGGAACTTCCTGCCAACGTGATGGGGGTTAATTCATGAATTATTTCATTGTCAGTTTGCTGGGAATTCCAAATTCAGGCCAACAACTGCAGCTGAAGTTCAGCTGAAAGAGGTCTTTTCTCCTTTTCTAATATTTTTTAAAGGACAAACAGTCCAAGACCCAGTGAGAGACCAGAAGATTTTGTGTGCCCACCCAGCAGAACTGAGGAACTTATGTGGAGCCTGGAGAACAGCAGCCCCTGCAAACTGGTAAACAAGTCCTACAGCCTGGATTCTGGCTGTGTTCCACTGGGCACTGGGCTCATTCCCTCTGAGGGGTGTGGAAGGAACAAACAACTTTTCACCCAGATTGAAATCTTGCAATTTGTTCAGATAATGAGCCTCAATCACTGCTCTCATTTACTGACAAAATCCGGGGCGAACAAATTCATATTTAAAACCCAGCTCCTGCAAAATGCCCTCAGAAGTGATTGCCTGGCATGTGCAGAGTTACCAATGAGCAGCTGATTAGTTGGCCAATTAAAATAAAACTGATGGACCATTAAAGCAGTCTGAGGTTTCCAAGAGGATTTTTGTGACTTGGTCCAGAGACTGCTGGTTTTGGGGTTTAGTTATTTTTTTTTTTTTAAATTATTATTTTTTCACAGGCAGACTCCAGCTCCTGCTCCCTCCACTGTGTGCAGGTGGGGATCTGTTCTGGACGAGTGCACCCAGCTCTGGGCATTCCTGGAAAACCCTGAGCTCCTGCTGGTTTGGAGCACAAGCAGCACCAGATCCTCTTTACCAGGGAGTGATGCCCCTTGAGAGGTTTGTGATGCTCGGGCAGGACCTCAGTGCCTGCAGCAGCTCTTGGCTCTGAGCCTCTAATGCCAGGACAAGGGTGAGAAATTCTACAAATATAAGAAAGACTCAACTTTCCCCAAAGACAAAATCCTTTGCTTTGTTGATTACAGGTTTTCTTCCAACAGCAATTCACAGAAATTCTCATTCCATCTTCTTCAGTATTTTTGGCATAAACACATCCAGGTACTTGCTCCTGTGAAACAGATCACTACAGTGATCAGCAAAAAAAAAACCCAACATCTCTTTCCTTCTTAACAATCATTATTTTATTAATATATTTTACAAGATTGCAGTTGAAATCATTTAAATACAAACTTTTTTTTTATACAGAAAGTGTAATAAAGTTAAAATAGTTCCTTGTGTAATTCATAGCATTATTGCAATGCTTACAAAATTTTGCATAGAGTGTGCAAGGATTGATGTTATTTGATACAAAAAAGCTTTATATTTTCCCACACAACCACACACATACATAAATTAAAAAGAAAAAAAAGCCAAACAAATCTGAATTTCATCATGAGAACCGTGATAAGACTTTAAATTCATTTTGTCCTGTTTACACGATCAAGGTCATTGGTGGTTTTCAGAGTAGAGGTCAGACAAGGTGTTTTCCCATCACAGATGAAAACTGCTGTAGCACAGGGGGTCATGCCTTTTATGCTGCTGCTGTAGATGAACAAGGTTCCCTTTGACTCTCACTGAATGTTGTTTTGCTGTTGGCTCTACAAATATGGAGCTTTTTTAGGTGAATATTGACAACTCCATTGGCATTTGCTTGCAGGGGAACTAATTCAAATACAGGGTGGGAAAAAATAAACATAGCCACAAGCAAAATCCAGATCCAGCAGGTCAATCCCTTCCCTGCTCCCAAACTACCACACAGGGCAGGTCCAGACCGAGGTCTGGGTCACAGCTCAGGGAAAGCTCTGGCCTAGGGAGGAATCCAGGTGGGAATGCTGTCCACTTAGCCCTTCTCTGAGAAACACACTGGACACTGATTGCTCAGATCTGCCCTTTCTGAGGTTTCTGGCACACTCTTACTTTGTAGGTTTGTTCATCTTCACTTCCATGCTCGCTCTGATAACCCACAAAAAGGGACAAGAAAGTGAATTCCTTCAGCAGTGCCTGCCCTCAGGAGTCACGGCTCTCAAGGTGGCCAAAGGCTTGTAAGAACAGCACCCAACAACGAGCAGCATAATTTATCCACTCAGGCTGCAGGTACACAGAATCACAGAATGTCTGGGTTGGAAGAGACCTTCAAGATCACCGAGTCCAACCCAGCCCTAACACCACAACCAGACCATGGCACTGAGTGCCACATCCAATCTCTTTTTAAACACATCCAGGGATGGTGACTCCACCACCTCCCCGGGCAGACCATTCCAGACTGTCATCTTGTACCATCTGCAGAATCACTAAAACTGCCAAAGTGTCTCATCAGTTGTGACAGCCCTGGCACAGGGCCAGAGGAGGACCCAGCTGCAGACAAAATTATCAGGCTGTGGTCTGGCGTGGGAGGTCACTCCCTGCTCTAAGGCAGCCTCTCTGGAGAGATCCAGCCCTGGTGTGGGGTCTGCAGCTAAGGGAGTGTGGGAGAAGCTCTAACAGCAACATTTTTTTCAGCTACAATCCAAACTTCAGCAAAAATAGCACCACCCACAAATAACTGCTCTCTTGCTCTCCAGCATGAGCCTGCCTCAAGATGTTTCAAGGACTCCATTATGAGGGAATTTGTAAAAGACCAAAGGACATACATTGCTTTAGAAAGAGATAATGCATTTAGCAGTAACGGTTTTGGAGGGCTCTATCTCCTATCAGTGGTTAAGCCTTTGAATGAGGAAAAAATGTAAGAGTACAATGCAATTTAAAATTCCCGTTACATGCAAAGATGCGCATGACTTGTGCTTTGCAATGGGCCTGTTCCTGTAACGACAAATATGTTAGAAACGGTACAACTTTCCATTTGGGTAGGACCTGATGAGAGGATACAAAGAGTCCTTTTTAATCTCAGAAGAAAAGACTGTTTAGCTAAAGCTGCATGTTTTTATCTGAAGCATTTGGTGGCACAGTGTAAATGTAACATTTTCACAGAAATTGCTCCTGATATTTTCTCTTCCTGGTGGAAAGTTTCAACCAATTAATGAAGCAAACATACAATTACATATTATTTCCCAGTGGACTCATCCCTCCTATTCTTTTATCCCTGTTAAAAGCTAACAAAAGCTCAATCCATGGAGATCTGCTGCCTCAAAGGAAACCTGACTTCTCTGAAGAGGCAGCCCATCATTCCTGACTGGTGGCACAAAATCCCAGCCACCACAGGGCTTCCAGCTGCAATAAGGTGAGACATTTCCTGGGAGAGACACCAGTGCTAACTTTGCTGCAGGAATGACACTTGTAGCAAATTAATTTTTAAGGGACTTGCACCTCTAGTTTAAAGTGATTTGGATGGGAAATCGCAGTGGGGCACTCTGATTGTATTTCCTTCTTCATTTCAGATAAAAATCCTGCAGCTTTAAATATCCATCTTTTCCTGTGTTCTTTATACCGCGTGTTGCTTTTCACAAGGGCACAATACAATTCAAGTGGCAGGACAAGAGAGGCTGAAATGATAAAGCCTCAGGGCTGGATGTGCATAACCAGGGGCCTCTCAACCACAGCAGACTTAAAAGCTTTCTAAATACAAGCTATTCACTATAATTTCCATCCAAGCCCCAAGCCACTGTGGTTACTGTGGATGGAAACAACACCCCAGCAATCTTGAACAGCCCGAGCTCTAAGTGGTTTCAGTGACAGTAATTCCACTGAGCTCCATGAAAAGATCAAGCATAATTGCCAGCATATTTAGTAAAATGGATGTTATTAATTTAAAGTATAATAGTGCAAAGGGACAGAGACGTTGACTGCATTACTGTGATTAGGGTGATGTCTCTCCCCACTTCTTCCCCCTCCCTCCTACCTGCCTTGTTTAATTCACTCCACTCCTGCTTGAATAACCTCAGCACCACGTCAGTGTTTAACCCTGCTCCATTCACAGCCATAAACTTGGCTACATCAGCTGTGAACACACAGCAACTGCCAGGCAGAATTTACCTGAAAGTCCCCAATTTCATGGCTATGCCACTGCCACATGCAGGTTTTGGGTTTTGGGGGCCTGTGTGAGTGAGATGTGACAAAATCCAGACTTGGGGGCTGCTGGATTTGACAGCAGGACACCAGCTACCAAACCATTACACAGCAATTTCAGAGCTGAGGAAAAAAAAGGTTAAAATGGAGAAAAGGGAACTGTTGCCAGGACCACGCTTCTGAACAGCCAGGGCAATAAAAAGCCTGGTATTTTCACATTCAAAAAGCACCAAAGCAGCGCTTGGCAAAGCTTGGCAGGAACACGCCCTGCGCTTGCTGGGGTGAATTCTGGATGATGACATTTCAAAATTTAAAATGTCAGCCATAAAAAAAGAGCACAGCCTCTAACTTTTTTTTTTCTTTCTTTCTTTTTTTTTTTTCTTTTTTTTTTTTTTTTTTTTTACTGTAGGTACTTCTAAAATGAAATCATTGCAGCAGTTACTCTTCTCCACAAAGCAGCCACTGGAGCTCCGACCCTGCTAATGCTCGAGTGAACCATTTACTCAGTTTATTTATACTTTCAGCCCAGGATGATGTCTTTAAGCTTTCTGGGCTATTTCTCCACATTTCAAATTTCAGGTAACCTTGCCCTCTGCACACATTTCAAGATTTTTCACATTATTTCCTCCTCTCCCTGTTAACCAAGTTAACGGGCCTTCCTGCCACTTCCAGGCCTTCCTGCCACTTTATTCTCCCAAATGCAGCTTTATGATACACCTGCATTTTTCCTGCCCAGTTCAGAAAAAGCACCATTAAAGTTAATGCATTTCAGGCATGAGGGCAAGCAGAGAGGGATGAACTTCTTGAAGTCTTTGGTCTTTGTCTCACTCTCTTTTGCAATGTGAAACTTAAAGCCATAAGAACAAACATAAAGAAAATTGGATTTTGTTGTAAACAAGTGTATATGAGAGTGTGTGTGTATTTGTGTGCATGTGTGAGCATCTCATGACAACAAAATGCATTTTCACTAGGTTGTGATGTGAGCTAGCCTTCTCAAGTTCCACAGGAATCTCCCTTTAAGCTTGGAGCCATTTCTAGGGAGGGGTTTTTATTTAGCCATCATTTTGCTATACCATATATTGCAGATTGTATTTTTAGGCTTATGCCTCCAAACTTTTTGTTTGTGCAATGTGATATTTGTCGTAAGAGGAGGAAAAAACCTGCAACCCTCCTAAAACACATCTGTTTGACAGCACATGACTGAGGTAACCAAATACAAATCACTCTTGCAAATACTCAGTCTTCTAAAAATGAATACTTAGGAGAGGGTTTATACATATTGTAATAGTTAGTGGCTTCCCCTTTTGATGTCTTCCTTGACTGTTAACATCTCTTTGTATCCTTTAGCTGCCCATTTCACTGCTTCAAAATGAACTAAAAAACCCAAACAAATCGACAGTCAACCCCACTTGGAAACTTGGAGAATGGGTACAGATGTACAGCCATTGTCAGGACCTCTGATTTTGCTAATGGCAAAGTCTTTTTGCTTTAGAAGAACCATCCTACCTCAGCCATGACAGAAGGGGCACACACTACATATGGATCAGGTTCCAGTCACAGGTGAGCACTGACTGTCATTCTTCTTATCCTTTCTTTCCTAAAGTGTCACATTTACAGCAAATTGGACAAGGTCCTGCAGTCCTATAGAGAGCCAGCACACATAAATGCATTTCTGAATCCTGCCTGGCTGCCCCAGGTGCACTGACACTGGGGGCACAGTCCCTTGACTGGCATTTGGGTGGGGTTTTAGTGCTCACAGCTGCAGTGAGGGTCTGGTTCAGCCCCACAGCCACCCCAAGGGCTGGCAGAGCTGTCACCTGCCCAGCTCAGGCCATGAAGTCATCACCATCTCTTCCACTGAGCTCAGCAGAAGCAAATTAACTCCATTTTGAGATCAGCCCCATCTCCCAAATAGCCAATGCTCCACTGAACTAAACTTCAGGCCTGATTCACAACAAAATACACAAACCCTTGTTTGTTTCTGGCATTTTACCAATGGTAGGTAGAGCACATGGATGAAATTCTGGTTGGGGAAGCTCTGGTTTAAATGGATTCAGGGAAAAGCAGCCCACACAGGTACAGCTACTGTGAGGGATTTCTGGGCAGGGCAGGAGGAGAAAGGACTCTCATGCACTTGTCGTGTCCAACAGGGGAGTCAGCCACTCCATAACAAACTGTGCAGTGTGAGATGGCTGGATGTGTTTGCAGGCAGCTTTTTAAACAAAATGCCTGTTTTTCCCCTGGGATCTGAGACACAGTCCTGTTTGCTCTGCTTTTATAGAATCCTAGAATGATTTGGGGTGGAAAGGACCTTAAAGATCAACCAGTTCCAAACCCCTGCCATAGGCAGGGACACCTTCCACTACACCAGGCTACTACAAGCCCTGCCCATCTACAACTTCTCTGGGCAACCTTTGCCAGGGCCTCACCACCCTCACAGCAAAGAGTTTCTTCCTGATATTTAACCTAACCCTGCCTGCTGTCAGTTTGAAGCCATTCTTCTATGTCCTATTACTCCCTGCCCTTGTAAAAAGTCCTTCTCCAGGTCTTTTGGAGCCCCTTTAGGCACTGCATGGGGCTCTGAGCTCTCCCTGGAGCCTTCTCTTCTCCAGGTGATCACCCCCAGCACTCCCAGAGCGGCTCCAGCCCTCAGAGCATCTTTGTGGTCTCCTCTGGACTCACCCCAATGTGTCCCCATCCTTCTAAAGTTGGGACCCCCGGAACTGGACACAGCAATGCAGGTGGGGTGTCACAAGAGCTCAGAATCCCCTCCCTCGACTGCTTTTGATGCAGCCCAGGACAGGACTGGTTTTCTGGGCTGTGAGTGCACTTCAGGTCACATTGAGCTTCTCCTCAACCAACAACTCCAGTCCTTCTCCTCAGAAATATTCCTGACCCATTCTCTGCCCAGCCTGTCTTTATGTTTGCCACTTGCTGACCAGCACAGGCAGCATCACCCAAACCTCAGTCTTAAAACTCAAGTGGTATTCAAATGATCTACAAGTCCCTGCAGGGGTTCATTCTTTCTCACAATTCCTCACATTTCAACACAACACATAATTTTACGGTTTTTTTAAAGATGGAAACGTGGCTGTAAAATACATCAAAACAAGAAGAATTTCTTTCAGTAGACATAATTAAGGTACCCTTCGTTCACTTCAGAGAAGCATCTGCAGTGATGGCACAGATGTTCAGGTCATTTCCTAACAGCTCCCCAGCAGAAATTCACACCAAGATATGAATGGCCTTAGCAGTTTCATGGCTGTTGTGATATGAGAAGGTGATAACCTCATCCAAGAGCCCAGCTGAGAAAAGCAGCCACTCAAAATCAATTTGTCGGGATGGAAATGGGGTGGCACAGGGATGAGGATGGAGCCACTGGTGTGTCCGGAGTGGAGCACAGAAATCAGGATGCAGCATCCCTGATGGGCCAGTCCCTGTGCTCAGCCCTGCCTTCCTCACCCACCTGAACACTGCCAGGGCTGGAAAGTTAATCTGATTCATTTACAGGCAGCTCTTCCTGCAGCACGTGTCTGCAAACTGGTCACACAGGATTTGGTTATGGATTGGGCCATGCTTGCTATGAGGTTTGTGATCAGTATTCAATGAAACAGGGAAAAAAATTCTACAGTAAATGCAGGACTATGAATGGGACTGCAGTCATGGTCCCAGAGGTAACGTACACAGTATTTTGCTATATTTAACATGATAAGAAAAAAATAAAAGTCTGTATCATTCTAGGTGCCCCTACAGTCTTAATGTATTTCATCAATATCTGTTTTAAGTTGCACAACCAGTTCCCAAGACACCCTCCTGCCCCTCCCCCCCAAATAAACTAGATTTAATAACAAGATAAATATGATGTGCTTCTCCTTGCTGAGTGCATTGACTTAAGGCATAGGCACAATTCCCCTCTTTGAACAGAGATGGTACAGTCCTGTGTCCCAATACAATTGTTACCCTGGGTGACCCTTTGCATTCAAACGTTGACTCAAGACATAATAATTACAGGAATCATTCATTAACGAATAGTTTGATTTCATTAATTTATCAGAAAGCATTATTGAAATAAAAGGAAATCATTCAATCCTCTTTCAGGAGTAAATTTTTTTGGGGAGTGCTGCTTTGTTAAGGCAGCAACACATCTTATCTAAACTCCATAGAAATCTTCTGTGTCCAATCAGTTTTGGATTAAGCCAGAATTGTTAATTAAAAAATAAAAAATTAAAAAAAAAATCAAACCCTGGTACTCTCGAGACCACAAGAAAATACATGAAAAGCTGTAAAAAAAAAAAGGACTGGGCTAAATTATTTCTAAAGATTTCTGTCAGCTGTGTTTTATCTTGAAGATCGCTTGAAGAATACCAGCTTTGCTTAGGAATGGGCACAGATCTGTCTTCTTTGCACATGAGGTAATATTTCAAAAGCATCTCAGTGGCTTAGAAACCTTGCTGTCCTCGTGAGATTTACTGTGACTTGGAAACATTTGCCTTAATTGGTATATTTGGGGTTTTTTTAAGGATTTTTACATGCATGTGGATGAAATTATGTGTCAGAATTCAATGATCTGGGCTATTATCATTATTTTCCCAAACTTCAAAAGTGGAAGTAATGTGACCAGATTAGATTTTTGTGTTTTATCCTGCCCGTGACTCCTAGACTTTAAAATAAGGAAAAAATGCAACCATGATAAGATTCAACCACAGAGTTTTGGGGACTCAAATTCTAGAGGAACCAGCATCCAAAGCCCTTCCTCCTTTCAGTAATCTGACTTTGTCACAATCTTTATAAATCCTTAAAAAAAGTCTTTCATTGTCAGCATCTCTGATATTTACAGTTTCCACCAAATCTAAGTGACCTTGGACTGTATATCTTGAAAAGAAAGATGACAAAAATTCTGGTGTAATATTTTACACTTACATCTACATTTTACACTAATTTTAGGATTTTCTCAGTTTCTAGTTGATTTTTTTCTGTTTCGACAGGTATTTAGGCAATGTCCAAATCTTAAATCTTCACACCTTCACGCCAAATATGTTCAAACTTGAAGGTGTTAATGGGGAATTTGTAGGGTGATCCAGGACACCTGGTAACAAAAGAGGTTCAGGATTTTTCTGCTTAGTCCAACTTTCACAATTTTGTTCCTTCCAATAACCAAGTACAACACCGGTGTTGTCAGCACAGAGATGATTTTAGGTTAATGTTAGACCTGGTGTGTCACACCTGAATAGCACAAGGCATCCTTGGCCATGCACAGGCAAGTGTCCAACCCTTTCAGAAAATCACTATTATTTCAGCAAGAAGGTCTGGACTTTCCTACTGGCCAAGTGCATCCATCTCTCCCAACAGGGAGCCATGCTTCAGGTGATAATTAAAGAGTGATTTAACCTCAGGTATCTTGGATCACTGTAGCTGATCAGCACAGCACATCTGGCTGTTTTGTTGTTTTCGAAATTATTGATTTTTCATGCCACCGATTCAATGGCACAAAAATAATCAGAGATGCTTCTCTTCCCTTTGGATGGTGGTGGGTGTGCATTGGTTCCAGGGTCTTGCCCAGCCAGCAATCCCATTGCTCTGAGAACATGATCAAAAACGAGGGGTGATCATTGCACTGTGTTAATACAGAAGGGTCCAGGGGAGCATCAGATCCAATTCAGCAGATTGTACCAGTAAATTTTGGCGTGGGAAAGAGAAATGCTACACAAATGTAACAGGGTCACCCTGGGATTCCTTGTACTGAAACATCATTTTACACAGAGGATATATATATATATCTTATATATATATTTTTATATATATATTCACACACACGCGCGCGCACACACAAAAAAAGTCTTTGATAGGCTTTCTGTGTTCTAGTAAAAATAGTTGGCAGCTGGATCTGTGAGACCAGAACTGGCTTTTGTGCTGCCTGCCATGCCCCACTGCAAACTGTCTCTCAAAGGCAGACGCTCGTGTTTATCTGGCAGGTGGAGCTGCTGCCTGCCTGAGACAGGAACAACCTCCCATTGGGACACACACAGAGCTCGTAGATTTTTTGCCTGGACCCTGCAGAAGAGGAAGATCCTTGAGGCAAGTTAGGTAGTTTGATTTTTGCAGAATTCAACGTTATCTGGAGTCGGAGGTGGCGGGAGAGAGGAAAAAAAAGAAAAGAGAGAGAATTAGCGGGGAGCTGTTATTTCTGATGCTGTGTTCAAAGAGGCTTCCTCCAGACAGCTCAGCTGCTGCAAGAACTGGGTAAGGAAGTGGTTTAGGATGGGGAAGTGTGATACAAATCTAGATGGGCACATAACCTGCCTTTACCATGACCTCCAGTTTGTTTCTGCTGATGTACCCACCATGTTTTCTTGGCTTTTAGGTTCCTGGGGCACCTGCCAGGAATCCAAACCCAGGTTTGGATTGACCCAAGCAGAGGTACCCCACTGTCAGATGGAGAGCATGGATGGTTCACATCCACCCAACCACCCTGCTCCTCCACCAGGATCTCTGTCACCGTGATCCCATTGCCAGTTACACTTGCAGGCTCCCAGCACTGACTTTTATGTATATTTTATGTATATTTTATGTATATGTGTAACACTTTTGTGTATATTAAAAATAACTCAAATGCTCTAACAGTCCTAAATTCCTCCTTCCAAAACAACATAAGGCAAACAACATGTGGCAGCTCTCAGACACTTGGCAGCTGCAGGGGAGTGCTCTGACATCAGCCAGAACACAGTAAGGTAACATGAACCCCAGAATAATACAGGGTGACTGAGAATATTTGTAATGACAGCAAGAATCTCCCAGTTTAGTATCCACCCATCTCATGTCCTGAAAGATGCAATTCAATTTATGCATTTTAAAAGCAACTGAGTATTACAAGCAACTGCTTGAAGTTGTGAAATGCCTTGGATTTCAATCTCAGTGTATTAGGTAGGGTGTTTTTTGTCCGGTGTTTTTCAGAGGATTTTTGGCAATACCCATGCTCTAGGTTTGGACTGTCTTAAAACGCAAATGTTCAGAAATAACAGAAATTGCAATTAAAAAGTCTTTCTATTTCTTACCCCTGACATTAAGATAGGTAAATCTTAACTTATGTGGGAGCCCTCTTCCCTGGAGGTTTGTGTTCCAGGGGCAGCTCCTCCTGACAAGGGTCTCAGTGGTTTCCTCACTGGGAGCTCATCAGCCACATCCTTTGGTGTCTGCCATCACTGTGGCAGGAGGAGTGGATGAGAACCATGTTCCCACATGATTTTGTGACCAGGAGAGGCTTAATTCAACATCTACCTAACTTTTGCTCTATGTTATCAGCTTTGGTTGTTCTCTCTTCCCCTTTGGAAGCTTCTCCAGTGCAGCAACCTGTGTCTCCTAATGTCTCCTTTTCTTTCCAGAAGGAAACGTCAGCCACAAAAGCTTTTCAGATCAATACCAGTGAATTAAGCTCTTCTTATGGAAAAATATATGATAAAAGATTTAATTATGCTGGCCAAGTAAATCTTGTCTTAAAGTGACAAGGAAACAAAGAATTTAGGAGCACTGTGCATTTTACAGCTGCATAAATCTGCTGGAACAACAGATGCTATTATCCATGCACTTTAAAAATAATGAATCAGCCTTTGCCACAGAGTGAGCCTGATTTGCATGGGATGTGTTCAATCAGAGCGAGCAGCAAAGAAGTCAGGAGAGCCCACTGTCCCCAGGCTTTCAGAGCAGCCTTTCAAACAGCAGCTCGGCGACCCACGGGGCTTGGTGACCCTTGGCTGGGCTCTGCTGCAGGGCTTGGCGTGCTCCCCTTACCTCTCCATCTTTGGATTCCAGCCTGAGCTCTGTCCTGCAGGTGGCCTTCAGGCTGCCGGCCTCGGCGTTGATCTCGATGCCCTTGGGAGCCTCCATCACCAGCGCGCGCGTGGGCGACTCCAGCCTGCAACAGAGCGGGGACATGGCCCGTGGGCTCCTGTTCCAGCACAGAGCAGTGACACGGCCCATGGGCTCCTGCTCCAGCACAGAGCAGTGACACGGCCCGTGGGCTCCTGCTCCAGCACAGAGCGGGGACACGGCCCGTGGGCTCCTGTTCCAGCACAGCAGTGACACGGCCCGTGGGCTCCTGCTCCAGCACAGAGCAGTGACACGGCCCGTGGGCTCCTGCTCCAGCACAGCAGTGACACGGCCCGTGGGCTCCTGCTCCAGCACAGAGC
>VWZP01006853.1:1488311-1529348 GCA_013396995.1 Dicaeum eximium
CATCCCAAATCTGACCTGCTAACACTCCATGCCGGCTTTGCTAGGCTGGGGCAAGAGAAAAGGGGCAATGAAGCCACCCCCAAGGTCAGCCTGCTCTTAGTTCTAGTTCAGCCTTCTCACTAATCAGTGCTAACAGGGGTATCAGTAAAGCTGAGCACCTACACAGACAGTGCAAGTGTTTCTCTTCCTCAAACCTCTTCTCAAGCAGGAATAAATCAGCTCTCCTGATTTCCTACAATGTAAGGAGGAAAGGGAAAGGGAAAGGGAAAGGGAAAGGGAAAGGGAAAGGGAAAGGGAAAGGGAAAGGGAAGGAAATCAATGAAAACAATCAGGCTGAAGACCCCAAAATTTGTGGTCTCCAGTCCTAGGCTCAAATCACACCAGGCATGACCATGTGCTCTGCAGAGCTTCAGCCCCTCCTAAGCGTGGATGCACTGCACAGGCCCCTGACAGCCCTGTTACAGCACTGTCACACAGCCAGACCTTTAACTTCAGCAATTGGGGTTAATGCTGTAAAATGCAGAAGCACAAGGTTCAGTCTTCCTTGTTCATCATCCATTTTTATGTCTTCTATTATACTTGTCTCGTTCTTATTTATAATACAGTCTCTTATTACTCTCTGTATTGCATATGGTTATAAAAAAAACCAACTCTCCCTCTTTGGGAATATCCCCTTAGTTAATTTTATCATCATTTATTTACTGTAAGGTCACAAGATCTGGGCTGTGGTCTCCTCAGGTGAAGCAGATGTGAGGGTTGGAGCAGAAGCTCCTGAGTTTTGCCAGTTTTGGGCTGGCAGCACTGACCAAAGCTGAGCATGGGGCAGCCCAGCACCACCCCCAGCTCTCCTGGACAGCTCTCAGGGTTTGCCTAAATCAGCTTTTTCTCTCCTCTCCATATATATAATCATTTGTGCAAGTAAGTGTGTTCTTAAATGGACTCCTGCTGGTACTGAGACAACATTATGGGAGGCTGAGGGAATTCAGCTGTATTTATTGCAGCCAACAGTTCAATAAAGCACAGGCACAGCTCCCTCTGTGTGGCACTTTTCAAGTTACGACTTTCCCTCTTTTCAGTGTCTTCATATTGCTGCTTTTTGAACACCTTTCCCTCAAGACCCCAAACTCATCCATAATTTCTTGGCTGACTTAACTAAATCTAAATTTCAGGGAGCAATTGAGGCACATTCAGCCCAAGGAATGAGCATGGTCTCATGGTTAGCAGCCTCTGCACAACCCTCTGAGCTGCTTTTTGTTTTCTGCAGGGAAGCCACATTTTATGTATAACTTCTGATTCCTTCCACTGGTATCACCCCGCAGCTGTGTGAGGATGCTAAAGTTAAGACTGCTGTAATTCCCTTCTTTTCCCTGCCTGACTGAATTGCAGCTTGCATGGAGGACAAAAAGCTGTCTGACCCGTATTTTCCCTGGAGATTTCTGCCCAGGGATTCAGTACACTCTCACCCTTGGTGTACCTCACAGGCTGNCAAGAGAAAAGGGGCAATGAAGCCACCCCCAAGGTCAGCCTGCTCTTAGTTCTAGTTCAGCCTTCTCACTAATCAGTGCTAACAGGGGTATCAGTAAAGCTGAGCACCTACACAGACAGTGCAAGTGTTTCTCTTCCTCAAACCTCTTCTCAAGCAGGAATAAATCAGCTCTCCTGATTTCCTACAATGTAAGGAGGAAAGGGAAAGGGAAAGGGAAAGGGAAAGGGAAAGGGAAAGGGAAAGGGAAAGGGAAGGAAATCAATGAAAACAATCAGGCTGAAGACCCCAAAATTTGTGGTCTCCAGTCCTAGGCTCAAATCACACCAGGCATGACCATGTGCTCTGCAGAGCTTCAGCCCCTCCTAAGCGTGGATGCNTGGGCTGCCCTCACACCCTGCTGACTGCAGCCCCTCGCAGGAAAAGGTTCATGCACCATGTGGTCAAACACANATCAATGAAAACAATCAGGCTGAAGACCCCAAAATTTGTGGTCTCCAGTCCTAGGCTCAAATCACACCAGGCATGACCATGTGCTCTGCAGAGCTTCAGCCCCTCCTAAGCGTGGATGCACTGCACAGGCCCCTGACAGCCCTGTTACAGCACTGTCACACAGCCAGACCTTTAACTTCAGCAATTGGGGTTAATACTGTAAAATGCAGAAGCACAAGGTTCAGTCTTCCTTGTTCATCATCCATTTTTATGTCTTCTATTATACTTGTCTCGTTCTTATTTATAATACAGTCTCTTATTACTCTCTGTATTGCATATGGTTATAAAAAAAACCAACTCTCCCTCTTTGGGAATATCCCCTTAGTTAATTTTATCATCATTTATTTACTGTAAGGTCACAAGATCTGGGCTGTGGTCTCCTCAGGTGAAGCAGATGTGAGGGTTGGAGCAGAAGCTCCTGAGTTTTGCCAGTTTTGGGCTGGCAGCACTGACCAAAGCTGAGCATGGGGCAGCCCAGCACCACCCCCAGCTCTCCTGGACAGCTCTCAGGGTTTGCCTAAATCAGCTTTTTCTCTCCTCTCCATATATATAATCATTTGTGCAAGTAAGTGTGTTCTTAAATGGACTCCTGCTGGTACTGAGACAACATTATGGGAGGCTGAGGGAATTCAGCTGTATTTATTGCAGCCAACAGTTCAATAAAGCACAGGCACAGCTCCCTCTGTGTGGCACTTTTCAAGTTACGACTTTCCCTCTTTTCAGTGTCTTCATATTGCTGCTTTTTGAACACCTTTCCCTCAAGACCCCAAACTCATCCATAATTTCTTGGCTGACTTAACTAAATCTAAATTTCAGGGAGCAATTGAGGCACATTCAGCCCAAGGAATGAGCATGGTCTCATGGTTAGCAGCCTCTGCACAACCCTCTGAGCTGCTTTTTGTTTTCTGCAGGGAAGCCACATTTTATGTATAACTTCTGATTCCTTCCACTGGTATCACCCCGCAGCTGTGTGAGGATGCTAAAGTTAAGACTGCTGTAATTCCCTTCTTTTCCCTGCCTGACTGAATTGCAGCTTGCATGGAGGACAAAAAGCTGTCTGACCCGTATTTTCCCTGGAGATTTCTGCCCAGGGATTCAGTACACTCTCACCCTTGGTGTACCTCACAGGCTGCTGTTTGCCCTGAAAAACAAAGGACCTTGTTTGTGCTTGCCCTAAGCCCCCAGGATCAGTGCTGCAGTGTCTGGCATGCAGGCACACGTTCCCTCTGCTCCACAGGCAGGATCCTCAGGAAAAACAGTTTGGGCCAGTTGTATCTTAAATCATGTAGCTAAATTCACCAGAGGATGTGTCCAAACCTCAAGACAGCTGAGTTAATCTGAGGATAAAATAATTCCTAAGAACACGGCCTGGTGACTCTCCAGCTCTCCAGCATCTCAGTGACTCTCCAATTTCTTTGATGTCCTGGCTGTCTCAATATATTTGTTCATCTGTTAATCTTTTAGCTCTCTTATCCACTGAGAAATAAATCTCCTAAGTACAAACCAGTGTTCAGTGCAAACACACCCCTTTGCAGCAGCCCTCCATTCCTGCTCTGTGTGGGTGACTGGAGGGTGAGGAGAGCTGGGAAATCTGTGGAAGTCTTGCTAAGGTGGGGGAGGATCAATAGAGGACCTTCTTGCACATCTTTCCCCGTGCACACAGGTCCCCTGAACAGCAAACTGAGTTAAAATTCAAGCTTTGAATAAACTACTAATGATCTGGAGTGTCCTAGACAACATTGCCTCAAAGTTTTATTCTCTTTCACGTGTAACAAAGTGATGGACTTATTCTCCCTCCTCCACCTGAAGAAGTGGAATAACAGCATCTTGCAAACACTGTTGAAAATCATGTGGTTTTTGGATGCATTCTAATCCATGCAGAGCTTCTTTGCTCATGGAGGCACAAAGGACCCTCCCAACAGCCCATGGTGTGACATGGGACAAGGACACAACAACAGCCAGGGCTTTGCTGCTGCTCCATCACTCTCCTCACTGAGCTGACCCCCCCTCCACCATCCCAAGTCTCAGCCTCAGACAGCTGCCATCCTGCTGATTCAACCCAAACACGACCCTTTAATGCTGAAAATACAACTTTAAAGGCCAAGGATCTTTTTAGAACCTTAAAACTACAGAAATGTTTGAAAATACTGTGACAGCAAAGTGCAGCTCTTTCAATAATAAAAACCTTGGTCTGCAGCCTGCATGGCTTTGTACTCGTGCTGTGGTCTGGAGCCTGACTCTCCTCTCTCCTCCATCTTCCATACTGGTGTAAATCCACCTTTCTGGGACTCTTGTCCCAGTTTATGCTACTGTAAAGGAGGACAGGAAGGTATTAAAAATTGTTTCCTTGGTATTTAAGGGGCATATGTTTGTAAGGGATTTAATTTGATTATTTTCTGATATCCTGAATGAATCCCTGAGCCACCTGACCATAAACCAGGAGCTGCAAAATCTATGCAAAGCCAGAGGAAGCAGGTGAGGAGCTTATGCTCTGGGGGTTTGAGGAGTGTTTACCAAACACTTTCATTTGAAGGCGGCGTTTAAGAGACGCTCTGCTTTTAAACCTAATTCTGCCTTCCAGAGCAGAACCAATTTGGAGACTAATAATGAAAGAAAATGATTTAGAGATGAACAGATAATTTGTTCAAAATCAACATTTGTTTTCCAGTGTGATACTCCAGAGCTTTTAGTGGGATTCCCATCTCCTGGTGAGGTGTAAGCCTGTACTTAGAGCAGTAGGCTGGAAAGGTGGCTGCATGAATATAGATTGTTTCATTATTTGCTCCTGCTCTTGAATTTTCCATCTCAGCAATTGGCACATAAGCCCTTTTTATTGACCATGGGTGCTGCTTATTTTTGCTCCAGTATTTGCAGGACTGGATTTTGACCTCTCTCACAGAGCTGGGCAAGAAGGGTAAATGCAGTGCTGTGCACAGTTACAGCTTGCTGAATTCAGCACTGAGATAAGCTGCTGCCATGAAATTGCTCCTGTCCCACTGCAATCTCCTGGGAGGTGAAGAAGAGACATTCTCCTGTCTGGGTGACTCCCTACAACTTGGGAACTACTCCTCTGGATCCTAAGATTTCATATAAGTCCAAATTTTTTTTAAAAAAAGACACAAGTAACAGGATTTTCAGAACTATCCAAGTTCCCAAGTTCCACTTATTACAATGGGCATTAGCCACTTTTGAAAAAATCCCATTGAGCACCTAAATGCCATAACAAATCTGACCCTTAATCTCAGTTCTTAGTTCTGCAACAGAAGTAATAGCACTTCCCAACTCCATAGGGAGGATGGAAAGATAAATATATTAGCAGTTGTGAGGCATTTATACACTGCCATAACCGAGGCCAGGGAAGTCACCATGGCCAGGGATTAATGGCTGACACATGGATAACCATGGATCTTTCCCAAGCTGCACTACTGGGCTTGTACCTTCATCAAAAATAGTGTTAGTCCTGTTCCTCCCCCTGAGCGCACTCAGCTCCAGCTCACCACCCTTAATGGACAGTGCTAAATGTGCTTCCTAAGCCCTTCTACTCAATCCTACCACCAAAGCACCTCCCACTTTAAAGAGAGGTGATGGCATGTGGGCATCTCACAGTGAACCCTGGAAATCCATGGAAATTCTGAGCTCCTGAAAATCAACAAGGAAGAAAAAAAATTTCAGTGTCATGCCTGCTTTGCTTTGGGAACTTTAGCAATAATTTAAAGGAAATCAGCACATGAGTTTGTATTGTGGTTCCAGAGAAAGTCATTCACTTGGAAAGATCATTACTTACCCAGATTTCTTGTTTTCATTTCCTTCATCATAAACAGTCACATTAATCACTTCAGTACCATGGAATCTATCTCCTTATTGTCCCTCCCCTCATCCCCTCCAGGATAATGCAGCATTTTCCTTACTGTTATGAACAGCTGTTTGAATTTTGGAAAAAAAAAAGAGGGTGCAGGCAGTATCATCTGCAGTTGGAGGCTGCTGATGTGCCTCCAATACAGTGGGCATAATTCCATTTAAAAGTTAAATTTAATGTAAATAGTTCAGGGGGAAAATTTGCCCAGGTCCAGCACTGATGCAAACGTGACTTGCAATCCGTGCCTTGCACCAAAGGCTAGAGCAGAGGAGAGGGATGATCCTCAACATGTGAAAGGAGTTAATGTGGGCTGAGGACCTTCTGCTGCCACTTCAAAATTGTTCTCATTTTATTACTTCTGTTTTTCTTTTTTTTTTTGGTTGTTGTTATTTTTCTGGTTTTTTGTTTTTTAACTAGGAATGGTCTCAAGCTTCAGAATTCCTTGTCCCCACAAGGGGCTTTTTCTTTGTGGGGCACAAATGCTGCTTGCAGTATGGAAATGGGATGAGAAGTTCATGCACAGGAGGTGAGGAGCATATGATGCAGCAGTGTGGTAACAGGAGCTAATTTAATTTTGCTTAGAAACCTCTGGACTGAGAATAGAGCATGTATTACTGCAGCTGTAGCCCATTACCTCTAATGACTCTAATTATTTTTTATGGTATCCATCTGACCAGCCGTAAGATTCACGTTGAGCATAAAATTAGCCAATGTTAGCACCGTGCCTGCTTATATCTCATACAATTGGTAAATTGTGCCAGCAAGTAAACATGGAGCTCCATCAATTTGCTGGTAATGAACCAGCTTCTCAGGTTGAAATTTGTTTCCAATTTTAACTCCCTTGTTTCAATGAAATCAATGGGATCACCCATTCCCAGCGACTTACACTTCTGACTTCATTATTTGTGTGTTATCTCATATATGCCTACTCCTAGAACAAACCATAATGCTTTTCTCTCTATTAACAGGAAGTTAATTAGGTTTTACTGAGTTGCAAAGAAGCCATGCTTAGTTTCTAATTTTAGGATGCTTAGAAATGTGGGTGGGGTTTTTTGTTTGTTTGTTTTTATTCGTGTTTTTTTTTAAATTGTCTTTACTTGTATTGGAACAGAAAAATGTTTTGGAGGAGGAACAACAGGTTGAGCCTTAACTAACCTGGCAAAAATCAACTGAACATAAGTTCAAGCAAAGTTTTGTCTCTGCCCTGAGTTTTCCCCTTCATCACTAGAATTCCTTCTACTGGTATTGCCATTTCATGGGAAAAACACAGGCTAAAATATGGAAAGAACAGCGAGTCTAACATAAGGCAGGAAAGAGAAAAAAGGGAGCTGGCCTTGGTACATCAGAGCAAGAGGTTAAAATCCAAAGGACTTTAAAGGCACATTGTCTTTTTCTGAGACACCGTGATTTTGACAAAATATGACCTAAGTGGCACAATACAAAAGCAGCAAGCACTCTGAGAGCTCACAGAAGAGATCATCACTAATAAGAAAATATGTATCCCTGTTATTTATTGCCTAGCATTGACATAAATCTTGTTTTCAATTACATGTTAATGAAGCACACCAATTACTGTTTGAATAGGGACATCTGATTACAGTCTCAATCAACAGAAATAAATCTTGCTTATGGAAGGTTTCCAGGGTATTTTCTTTAGAAACATTAATTAGAGATGTAAACAAGGATATATTATTATCATGTCATCCAATTGTAAATCCTGCCTATCACTGTAAATACTGGTTAGTCTGACAGTGTGCATCACCACACAGTTTCCAGTGTTTATCCTGCAAATCTAATGAGTGACAATTCCAGTGCAGCCATAATCTGAAAGAGATTGTTATGGCTTCAGGTCCAAAACCTTATGCAATTTCTAATGTGATACACTGAACAGTAAATGAAAATTATTTTAGCTATCTCCACAACCATGGGTAATTCCCAAGCAAAACCCACCTAAATCTGCCAGAGACCTGACAGGTGCAGAGGTCTAATGATGCTTTATTGGAAATTACAGTTTTCTAATTGAGTTAGAGATAAGTCTGGTTCAAATGGCAGAGGTGCAACAAATTTTCTCATCTGTGTTTGGGCATCACAGATGCTGAAGAGATTTTGTACAAAGCTGAGTCAATAAGAAAGATAAGAAAGAGTTGAGAAAGGAATAACCCTCATGCTAACTTTGTAAGCTTTACTGTTTCCTTGGGTAGGGAACCTAGAGTTTACAACTTTTCTTCTTCTTTAAAAGAGCTCTTCCAGCTTCAAGGAATGCTTCATTACCAGCAGTGTAATAAATCTGCTACTGGTTTTGGTAACTTCATCTCAGAGCCCAATGGACCAGTTTATGTATTTTTCACCCAGTTTGAGGTTATGGGTTCTGTGTTTAGTGAACTTTTCCTGAAGAGAGTTCATGCTAAAACAAAACTCTTCTGACCACGTTATGGACATATCTTATAATCTCTTCAGAGGCCACAACTCTGACAGTAACAGCAGTGGCTTGAAACCATCACAAAGGAGGGCAAAGCCAGCATCAGGAAGATGTTCAGCTAATATGAAAAGAATATTTGAGAGGGTCTAGACAAATGAGTATTCAGAGGAGTTTGTAGGGAGGGTATTGTCTTGCAGCACCAAGCAGGTAAGAACCAGCTTTCATTCTCCCTCCAAAAAATGCCATTCCTCAGCAAGAAGTTTGAACATATGGTTCCTCCCACCACACTGCAAATCCCCTGCTGCAGTCTTCCAGTACACTCTGCACTAGCTGAGGCTAATTCAGAGCACTAAAAAGCAGCAAAAGTAGGAAAACACGGAGCAGCCGAAATACAACTGTAAATTCTTTGTGATTGCCTACCATGCACAGGAACTGCTGAAGGAGAGGTAATTATGTAAAGTTGTCTTAAATGTCTTAGTGTAGTTTTGTTTTTTTCTTTTTACATTTAATATAATTTCTGGAATATTTTACCAGAAGCCAAATATAGTATTTAGAACACAAAACCTGAGATCAAGCAGATGATATCAAATTAATCTAGGGAGAAAAATGACTGTGTAATACTATTGAGATCTAGCTTCATTATGAACTGGAGGAGTGGTGAAGGGCAGAGATTGTCTAAGAAAAACGTGCAAGATTAATGTTTAACGAAGTGGAGGTATGGCTGAGAAAATTAAAATCATCTGGATAATTAAAAAATTCTGTTGCTTATAAATCAAGGAGAGAAATTATCATAGAAATTGGGAGATAGTTGAACACGATGTGTGGTAAATGCAGATGTGGTTAAAAAGGATGATGTGTTTAAGCAGACAGAGAAGGGATTCAGGGATGTAAAAATAATTATTCCTATTTTAAGATGATGCAACGTGCCTCTCATCACCTGGGGTGGTCCAGCTTTCAGCCTTAACTGACAAGCTGGGACACCCAGAGCCATGTGTGCTGTGTGGTGGGCACAGTCAGAACTGAGACAGAAAATGACATTATCACCAGGCAGGCTGAGCTCTAACCAAGGCACAGTGCTGCTACTGATGCCATGGCTGGCACCTAAGAGCCCGGAATTATTTTTATTACAAACACCTGACCACAGCTCCTTGAAAATTTACACAGACTGGGTCAAAACTGCTCAACTAACAGTCTGGAAATTCCTTCATGGCTAACCTGTGTGTGGTAACCAGGGGGCTTGGAGTGGCAGTGTGGCTGTGCCTCTGATCCCAGAGCCTCCTGCACTGCCCAAACCTGAGCTACACATGCCTCACCTGCTACCTAAGCCACTCATTTATTTTGTCTGTCACCTAACTTCTTGCAATAAATTAAAACAAATAGAAATAATATAAATTCCTCCTCCTGTTGGCTGCACTAACGACCAGGCTCATTTTGCACATGGAGGAAAAATAATTACTTTTCATGTTACCGTAATTGCCTAAACCACAAATGCATTTTTTAAGAAACAAAGGTTGGGCTGGTGTAAGTTTCTAATTACAGGTTGAAAGCTTCTAATGAAAAGGTATAAATTGGAAGAAACCCTTTCAAGCAGAATTGCAGAAGAGGCTGCTAAGATTGGGTGTTAATTTGATGCACTGTCACAGTGCTGAGGGGAGAAAAAGAAATAGAAACTGAGTATTGTGGCTCTACCTGGGGCCACTGACGCCGTTTGCTCCCCCATGTCTCAAAAGTGCTGCTCTCAGAAGCACAGAGGAGATGAGCACAGCACAGAGGAGCACTGGAGGGCCACATTCCACAGCAACCCTGAGCACTGGCACAGGGACAGCAGTGCTGACCTGGAGGGAACAGCTCAGCTTCCATCAGCTTTTTCCTGAGGTTTACACAGGCTGCTGGATGCTGGCAGGAGGACAAAAGCCACCTGAGATAGGCTAAAATGATAAAGATTGATACTTGAGTCAGATGAAAAGATGGAATCTTGAGTCAGGTAAAACTTGCTGGATGAACAATTTGGATTTGTTAACACAGACGGTACCTGGTGCTCTGTTTTGGGGTGGCTGTCATGTGCAGTCAGGAGCTGGATGAGTTTGGGCCAAATCTCTGCTACCTCCATGATTTGCTCTTCTGCTTTACTTTGAGAGAAGGCAGCATGATGTAATTTTTTTATCTTATTCTCCTGTTTTTCAGAGTGTTGAAAAATCCTGCAGAGCAGACCAGCACGCCATCCCTGCCAGAGAAATTGCCTTCCTGTGATAACCCATACTCCAGTGACAGGATTAGTGGCAGGGGTGCAGCACTATGCAAATACTGCAGTCCTGAGCATCAGCCTTTGCATGCAGTCTCCTGCACCAGAACTGCTTGAGGAAGAGATGTCGATCTAGATTTTCACTTTAAAATTACTTCTGAAGTTTGTCTGCCCATGGGGTTTTCACCTGCTGTTTGGTCAGCAATAAAGGAAAAGGGTCAGGTGGATTAAAGTCTCACATGGATAGTGCTCAGGTTCAGCCTCCAGCACTCACTGCAGTGATGATTTACTCTTTCTCCTCTCTGATGATTTATTCTATTCCTTCTCAAAAGCCTAGCGTTAATAGTAAATCACTTACAATGAGAAATCCAGAGATAACAAAGCTAAAAAGGATTTGGAATGGCAGAACAAAAAAAAAAAAACTGTTGGAAAAAAAAAAAAAGGTGTGTCTGTGTTCATCATCTACTCAGTGGTGATACCCTTTGGAAATGTGTACACACTTGCCTAAGTGGATTTGAAGAGCTTATTTAGCATGACAAATTGGCTACAGCCTGATGGGTATTTCTGAAAACCCATTTATGGACCTTCAGACACTCACATTCCTGTGGCATATCCATTCATTGTACAGTCAATTTATAATGATTTCACCAAATTAAATCTTTATTAACAAACTTATTGACTCTGGCTTTGACTTATTGTCCCCCCTTTTAATTAACTGCAGTAATGAGACAAGCAACATCCAATATAACAAACATTTTGTTTAAAACCTGCCATTTATTTCAAGCAGCTCCACTAAAAATGAAGGCTGAATTGCTATTTGCTAAATGTCAATTTTCACACTCTGTTGAACCTTTTCTGAAGGCTGTCAACCACAAATCTGCAGTCATCTTTTCCCCTCTGATCAGAGCTATATAGAGCTTGTAACAGGTTTTCAGTTACTTTTCATTTTTATGCAGAAGATGTACCATTTTCTGTCCCTACTATACTTTCAAAAAATTGCATAAATGTGCATAAATTGTAAATGTAAAGGGATGCATATGCCAAGGTTGTGGCCTCTTTCACAGTCACAAGTTACACCAGCAATGTGGTTCCATGTCTACATGTGCAAGGGCACAGAAATGATCCAAACTCCTCAACTCCAGCCCTTTATCATGCAACAATACTGCTCCATCCTCTCTTCCAAAGTGCTGGGCTCCTGCTCAGAGTTGGGAAGATGTTTCCCTCTCCAGATCACTCGTTCATGGTCTTGCTTTGGGAGGAACTCTAAAATAAAGGCAAAGAATGGGCAAGACCACCATGGACAGAGCCTTTAAGGGAGGCCCAGGGCTCCTCCTTGTGACCTTTTTGGCACAGAGGAGTTTGGAAGGGCAGAGGAGTTTGGGAGGGATGAAGAGTATTTGAACAAGTCAGGCTCAAAGCTCTTTGATAGTGTAGAAAAGAAAATCTTACAGCTCTTTGAGATTTCCAACTAATGTCTTGCTTTCAAATATGCAAAATAAAATAGGTTGGGAAATGGTGTAGAGATGAAAATAATGGAATTGTGTGGGAGGGTGGAGGGAGGAAAGGAGCAGAGAGATAAAGAGATCAAGAAAAATTAAAAAAAAGTCCAACTTGCTGAAAATGAGAGTATAGAGATGTCTCCAAAGAGACTACTTTAATTCAGGAAAGAGGATGTTTTGCAAATCAATTTATTTTCAGCTAAAACCAAAACTGTTTTCTATTTATCCTTTGCACATAATCACTCCTGAGTAAAACATGCATTCAGAGGTAAGGCTTGGCAATCTTTCAGGACAGATATGCCAGATGATATTTTCCTGAACTGCAAGAGAGACTACTGAGCCTGGTGGTGGCAATTCTCCATTTGCTGAGAGCTGGCCCTGCTGGCACGAGCCCACCTCTTCCCAGGGGAGGGACATCCCTGTCCTGCTTCACCTGTGGGAGCTATGAAACCCTGCTGCTCACAGCTCTGTGTCTCTAGAAGCTCAGATTGCTTTTCCTGCCTCTCCTTTTGCTGTTTGGTGTGTTCCATGGGGCTGCTGCTGGCATCCACAGCGGCAGTCGTTGACCTTGTTCATTTTAAGGTAGGAAACCTCTTCTGCTGCTCCTTGGGCCAACCACAGCAAAATGAGATTGTGTTCAACATTTTTGACTCTTGCAAGGTTCCTTCCATCTTTCCTTGGGCAAGTCTGCCTTTTGACTGTAATAACCTCCCCTGGATGTCTCTTTAGCAGGTAACAAAGACAATTCCAGTTGCTAATGGAAGAGGTCACATGGAGGTGAAGTGAAATAGATTAAAAACTAAAAAAGAACTGATGTCAGAAAAGCTGCTGTACCACTCAGTGGCATAACCCCTTCCTAGAACAGGTTTTGGGCTGTGATTTTCAATTCATTTTGCGCTATTTTGTTTTGATTTTTAGAAGGCAGCCAGGTAGGAGAACTGGCTTTGTGGCTGAAGCGCTGGGATTCAATTTCCAGCGCTGAGATGAAGTGCCTTTGTGACCAGGGGCGAGCACATCCCTGCAGCCTGGTGGGGATGGCTCAGCACAGCCCAGAGCAATCATTCTCCCCAGCACAGCAAATTGAAACAGGCACCTCTTTGCTGCTGATTTTTCCTAGTATCCAAGCCAACCCATTGGGAAACTTCCTCACAGAACGCCCCCCTCTGCTGCAAAGCACAGTCCTGAACCATCACCTCCACAAGGAACTTCACCAGATGGCCTTGTGAGGTGGGAATGCCCCCAGGGGCACAGATCCCATCCCACTGATTCCCCAAGTACTGCCCTTAAAAGAACTCAACAGAGTTAACCTTGGGAACACAAGAGAAAGGGAATTGGACCTTAAAATCAACCTTAATTCTCCCTTTGCACAGCCAAACAAAATAATAATAATAATAATAACTAAGAAACACTGCAAGAGAAAAATAAGAATTGTGGGTGTTTTTTAAGGTCTTAGAAACCAAGAACAATCAAAGCTGCAAGGTATAATTTTTTTTTTCCCTGGAATGCCTTGCTTTTTGTGAATTGCCTGCACCCTCATGGCACCTCTCAGCAGTCACATTAACACTATTGATTGTCTGCTTGGTAGGTAACAGGAGGAAAAGTAAAACAAGCAAGAACTTAACTCTGTTCAGATTCCTCCAGTGCAACTGGAATGTGGATAATTCTTTTATGGGTGGCCATCACTTCCCAGTGAAAATCACTGCTGTGGTCTTCCTGTGTGCCAGTAACCAAACCCACCCAGCCAGGCAGGGCAGGACTTGGAGCCTTCTCTTCTCCTCATAACGCTGGGAGTTCCTGTTCTTTGAGGCAAAGGCTGTGAGAAATGTCTTGATTTCCACCTTTTGAAACTGCCAACCCTCCAGGTTTGCAAATGCCACCTGCTCCCCAGAGCAGGGAAGGGCCCCACGCCAAGGCTGAAATTCTGGTTCTTTCTGTGCCCCTTGCATGTGAAGGAGGTAGCTCTGTCTCACTTCCAGGTGGTACCAGGCCTAAATGATTACCAGGCCTAAATTACCTCTACCAGGCACCATTCTGGCCTAAATAATTTCCATTCTTATGTAACAAACCCTATTAGTGCTCAGGGAAGGAACCTGTTCCATCCCCAGACCCAATAAAACACAGATAATGGTTCATGAGTCCCATCACAGAGGTCCCTCAATAGAAAGTGACCCTGGCTGAAACAGGAAGAAAGAGAGAAACAGCTACCTCTTACAAAACTTGGAAATTCCCAAATAATTACTTCCTTCCCCCTCAGACATTAAGTTCACTGCAGCTCTTCCCTCCAACTTATTCCCATTATTCTTGCAGTCCTTTTTATCCCCCTGTATTCTGCCATAGAGCAAGTCACCAGGAGCAAACAACATTTGCTGTTACCCTAAAAATGCACATTTGCCATTTTTGGATTATAGGTGATGACAGTAATGGAGTACCCAGGGCCAAACCACTAAAACCACAAAACCCCTCCAAACCAGGGCAAACATCCTCTGCCACTCCAGAAGAGTTCAAACCACTTGATCCCAGCTGCTCCTGTGGTGGGTGAGGCAGGAGCTGCTCCAGAGGGAACTCCTGCCAGGGCTGCTGGGCACAGCTCTGCCCAGGGATGGATGTGGAATGAAACCTGGGAAAGGTTTTATCCAGCGATGCTGACTTCACTCCTAGCACGCTCCCACATCATCCCCAGTGTCTTTATCTCTGTAAAGGATATCTTCTAAAAAGCAGCCACGTCCTGCCAGTCATGCTGCTTTAACTTTACTGCTCTAGTTAGAGGTGTAATGTGGGGAGAGCTTAAAGAGATGTAACTGGACAGGTCTGTTTTAATTGTTCCCACCAGACCTGTGCTCCGTGACCTTGGGCATCTACAGAGCCATAAATATGAGCTTTGATTGCTGTTCCCATAGTGACTGGCAGGAGGAACACAGTGGAGGCTGGACTAGGATCGCTTCAAGCAAGCAAGCAGCAACTGGAAATCATTAAGTTCAGAGGCTCTGGGGACACTAATGTCACTGCAGGCCAGCCAACCTGGAAGATAAACATCGCTGGGCACTGCGAAAATGATTTTTCTATTTGCTTTCCACTGAGAGAGTGAACCAGGCTACACTTTAGGCACTAGGCTTGGCAAATGAGACCGTGAGCTCTTCTGAGGCAATTTTACCCATTCCCTTCTGCTGCTGGAGATGTCAGAGTTAGCAGTGGGGCTGTCAGGCTTGTGCTGAGAGCACTGACTGCTGAGGAGCAGAGCAGGCATGGCTGATCCATGGGGAATGTTTCACCTGGAGCAGGACACACGAGAGGCTAAACCATGCAAAGCTGCAGGGTACCAGATTGTCCCTGCTCAGTGCCAGGGCCAGCATGGCTCTTTCTGTACTGCTCTGCACTGTGAGGGCTGTCAGGGAGTTTGGTGTGGAACTGGGACACCCCTGGCATCCACTCCACATGGATTCAGAGAGGAATGCAGAGTGCCCTGCAGCTGTGACACACAGCTCCTACTTCCACTGTGCTGTGAATACACAAACAGAACTCAAATAGCTCTAAACTCTCCTATTTCAATATAAGAAATGGTAGAGTTTCAGGAAAAGCACAGACACGTGCTGGTGGCCTGAGTATGTACAAAAGCAGCTCAGGAATGTTTCTACTGGCAGGAAAAGCTGAGCTGTGCTAATGGCAGCTTCTGAGGGACCTGCTCAGCAGCACAGGGGGTGGGGGCACTGCCTGTCCATCCTCAGCTGGATCAACCCCCCAGCAACCAGGGCCCCACACATCACAGCAGAAGGGAAATCACACAGGGGCAAATCCAACAGGTCCCTCCCTCCAAGTTATAACCCCCACAAACACAGCAGCTTCACCCTCTCGATGAGTACATTCAGGTTTGGAATGGAAAATACCTCTTCTGCCGTCCAAGATAAATCAGAAATCACTCAGAAGGGAAGCAACACCAACTCTACCCATCCATACCCTTTGTACAGCCTCCAAACTCTCCAATTTACATATTTAAACTCTTCTGAGTTTGGCATCATGTCAACTTTAATGCCAACACAAGACAGATAAGCCCATAAAGCAACAAGTCCAAGGCATCACTTCTCCCTGACTACATACAGCACTTACACATATTTGCATAGATCTGTTAAAAAAGCAGGGTAATGCTGCCATGTTTTGAAGCCAAGATTACATGTTTTTTTATGAGAAGTTTGGTGGCATGCCACAGGGAGACACAGCAATATTCTCATGGGATAATTGATCATCCCAGTCTCTTCTCCATGCCTCAGCCTTTCACTGAAAGTAGATCCCATCATTTTTCAAGTAGCTGAGTCAGATTTGCAAACTCTGCACATTCTTATACTGACCACAAGCACTTAAAGCATCAGCTATTTTATTTTTCCTGCATTTGGTTCCTCTATTTTTCTTTTTCTAGTTTGTAGAAAATGCCAGAATTGTCCAATTCTTTTTTAAAAATGACCAGCTTGTGACCCCTTGATAATTTATACAGTATGGACAATCCTACTTGGAAAAATCAAGGATTAAAAATATTAATCTCTCAGGTGCTCAAGCATCTTCAATTACTTTTTGAAATACAGACTAATAATAATTATTTCCTCCTCTGCTTTACTGTTAATCCATCTCTCAGAAAGTGCACTTCTTGAACTGTAGAAAATGACACTTTTAAGAAGAATTTTGCATTTTTCTGACTGCAGCAAACCATATGGAGAGTGGCTGACGGGTCCTGATGGATAACAAACACACCAGCAGCTTCCCAGAATACTTATCTCTGAAAAGAAGGGAGCTCTCCAGAAGTGGCCTGGATAGCTCCATAAATCAATTCCACACCATTAATTCCTGACAGACACTAAAAAATTAAGGGACGGTCAATTTTAAGTATTGGCCCTTCACAAGTCTTGCAGTTGTTCTTTCAGGAGAGCCATAATCTCCATCTGAGAAACAAGAGAACCATTATAGTGGCCCTGCTGAAATTTCAGTCAGGCTTTTGAAGGCTGATTTTGCTTTTCACTGCTTTAAAAGTGCAGCCAGATGTTGCTTTTGTTTATATTGAGCTTTGTTCCGCCCCCCCCCCCCCCCCCCTCGAAATTCAAACCAAAGCCAGCAATTATTTGGCTGTGGAATTGTTTATTGCAGGACAGTCCCACTGGCAGGTTGGCCAGTGCTGGAACCTCCCACAGCCTGCCCAGACACTGAGGGAATTGTGCTTTGCTTCACTGGGAAAATGGGAATTGGCATCCAGCTGGAGGAGAGCTTCCTCAAAGAGATGGTCATGAAACCAACACTCCCTTTGGTATTGCATGGACATTTTGGCAGACTCTGTGAGTCACAGAAACACTTCTCATGTGTCTCTGGGCACCTCTGCCTGCAGAGCTCCCATCTCCCTGGCAGTGATTCCCCTCTCAAGTCACATTAGCCCACAAGGTATGAAGCAACATCATTGAAAATGTGCATGTATTCATCAGAGGTTATGGCATAAAATATGCAGGCACTTTCACATACATTTCAGACTGTGACAGCAAGCAGAGTGACTGAATATATGTCAGAGGTTTATGATGAACTCTGAAGTGTCTTAATTTAAAAGGCAGCATCCTTTTTTTATAGGCATCCTTTATTGCTTGATTTATTCTTTCTATCTGTAACTAACCTCTAGACTCATAGATTTAGGCTCCTGGTGTGATGTTGTTTGAATGCTGTGCACCTCAAAGCTCTGCAAAATGTTCTGACCAATTCATTGCTTGGTCCTCTCTCAGTGTTCAGCACAATGCCAAGGGATGAAGAGATTAAATGGTGCCCTACTGCTCAAGTGAGAACCCATAAAATCAACATATTTAGTGGGTGTTATAGAAAATTTGTCACATGCTAAGCAGGGAAAAACAGGAAAGGATCTAGGAGAGATTCAGTGTTCCATTTTCCACCTCTTTAGCAGTATTGCCCTTGATGCTCTCAGTAAGACTTTGTTGGGTTTTTTTGCAAAGGATTAAGCAGTGATGGAGATGAGGAACTGAGCCTGAGTAAACAACCAAATATTCTCTTTTTGATAGAATAAATTTGACCCCATATAGATAAAACAGAGCATTCATGGAAGTATGCAGGGCACAGATGGGCCAAGGCCCAGGCTAAGGCAGCTTCCAGGTCCCAGGGCTGAATTCAGGACCTGGGTTGTTTCCAGATGTGCAGTGCCTGTTTCCAGATGTGCAGTTCCTGCAGGAACACATGCAGTGTGGTTGCACACAGTGTGCAGGACTACAATCACACATTTTCAGTCACACCTTTTGAGTTGTTAGAGAGAGAATTTAATTTCAGAAACCTTAGGAAGCAATAATCATCTCTAACCTCTGGCATTGCAGGGGAAGTTACTGCATAGTTCCTATCAAAATGAACAGCTTTAATAACCTTCCATTAATACCCATTTGCACTGAAGCAGATTATACAGAACTGACCAAGGGACACAAGGTGCTGTGTAGGGCCATCATTACCTTGTGACTTCATGGGAACTGTTCTTTGAATAAGCTCTGCCTGCAGAATTCAGCCTATTATTTGTAACACCAACACCATCATGGTTACCCCATACTGCCAAAGTTTCTGCAGTTTAAAAAGCTTTAGTGACTTAATCCAGTGCCTGCAGTAGGATTTGCACCCACGGGTTTGGATTTGGAGAGGAGCAGAGATGAATTGCCCAAATCTCCTGGCACTGTACAGCTGGGAATGGCTTTTTCCACCGTGCTTTGAGCACAGACCCTTCTGCTCCAGGGGAACAGGAATTGATTATCTGGTATTCAGAGGTCTGGAGGCTTTAGAAAGAAGCAAACAGCAGTTATGAAGGACTTCATTTTTGTACCCTAAGAGGCTCTGTCAGAAATGTCATTTGTAATTAATTAGAAGTGTATAAACCAGAAAAGATCCTGTAAAGTCAGTTTTCAACCCAGGGCACTCCGGGTTTCAACCTTTGGCTGAAAGCTCAGAACCTTTTCACAAGTTCCTGTGTGCTTTCTGGGTGATCCTTCTGGCAGCATTTGAGTTCCCAAAATGGTTTATAAAAAAGCTTCCCTCTTTAGACAGAGCTCCTCAGCTGATTCTTGTAAGATATCCTGTTTTTCTAAGGAGATTTTTATTGCAATGTGAATTTATTACAAACCATTTCACATGCACACATTTTCAATCATACCTTTTGGGTCATAAGAGAGAGAATTTAATTTCAGAAGCCTTAGGAAGCAATAATAATCTTTAACCTCTGGCATTGCAGGAGAAGATACTGCATATTTTCTATCAAAACAGACAGCTTTAATAACCTTCCATTAATATCCATTTATATTTATTACTCCTTCATTAAACTTAAGACAGCAAATCCTTAATTAAAAACCCTAAATTGACATTTACTTTCTTTCTTTCTCTGTCTTTTAAAATGCTAATACTTAAGGAAGTGGACAGGACATGACATATTTTATCACTGCCACACACTTCAGCAAGAGCAGTGTAAACTCTTTGTGTGTTGCTTTTTGCCCTTCTTATATCAAATATAAGCAGATTTTCTCCGAGTTCACTGGCAGGGAACATCTCCTTAGAGCAGCACATCCCTTCATTATCCAGCCCTATCAGCTGTTCTCCAGCTCACCAGGAGACTATTTCCTCTCTGCTTTACAGCTCTTTTACGATCCTTGATGACCCAAGTTTGGGGTTTTTCAGTTGACTTTCTTGCTTGATTCCCTTATGCCACTTTATAACATGTCCTCAGCCAGCCCTCCTTAAAGACATGAAACCAGCCAAGAAGGCAGAGAATGTGTTTTTCTTTTTGTTTTGCAAAAGGCAGGAGATAACTCATGAACCAAGGTCAACACAACAGAGAACAGAGAATTGCAGCTGAGTTTCAGCTGGAGGAAGAATTGCCAGGAGGGTCCCAAGATCCCAGTGCCTATCCCTGTTTGCTAAGCCAGGGCAAAGCTCCTCTCCTCCTGCACCTACTGCCCCCACCCTGGGGTTTGTGCTCCTCCTCTCTGGAGAACTGAACTGTATTTCTGTGTTTTTCAGGCTTTCCTGAGGCCACTCATCTGCTTTTTGACTATTGTGGTGCAATCCCATTTCTGCTTCCCCATCTCCCGCCTGGCCCTGAAGCCACATGGCATCATGAGAAAGAAAAGCTTTTGAGTTTGTTTTTTAAGGCTTCTTCTATCCAAGGACGTTCTTGTGGAGCTGAAGTGACACAGGGTGTTATTCTCCTTGCCACCAAGGCTGTGTGTGTGTACTGGGGTGTGTATTTACAGCTCTGGGACAGATGAAATGGTGGCTGCCACTTTGCCTTTCAAACCAATGCTCCACCTTTAACGTGGTGCTTTCACAACTCTGGCCCCAAAAATTCTCCTTTTTTACTGCGAGTCACTCTGTTCAGACAGAAAGCAGAGCAGGGACTGCCAGCTTCAGAATTGTCAGCAGAACCTGGAAATGAGGATGTGAAATCCGTGGGCTCTCAGCTTTCCTAAACTGGAGATGAGAAAGAGAATCCACCTGCCAGCACAAAGGAGTTCTGCATTTCCATTTCCTCCCTTCACAGGGGGAAGTGGGCACGATGGGTCACCAACCTCCTGCAGGCAACACTGCTGAGCCCAGCGAGGGCAGGGCAGCCCACAGCTGATGCTCACACACTGATAATGTATTCTTATCATTCTAGATGAAGTAGAGACCAGGGGAACAACTGTGGACTGTGCAGGTGCCTGCAAAGAATGAGCAGGTTTGGCTGCTGGTCATTTTTAGGAAGGAATTCTCATGAGCCACATGCTGGTTCCAAACACCACTCCAGAGCTGGGAGTGACATTCCTTCAGTGTGAACTCAGCAATGCTATTTGGCCAGAAATTGTTACAATTCAAAACAGCCAGAGGTGCCCCAATAACCCAGGGAACAAATCCATACTGCACAATACACAAGAGAAGCAGAGCAGTGGCAGTCACTGCACATGAAAAAGATAAAAACAATTCATGATGAAAAGACATAGCTACTCCTGTTTGGCCTAAAGAAAGCAACTCTATTCCACATGAAACAAACTCAGAATAAAGATTCTGTAGGCACGGGGAATATTTGTGATTTCTCTTAATAAGAATATACAAAATTCTGCTTTCAAAAGGAAGGATCCCAATGCAGTTGTGCACACATATTTCTCCTCTCTTTAATAAGGTTATGCAGCAGCTATTGATTCCTGACTACGGCCTAAAGTACAATTAGTGTATTTGTAAAAATGTCCTTTTTATTCACAGGGGACTTCTGTAGCTCCAAGTACCTCACTCAAACTAATCAACATTATTGCTGTGGCCCAGCCAAACCCTTTGGCACCGGCAAAGGGCAGCAGGGAACAAAACCCTGAGGAACTCCTCACTTGGGCAGTGAAGTGTCTGAACTGTCCTTCCCTGTTTTGTACCAGGTGAATGAGAAGTCCCTGTTAAATGCCTCATTTTCAGGAAGCTGGTTGTGGACTGCTGCAGTTCAGCAGGTGAAATCCCAGCTGTGGTTGCTGTGCTGGGCTCAGCACAGTGGGAACAGGGAGCTCTGCCTGCCAGGCAGCTCACAGGTGAAGCCTTAGCAGGGAGATACTCCTTCTTAAAAGCAGGTACTGACTGTTGAATAAGGCAAAGATTTTTATTTTGCCTGCTTTGCTCTTCACTTAGGGTTTTAGAAATATGTGATGCACAGCTGGAGAGACGTATGATGGGATAGAGAGAAATATTAAAGAAAACCATGTATTTTTCTACCCAAAAGCAAACATGGTGCTCAGTGGATTACATTCCTCTCATTTCTTTAAGATAAGAACAGTGTTCAAAGGAAAATCTCCTCTTCTGAGCTGTTCAGTCATTTTGAATATGATTACATCCCAAGTATCACAGTATTTGCAAAGGATTGGGATCACAGTGATAGGTGGGTAAGGTGCTTTCCTTGCCAACTTTCTATTTACTTCTGTATTTCATGCTCAATATCCTCAGTACAAATAGCTCTATCTCAAGTACAAATGTTATGATAAAAGAATGGTTTTTGGGCCTTTCACAGAGCATGACAAATGCTGGATCCCCGAGCAGCAGCACCAACTGATTCCTGCTGCATTATCTCCCGCTGCCCTACGGAACAGCAGCTCCAGCCAGGCTCTGCTGCAAGGAAAACATTGCCCAATTTGCACTGAAAAAAACCCCAACAGTTTCCCTGCCCATCTCTCTGAACAGCTGCCTGATGATTGCTTTTAGAGCATTTATGGCTGCAGGCAGTCAATAACCTGCAGACTTTTTGATAGTTGGCACCCCAAAACCAGTCCTTAGAGCCTGAAGCCCAGGTACTGCTGCCAGGGCACAGTGTCACTCCAGAGCATGGCAGGCCTCCTCAACCATTATCAAAATGTAAATGAAAGGCAACATTTCCTATAAACGTTCAGGAGGCCAAATGGTACTTTCATCATTTTCTGTGAGGCCATCCAAAAATCCCACCTCAGACTAACCTACTCGGCAGATACATCATGTTAGATGTGTCACCACGTCCCTTTAATCAGTGTGGAGTCAATATTCTGTATTATATGAATAACTAATTAGTTGCACAACTTATTTCCACAGATGTCATTGCAAAATCTATCTGAGGAATGTCATCTGCACTTGAGAGAAGGACAAGCATTGTAATTAAGTCTTAAGCCATTTCACCAGTTTGAGTCTGCTGTGGAGTGTGAAATGGCTATAATTCACATTTTTAAGACCTCGCATTTATTAGCATCTATTTTCTACTCAAGGTTAGGCAGTGTGCTGCACAGAGAGCTAAAAAAAAGCCAAACAAGCTCACTTTTTTGTTATTCAAATGGATACATGTGCATGTCTGACTGTACAGACTGGTCACAGGGATGGGGTTTCTCTCAAGTCCCAGAGGATTTCTGGCTCACACACCTCTGTGAGCAGCACTCGAAGGTCAGATGGATGCTCTGATTATGGAGCAAGTGACATTCTGCTGCTGAAAGCTAATGACAAACCTGGGCATAGCAGCTAGGCAGGATACAGATCTTGTATACAGCAAAGGTATTCAATCTGAGGTAACAGCCAGGACTGACGATTAATATCTCCCACGAAAAGACTTTGCTTGTGTTAGGAAACCCCTACAGAATAAATACAGAGAGATAATAATGAACTCAGCTGTTGGGGTTTACTCAGGGCCCAGGAAAAGTTAAACTGATCTCTGTCTGGAGCCATTGCTCCAGTTGCAATTATGCTGCTTAATTATGTGGAGAAGAAGATGAACCTTGAGTACGTTCCCACATCTTTTGTTGCATCAACCAGCGAACAAGAGGGATATTTCCACTGCTCTCTATCCCATAGGCAATGCAGTCTGCCAGCACTTTCCTTTAGAAATCTGCCCTTTCCTTCCCTGTTGCCAGCCCTGTTCTCACTTGAAGGGCCACGCAGCTCTGATGGAATGTGCTGGCTCCTGCAGCTACACGTGCCAGCAGCACAGGGGACAGGGAGACAACCCCAGCACACACTGCAGGCTGCTTCACCACCAATTCCAGCTGCTTTGCCTTTTTTCCTGAATTTGTTTTTACTTCAGCAATACACTGAGTCCAAAACACCTTCGTGCCCTTCCTGCCCAACCTGCCTTCACCATGCATTAGTCCTCTGAAGAGGATGTGCCTGTGGACAGGACAGATGCCACCAGCAGCACTGGGAAAAGGGCAGAGCCACAGCTCATCCAGCTGGGATAAGGGAACAGGGCAGAGCCATGATTTACCCAGCTGGGATAAATCAGCACAGCCCCACGAACACCTCTGCATTTCCCAGGAGTGTGCCTCCTGAGCAGCTCATCCAGACTGAGGTTTCACCCACTGTAAACAGGGAAGGAAAGGACACCAAGAGCTAAATCCACCCTTCCTGATGTGGGTGTGAAAGAGAGCAAGGTCATTAAGAGAAGGTTTCCTTGGGTAAGGAAAAGGAACAACAACCCCCCTCTCCTCCTTTTTGCAAGAGAAATACTTTAACAGATGGAAAGCCCCAGCAATCAACTGCTTCCTTAACTCCAACCCTTACACCCAGTGGTATAAATACACCTTAATGCCCACAAGAAGCTGTGGAAAGGCTGCCTTTGGCTTGGGAGGGCTGTGACTTGTCTTTTGTAAGAGACAAACAGGCAGCAGATTTGAAAGGATGTCAACAGGACAAAATACTAAAGCAAAATGGCTGCAAAATCAGTGTGAATTCTGCTCTGGGAAAGTCTCTCCACAGCAAGAGTTTCAGGAAACCTCAGCTGCCATAGGAAAATTGTTAGATCAGATGTGGTGTCCTCAATCAGAAAATGAGGTGATGAGGATTCGAAAGCAATTCTCCAAAGGCCACTGAAATTAGCCTGAAGTTTAGAAACCAGGAACCTGGTGTCTCCTTTTAGTTGTGTATGAATAGGTTTGTGCTGGCTTTAGTGGAGATGGTCGTATATATTCAACCTAAAAGTAACTGAAAATAGTTATACTTGTTACAGTGTGAAGGTAAAGCTCATCTCAAGGAAAATCTGTTGTCTTTTAAGATGGTAGGACTACCAAAATTATTGGTTTGCACTGGTATAACAGAGAAATAAATTGCATCCCTGCTGGTAAAGCAATCAGAAAATAACACCAGCACTGCACAAGGGTACAGTGGGCATCTCCCCCTTGCTGACATCTCACAGGGATCCACAGGTGTTCACTGTGAGCTAAACAGTGTTTCAGTATCATGTATTACTCTTTATAAATGACTTTAATTTCTCACCAATTACTTCCTCTTTTATACCATTCATTTTTCGCATTTCCTCTAATTTTTCTCCTCTTAATCATTATTAATGTAACTGGTTTTAGACAGAAATATTATTTGTGTTCCTACTTACCTATGCTGCCTTGTGAAACACAGCTGAGAGAAACCTTAACTTTGTAAGAATTCCTGTTTTTCAAAATGAGTATTGTTACCTTAGCTCAGCACTGTATTTAAATTGTTTTTTGTTACAATAGGTCTCATTTGGACTATTTGGATAGTTCAGTACTCTACGTGGTGAGGTAGAACTGCACCTAATAAAATGAAGCAGCAAGCACATTTCATCTGCCATTTCATGCTTTCAGTGCTTCATAATTAACTTTAGCAAAAAATTACCCCTTTAAGCCCAAGGGATTAATTCTTCCTTAACTATATTTGTGCATTATAGAAAAAAAAAAAACCAGTCATTCCTTGGCTTCCTGGCCTTGGATGAGCAATTTACTGTTTATTTTCAACCTACAATGTCTGGGGATGAATTCCAGGTGTGTGTCTGCCTCTCATGGAGTGAATTTCATGCTGTCTGACTTTTTTTTTTTTTTTAATTTAACTCTGGGAACAGAAATACCCTAAAAAGCAGGTTTCCAAGCTGCAGCACGACCTGGACATTGGTACTTAAGGCAGCTCTGCTCCAACCCCACCCCGTCCCCAGCTTCCAGCACGTGGCACTTTCACAGCATTCTCCTGATTCTTTTATCTTAGATTTCATCACCCACCTTTTAATCCTCTCCCCTCAAACTATTTCCTTCTTCCTTATTCACTGGCTAGTCCAGCCTTTATCCCTCACCTCTGAAGAGTGCTGATCTGGTGTTTGATGGACAATTTCTGTTAGCATCTCTGGCACGTCTTTGTTTTTTGGAAGAATGTAAATAGAAAAAGGCAGGTGATTCCTGCCAATGTCAAGGAGAGGTTCTCAAGGCAGGCTCTTGACAAGTTACTTGGGTGCTGCTCAAATAATCTAGTGAGAAAAGGTCATATTGAATTCAACTTTTATACATAGGCAATCACATTACCATATGTCAAAGGCACCAACCTGCTTTAAAAAGCGTCAATGCAGATGAGTACAAATATTTCAATGTCCAAACAAATCTCACAAGCCCTCCCCCTAAACTATTTTGGGATGATACCAGATGGCAATGCTAAACATCCCAAGTATTTGAAAATAATTTGCATTTGTTTGCTTCCCTTTTTACAGCTTTTGACCAGCTCTAAACCTTTTGGGTTTAGAACTCAATGAACAACAACAAATACGTTCAGGAGTCTACAATTACTTTAAATACATAAAAACACGAAAAAGCTCACAAAAGTAAATCAAATAATTTGTCAACCATCTCTAGTTTTTAGGTCACTATTAAAGAAGATTCTAGAGCCCAGGTAGGAAATACATGCTGTTCCCTCCACCCTGCATTAAACAAGACTTTAATGATCTCTGGAATTCCTACCACAGTGGACACTGAGCAGGAATGTTTAGGGCACATGAGCAGCAAAGTCCAGTGCTGGCTAAAACAAGCACAAAACCAATTCTTGGAGCCTTGAGATGAGCTTAGCATGTTAGGAAAAGGCTGTGCACATATTCCCACTGGGAGTCTCTCCTAAATCACTGCAAAAGTGTTTTACAAAGGACACTGAGCAAAGAGGATCACCAGGACGATGAGCACCATAAAGGGCAGCTGATTTACCAATACAGCTGAATTATGAAGAACATTCATCAGCCAAATGGACGGAAAGTCTGTTGAGAACAAGTGTCCTGTCACCTGCAGAGTGTCACTTGTGGTGACACACAGGTGGGACTGAAGGCCCTGGGGAGATGGGAGGAAAAAGCAGGAGCAGAGCTGAGTGTTCTGCCAGGGATTCAGTCTGTCTGTCCAGGAGAGGAGGAAGGAAAGGAGGACATCCAGGTGTCCTGGCTCCCAGCTGTAACAGGAGCAGCTGGTCCCCTCTCTTTGTGACAGCAACAGCCACTGCCACCTCGTTTTAAATCCAAGAAAAGGACAGGGGTGGGCACTGACAAGAGCAAAGGGAGGAACCACCAGGATCACAATCTTTGGTTTAGGATAAAGCTGGAGGCTGGTGGTGCCTGGGGGCACCTGCAGCAGCTGAATGTGCACTTTCCACCTGAGAACTTCAGCCTAAGCAGGAAAGAAAGCACCATTTATTGCAGAAAAAGGTCTTTTAGAGGCAAGCCAGCTCCTGAGCGCGTGATTTCACTGCTGCTTTCCCAGCAATGTGTGACAGCTGGGGGCCCATCTCATCCAGCCCCACTGCACTGCAGCATCTTTGTAAATAGGCAAAAAGGACACCTTATGCACACACTCTGCTATCAAAATAGGAAGGAAGCAAAAAATCTCCCCTCAGAGTGAGATTATTTTCACTATTAACTGTGTACTGCCCCCAAAAGACACCGTTTTACCTAAGAAGCAGCCAGTGATCCAACATAAAGAGAGAGATTGATGGATCTTGGTTTGGGGATCAGTACAGCATTTCTTCTTGGAAAACTGTGCTTTCCCTACACATTGCCACCACAGCTCTTTTCTCCTCAGGATGTTGTAAAAACATTCATTTTTGCCAAGATAAACTTGTCAGAAGCAGACAAAATATTTCAGGACTTTGTGGGATTTTTCCTCCCCAGGTAAATTTATTCAACAGTTTTCCTTAAAAAAAACCCAAACAAAAATCCCAACAGATTTTAAAGGATTTTTTTTTCACCCAGTCCACTAATTTGAAAAGAAAACAGTTACCTAACAGCTCTCCACATAAAACAAGTAAAATAACAACATGAATTTAAAGCAGATCAAATATACCAAATCAATCCCTTGCATGGATACTGCCATTAATTCATTTCAATTTCATTTAGCTTAATTCGTTTTGGAACAGAAGCATAGTCAATCAGGTTAAGACCCTTTTAATTCACATTTTTCCCCTCCAGTACGACATCCTGCACTTATTTGGAATTTTTTTTTTTCCCTCCTCCCATTTTAGAAAACTTGGACCTAAATCTTGCATCTCTTTTGCACTAATCAAGACCTGGTTTTGTAAATTTTGGGTATTTTAACCACGATCTTGCATTTTTTTTTTTTTTTTAATGAAAATGTTGGTAAACACGGGCTGTGCCAGAAAGCCTTTGTCACCTGGAGGTCACCTAGAAATCCATTTGCTGGTGCCTTTGTTTGCTTGGCTTTTCCAAGGAAATGCAGAGCCTTGCCCCACCACTCCCTGCCCTCACATCTCCATTCCCCATAACCCTGCCAGCTGCACTTACAGTGAGCAAAGACCACATTTCCTCTTTTTTTAAAGGAAGCAGACCCAAACTGGGAAAACCACATGGCAGGGTTAAAGTCCCTGCCTGGAGGAAGAGAACAAACTTTCATAACAAACCCAGTCACGCCTCCACTGCTCCTGCTGTCTGACAGATCATCCCCAGAGTGGGAAATTGGAACAATTAGAGGGTTTCCTGGGGGAACTGAAAGGTAGAGACAGACCCAAGGGAAGGCAGATGGGACATTCTTCATCTTCCCTGGTGACCCAGCTGGGCCATAACTATCCCTGGTATGAGGGCAGGGAATCCATGAGAGGAGCTCCCTCTCAGCCCCCTGCATCTGCAGTAAATCAGCAGCACTTGTGCTCAACCTCAGCTGGCTCAGGACTGCTCCATCCCCAGCACCTTCCAGCCAAGGAGAGTTGGCAGCCCAAGATTTAAGGACAACATGTCCTTCAAAATGTCCTTCTGCCTTTTTTTTATTTTTTAATTTTTTAAATATATTTCTCTCTCTCTTTCCTTTTCTAAGGAGGGATAATTTGAGTATTGAGGCAAACTCCTACAGCACTCTTGGTCAGAAGGTATCAGGGGATTCAGTCAGTAATTTACTAGGCCATGTTGATTAGTATCTTTCCAGAGACTAGTCATTCAAGTTAACCTGTAGTGCCACACTTTTTTAAAAAATTATTTTTAAAAATAAAGTAAATATAAGACCCAGCCTTAGGCTGAGGGCAGAGCTGGCTGCCAGGAGCTGTGCTGTTTGTTCCCCCATGGCACAAAGCTGTCAGCAAGTGGCATCTCTGCAAGTGTCAGCAGTTACACACATGCACAGCTATGCCCTGGGTAGGTCAGGGAGGGTTTGCAATTCTGCAAGACACATAATACTGGAGAGCATGATCCTTTTGCCTGCTGCTACTCCCTGTGATCCAGCACAGCCTTCAGTACCTCCTTGCACGAACAAGAAAAGATTACTCTATTTTTTTTCTTTCCAAATGCTGAGCCCAGGGGATGCAGAGCGTGTTACAGAGCAGAAATGCTGCTCTCATGACCTGTGATTGCCTTTAGTTTGGTCATATCACATGTAAATATGGCAGGTCCCTTCTCTTCCATGGCATCCTCTCTTGTGATGCCTTCCAAAGGCAATCCCCAAGCTCTTATGCAAAACCAGAAATGATGCCCAGCAGTAAGCACAACTCCAACAAGGCTCCACTGAGTTACCATTAAACCATATTCCAAAGTTTACCTTAGTTCCTTGAAGGGGTCTGCCCTGACATTGGGAGTTTCTATAGATTTAGGGAACACTGTGCCTTCTGCTCCTGAAATCACAAAACAAAACAGAAGACAAATTGTAAACATTATAAGCTGTTATCAGGGGAGTGATTGTCAAATCATACCTAGGTGCAATTTAACCCATTGCTTTTAACCCAAGTCTTTCTGCACACCCCTTCTGTCCCCAGAAAAGCCAGACCTTGTTCACCTGCAATGGGCTGCCTTGATTACATGTGGGATTTGCCTGGGAACTGCACTTCTGGCTGGAAAAGTAGGGGCTTGCACCCCAGCCTGGGGAAAGTCTGCTGGTCCAACTGATGCAGGGAGCTTGGAAAAGACACCCTTGCTAGCCAGGCATCTAATCCAGCTACATCCCTCAGGAGAGAACCTGGATTCATGTCATCACACTGTTTCTTTTGTTGGGCTCTCAGAGATATTCAAGAAAAGCAAATTTTGACTTGATCCCTGCAAACACCTCCCCACTCAGGCTGTGCTCCTGCCTGGGGAAACGGATCCCTCCTTCTGAGGGGGTGCACCCTCATGCAGGGCAGCACAAGCAGCTTCTGCTCCAGTCCCAGCCTGGCAACCAGTTCAGTGTGTGACCCAGAAATTATTTACCTTCACTCATTCCCTCTTCTCTCAGAGACAGTGGGGAAGCTGCACTGCCCCATTTGCTGACTGGCTTGAGAGCTGTGAACTGCTGGGTACTACAAACAGCTTGTCTAAGTTCCAGACCACTGCAATCCTCTTCATGGCCACCAGTATAGCCCAGCTGGGCCATTTCACCCAGGCATCCCTGAACTGGGTCTGTATTTTGTGAGCAAGCCCTGCTCTCTCTTCTTTAGAAAGATGTGCTCTCCTCACATCACTGCTGTAAGCCAAAGCCCTGCCACCCTCTGGCAACCCTTTCCATTAACTATTCCCATTTAAAATGTGCATCTAATCTGAAATGGTCTCACTTCATCTTTCAGCCACGGGATCTTCTCGAGTCCTCGTGTGCCAGCCAGCTTTGCATGAGGAGACTTCAGTTAGACACTGATGGTGACCTGACCCCCCAACCTGCTCTGATTCTCTGAGAAGTTCTGGGCTTTCTGAATCTATCACTGTGAAGCAAATCCTCTGGACTTCTCACTTTTTTTTTTCCTTTTCTCTGAACCTGTTCTACTTTTAAAATACTCTGTTGGAGCACAGGAGTCCCCAGGTGCTGTCACTGACACTGCAGCAGAACATCACGTTCCTGCTCCCACTGAAACTTCCAATTAAAACACAGCTGAGAGTGGCACTGGCTGCCTCACACACAGACTGTACTATAAATTAATGTTCCTGTTCTTCAGTATGTAGCTGCCAAGCCAGTGAGCAAGTATGACCTATATTCTTAAATTCAAACCTGTGGTCTTGCCTTCAGACACACTGTGAACAATTAGTCACTCATTACCTGCAGTCACCACAGCAATTCCAGTGCCAGCATGCAGACAGTGCTGGTGGCATTTTTTTATTTCTTTAGATTTTAGTCTGATAAAGTTATTGGTGCAAATTACAGATCCTGATGAAAATTTTTACATGTACGGTTTGAGAGCACTCCTAACACATGCTACTGTAACTGTTCCCTGTGTGCAGTTTGAATGTCATCATTACAGAATAACAGATGTTCTGAGATGGTCCAAAACATGTCAAGACAACATCCTGCTGTAACTGCTCCCATGAATGAGAAACACCTATGGCTGCAGTACAACTACACTTTCTTTGCACTGAAATAAATTAACTAAGCTGTCCCACTGTGTTCAAGAAAGAAAAAAAATCAGAATGAAAACAAGCACTTTAACATTTATTATAAAAACCTCCCAACTCTTTTTAACCCAGAGAAAAACTAAGTAAACTCAAAGATGATAAAAGCAGCCTAAAGTTTGAAGCTTTTTACTTGGGGATTGAAGCTAATCCTATGGCACAATACAGATATTGAGCTTTTAACTTTACTATAAGCTTTCATTGTTACAAGTTGTCATAAGCAGCTGTAACTTGCCAACCATGAAGGTTGTTACTATCAGATCTGTCCTCTCTCAACAGTTTCCAAATGATTTAAATCTCTGCTTTATCCAACACGATTGCCTTGGCTCTTGGCTTTGCAATGAAATGTAGCAAAACATCCAGCTTGCACTTATCTGCATAATAGAACAGTGATTTTTGAGGGGAGGAAGATGAGGAGGTGCAGCTGGAGAGATGCACATAGATATTCTTGTACCCTTTCCACCCACATGGCTTAAATGGTGACTTTATGCTGGGCATTTTAATTAATTTTTAGACACCTTAAGCTGGATACTCAAGTCATGCAAACTCAAAATAACTACCTTCCTGTAACCAGCAGTGCTTGCAGAATAAGCAGCAACTTTAACTTATTTCTAAACTTGGGGTTTTCCAGGCTTTCATTATTTAGTTTAAATGCAGGAAGCAACTTTGGAAACAAGGTCAATGAAAAACCCAATGCAGTCATTTAAAGAACTTTGAAGATAAAAGAGCTGGGTATTCGTTTCCTCCATTTTCTTGTTTTCCCTTCCCTACACAGTTCTCAAACCCTCTTTTCCTGTCTCCCTTCTTGCTAGATCCATTAAAAAGTCCCTCATGCACTGGGAACAGGAATGAGATTTCCAAACCCTTCTGTTTCTCTCCTTTGATCTGAATCAGAAGTGAATGCTACCTGCCTGGATAAGGCTTTCTGCCTTGACTGTATAACTCCTTAATATTCTTCTTTAATAACACAGAATCTCCCAAAGGGCCACCTGTCCCTGTCACTGAGCAGGACATCAGCCACGAGGGGATGCTGAGGGACCAGCACTGAGACATCCCTCCCTTGGCTCTGGCTGTCAGCAGCTGAGGGGCCCCTTGAGCTGGCAGAAACTTTATTAGAAACACTGAAAGGCTTTCCTCACCTCACCCTCCTCCTCAGTGTCCCCCTTTCTGTAGCTGGGAGCTGATGGATGAATTAAACACTTTGAGAAAGTTCTCCCTTTGGTTTCACCCTGCTGCCTAAGGATTTCAGTAGAGAACCATCCTCTTCTTTCTGTACTACTGGGAATTTTCTGGACCTCAAACATGGCCCCTCCCTTCAGCCCCCTCTATTCTACACTGGAGAGTCTCAATCTCTGCTTGGGGGATCAGCAAAAACTGCCCTGGACTAATCCAGCTCCACTGGACATTTATTTGTGTCAAAGTTTGGCTTTTGGCTGCCGTGGAAGTCCCCAGCCAGGCTTTGACAGCATCAGTGCTGGATGGTGTTGAAAGTGAAGGCTGGAGGAAGTGACCTCATTTAGTGGTTTTAGAATCACAGAACCACTTCTGTTGGAAGAGACTCTGAAGATCATGAAATCCAACTGTGACTCAAGGCTTTGGCAAAAAAAGGAAGGAAAGTTTGAGGGAAATGTGCTGTTTTCACTGAACTGGGCCAGTCCAGCTCTGCTGAGGAAAACTGGGATGTTATGGAGCAACAAATGATTGAAAATATGAAGTCCAAGGTCATGTGCTTAGAAAAGGAGTAAAAATTTCTTCTACACATTGGAGGCTTCCAAGATACAATATCCCTGGATAAAAGCTGAATGCTACTCATGATTCATGGCAGTGTGACAGAGTCAAAGGGAAGGAAAACATGACATTAAACTGAAAGGCAAGAAGAAAGTCTAACAGGAACACACAAAAAAAGGAAACCACATTATTTTAAGAATCATCTGTGAATCCTCAAACTATTGTGTGCCCCTCCCTGCTCATCCCCAGTGAGGAGAGGGTACAGAGAGGAAAAACTGTCATGACTGCACAAACAGAAGTCTGTGCTACAAAAGAAGCCTGGAAGGACTTGGCTTTGTAGCTGAGCAGCATGATGTGCTAGGGAAGGATACTCCTGCTGTGCAGGAATAAATCAGGAGGGTAAATAACACAAAGGGAAAAGAACCACGGGCTCTGAGCCAATGTTTATATGAGAGGCAGTATGCTCATATGAATGGCAGTAAACTGGTCCTGAGTATATTTGGGAAGGAAAGTGAGGGTTTTCTAGCCAAAAGAGGAGCCACAATGGGAACAGCTTTGCAGTTAGATGGGACAGACAATATGACAGATCTGACAAATTCCTGACTGGAAGATCTGGTGTCTCAGAACCAAGGGGGAGTATTTCAGGATCAGCAATTTCCTTCTAGTCTTGCATTCCTCTGGTCTTATTTTCACTGTCCTCTACCTGGGAAATGATGGGTTTTGGCAAATGGTATCAACAAACAACTCCAACAGTTCAAGAATCAGCTGCTGCAATCTCCCTTTTCAATCAAAGCTGCTCTATCCCTCTTCCTCTTTTACTGAGTATAACCTACATTTATTATTGTACAACACAGTTTCTGCTTCCTGAATTATCTGTTATTAAAACATTTTCTATCTGCCATGAAAAATGCATACAAAATTTCTATTTCATTGCAAAGTACTGATTTTTTTTCCATCATATGAGACTCTCTGCTGCTGCTAAGGGTAACTTATGTGCAATCAGCCAAAGACAGAAGAAAACAATAATATCATTAGGATTTAAACACACTGTACTGTACATCCCTAGGGAATAAATTATTCTTTCTCACAGTATTATATCAGAGAAGCTTCTGTTATACTGATTCCCTCTTCTGGCACTGTGTAATTTACCACCGATAAATGTTCATAAACAGTTTGACTGAAAAATCCATAAAGCCATTTCAGCTTTATTTTAAGTCCCATTTAATGTCCCTCAAAAATGATTTCATCAATGTGTTTCCATTAGCTGGTTCTCTGCCCAATAACTTAATTCCATACAATCAGTCGGGAACTTATACAGCATATGACAGGATCTACCTGAAGTACTCTGAATCACCATAAAGATTCACTCAGAGAGTGTTTTGGAGTTTTTGGCTTTTTCCCCTCCTTGCAGTGCATAAGGTGTGAAGTGTCAAAGATCCCTGTATGTGTTCACTTCATTCAAGAACAAAAATCAAGAGACTCATAAAATAAAATAAAGAAAGAAAACATTTCCAGTCCAGTTTAGGGTTTGGAAATGGAGGAGCACAAATGCCCCAAGAAAGAAGCAAATCTCAGCTGGAAGGTGGATCTTAACCTACAGCAGCTCCAACCAGAGGAACACAGGCACCTTCTGTGTGCAGCTTCTCCAGCTGCCTCCTGCTTTCCCTGCGTGCTGCAGAAGCACCTGAGCTCCAGGACACTGTCCTGGCACCTTCCCTGGGGCCAAGGGCAACCCCTGCTCCCTCTGCACGAAACCTGCCCTGCACCTCCCCTGCTCTCTGCTGGAAGAGAGAGAAGAGGAGCTCAAAGCACTGCAATGAGAGGTCTTTTTAGCGGAATAATTGATGCTCCTGCTGTCAAGGGTGGGTGACAATCAGCTGAGCAGCTCTTGGGGGTGAGCAGAGTGCAGGGAGACATCAGGTTTCCTCTCAGGTGCAGATGCACCTGGTTAGCTATTCCCCACTCGCCTTTTTCTTTTCAGACAACACATTTCTTTGCCACTCTGTATTTTTTAGTGTTAATTACAGACCTGCAGCACACTTTTAGTGTTGTGTATCACTGCTTTCAAATGAAAGGGGGGTGTCAGAGGCCTGTGATGAACCTGGTGGTTAAGCTGGCCTTGGTGTATCTTCTCTTTAGTGCTCTGCCTTACACAGGACTGTGCAAATGAGGGGGGAAGGAGAAGGATTTGCTGTGATTTTTTTCCAGCTGAAGTCAAGAGGCAAGGTATAGTGTGCTGTTGGTCTCCATAAACTACTTTTATTCCCATGTTATTGATCAGGACAGATTCAGCAATTTGTTCATGAAAACACCCTCTGAGGAGGTTCTCTCCTCTGCAGGTCTCATCAGGATGATATGTGACAGTCTCAGAAAGTGTGTGCAAACAGATGCCCAGGAAGTAAATCCAATACAATGCAGGTAAAAATTATTTGTGACTGCTTCTTCTAATTCCAAGCTTTAAAAGCCTTATTCATCCTTAATTTATGTTTTTAAATGGGTGAGCATAGTAATTGCTGTTGCTCCCCTTGAATCCCATTAAATCTGAAATCAATAAGAGCTCTATTTCAGGGCCCAATAATAGGCTGGTTAGGTTAAGCCAGTGCATTGAACAAAAGCCATGAAGCTTCATTCAGGTTTCATTCCAGGATCCTACAAAAATAGCTCATTGCAAAGGTCTGTCTGTCTGTCTTCCTTTTTTTGTCTAAGTGTTGGGGACTTGTTCTTTTAAGGGCAATCAAAAAATCCTGAATAATAAGTGCAATAATGTGCAGCATCAACAAAGTGTTTATAACAAAAATGTAATATACTTTAAAAAAATGGATTCTATTGCTTTTATTAAAGATTATTTTTAGCTCTTGGTCTTGGCACTGTATGCACAAAGGGAATGAGCCAAGCCTGAGGCACTGGGCTGTGGCTGAGTTAGGCCAGACAGGAGCTCCTTGTGACTCCAGCCCTGCTGGGCTGAGGAGAAACAATTCTCTGAGTAAGAGTCCCGAGGAATCAATGGAGCCTGGGTTTTAAGCTGGAAAACTTGCAAACAATGAGATGAGCTGCAAGCTCAGAGATGAGCAAGTGGGTCATTAGTGATGTGTGTGCCTGTAGTCACACCATCCTCAACAGCCTCCCTGCCACAGCTCACTTATCTGAGGAATATAAAGAGAATAACAAAACAGAACAGATGGGCTTGCACCCCAACTGAGAACAGACACAGGAAAAAAGGCTGCTACAACTTATGCTGACCTCTAGATATTTCCTTCTTGACTAGCTTTGGGGTCCTTCAACACTTTTCCTGCAGCTCAACAATAGCAATGTCATCACTGAATTCCTCTGAAGCTCTTCTCAGCATCCTTGTGCAAAGTTGCAAAGGGGAGCACCTGAAGTGGGAATACACAGTGGAAATTTATCGTGGAGAATACTGTGTGAGCTTCAAACAGATCAGCTGGGGAGGACACTTAGGAAATAAAATATAAATCTGCCACACTTTTAAACTTGAGTTCAGTGTTTGGTAAGTGTACTGTATGTTTCTTTCATAATCCTTGTGACATTTAATCAATATTAATCTGATGGTGGATGATTCCTCTCTTTCCTTAAACAGGATTAAGGGAACACAATCTGAACACACATTTCAGCCTGGACTCGAAGCCTATACACTTTACATAAATGCTATCCTTTCAGTTTGGAATGTACTTTTAGTAAAAGCAAACACAAAGAAAACTCCTCAGTATATCTCTCTCCCAACACAGATTGTTCTTGCCAATAAAAAGACAAGTTTGCAATCTGGGTGAGTGGATTTTGAAAAAGGAGAGCAATGTTAGTTGGATTTGCCATTAAGAAGAATGGAAAACAGTGTAACATCTACTGGCCTTAAAGCAGGGGAACTATGAGAAGAATTAATTCAAGAATTGGTAATTTTAAGTTCTTCCCTTGCAGAATGGGAGAAATACTTTATTCAAAAGAAAACATCCAAAAACTGCATCTCAACCTCTGGGAAAAAGCCAAGAAAACCCTAAACCCACCCGATTCAACTAAATCAGGTTTCTTTTCTATACAGCTTTTTAATTCTCTGTCACTGCTGATTAAGGTTAAACCACTTTGTGACCCCTGCTTCTACATGAACACAGCAACAGCGCGATTCCTAGCTGAGAAAAAAAAAGTATTTTCTTGTACCTTTAACCACTGATAGTAAGCATATGTTTTTGCCCTCCATACTCCTTAATTTTGCTAAACATTATTTTTTCCCATAACCACAGCTCTGCAAGGAGCTCAAGGAAATCTGATGGAACTGTGTGGCCACAATGGAGAGCTACAGACAGAGGAGGCAGAGCCCAGCCTTGCCAGTGCCAGTGCTGAGCCCTGGTATCTTCATCTGTCAGCACATTTCCCTGCTCCCCTCCTTTTATTCCCTGTCCCTTTCCTGCAGCACCAAGGACTGCAGGACAGCTTGGCAATTGCTCCTGCATTAGTGCTGCTGCCTAATTACTGTGGGCAGGGAGCACTGAGCATTGCAGCTGCTTCCCAGAGAAGTTCATCCATCTCCTGCAAAAGGTCAGGTGTCAGTCCCAGCCTGGCGAGCTGTGGCTCGTTCCTGGCTCTGGCTGGGAGCACAGAAGGAGCTCTGAAGCAGCCTGAGCAAGCTGGAGCTCTCCTGCAACTGGGTGAACTGGGAAAGGGCTGTGGCCCCAGGCTGATGGTGCAGTTTGTGTCTAGAAGCACAGCAGGGCATCCCAGTGAGGCATCCCAGAGAAGTTCCTCATCCTTTGGGCTAAAGGCACCCTCCTCTCCACTGCTTTTGTAAAGGAAAAGGATTAGAGCAGGAAAATTCTCAATTTCTTAAGGCATGAGCATTGCAGTGCCATGTCTCCTTTTAAAAGGCTACTTACAGACCTGTAGCAAGGACATGTTTTTCAGGGCAGTGCCCAAAATCCACACTACAAAGATTGAAGCTTGGCATTTACCCTCAGGCATAAAGCTGCAGCAGACCTAGTGCTGAGACCAAAAAGCTCAGTTTCCTCTCTGGGTCAGGCCTGATTTCAACACTTGGCTACCAGAGTTGTTCCCTCTGCCACAAACATCAGCAAAATGCCATTTGGAAATCATAATGGCTGCTGTAAAGGGCAGCCATGCACACCCTGACCCATAAATAATTGCTGCTGAAGAAGGGTACATTCTGTAAAAATGGGTGGCAATTCCTGGAAACTGTTAAATTTCTAGCTTACCCCACCCCCTGAAATGACTGATACTGGGCAAATACCTCTGTGGATTATTTAATTAAATATAACTACTCTAGCAGTCATTAAAGTTATTCTGCTGTAACTCTTGCAGCAAGCAAAAGCTGAAAAGGACGTGCCAAGAAGCCACTAAAAGTTTAATATGGAGGAAATATGAGTAGAGTGCTCTAACCAGGCTGGCACTGCAGCCACAGTTCTGCAGGGCTCCTCCCAGATCCAGCTAATACATGGAACCCTGAAAATGTTTGTAGTTGTGAAGCTAAAGGCAGCTGGGGCAGCTTACACAGATGTGTTACTACAGTAAACCCACATTAAATCCTGTTCTCCTCCTGTCCAAAGTGAAGGATATTATTTCAAAGGCTTTTTTTAACCCTTCCATGAGTAACAAGCCACAAAACTTTTGTGTTCTATAAATGCAGAGCAGGTCCCTGCCTCTGTCCCCAACAACAGCCCCAACACTGCCATTTAAAAGAGCTCTCTGTGGTCACAGAGTCACAGAAGGGCAGAATGACTTGCCTTGGAATGGCCATTAGAAGTAATTTTGTTCCAATTCCCTTGCCACAGGCAGGGACATCTTCCACTAGACCAGGTCACTCTGGGCTCCATCCAACCTCAATGGGGCATCCACAGCTTCTCTGGGCAGCCCACTCCAGTGCCTCACCAACCTCACAGAACCCAGTTTTTTTTATTAAATCTAACCTAGACCTAATCTCTTTCAGTTTAAAGCCATTCCTCTTCCTCCTGTCACTGCATGCTCTTTCAAATAGCCATGCACTCCTGGACTACACTGCTTTTATTGTTGGTGTTCCTCCACTAAATCCTCTAAACTCCTTAATAAACAGCTCATAAATAAAATGCTGGAAATGTGCCTCGGATTTAATTACTGCAAACTTATTAATAAATTTTCAATAACCTTTCAACAGCTGATTCCTCTTTCCAGGTGCATTCCCAGGCAGCTGGAGAGAAACTTGAACAAAAAAATGTTCCCAAACTAACAGTCCTAGAAGTCTAACCTGTGCTCAGCATTGACATGCTCCACATGGTTCATTGCCCAAAGGGTGTTGGCTACAGTGGAAAAGAAGCTACAAGGTAGGAATGGAGCTACTGGCTAATTATTTGACAGGAGGGCAGGGAAAGGTTGGTGAGATCAAAGGTACTTTTAAATCAGCCATGGTGCTGGGCTGGGTCACACTGCTCCTGCAGCCTTTATTTTGGGAGATGAAATGCATCCTACCCCACTCTAAATACAGCTGTTTTAGTTTGGGTCTGCCACAGGAGAAGGCTTTAGCCAAATTTTTATCATTAGGCTCCATTAGAAGACAAGCTTCTGCCATGTTAATCCAAATGTCTGAGAGACATTTTCAGGGGAGTGGGAGCAATCCCTGTATTGTTCTGTCGTACAGAAGGGACCCTGTGGGGCTGTGATTAATCCTATCTTTGTTGGAAAGCAAAACAGTAATTTTAACAGTGGTTAAAAAGCTTGGTAGATTTGTAAAGGGACAACATCCAGCCCATGCAATCCCACCTCCCACACAAACCTCCCTCCCACACAAACCCAAGGACTGCCAGACTCCTGTAAGCTGCAGAAGTGTGGCTTTTGTGGTATTATCTCAGCTCACTGCAATGCATGTGGATTCCCATCAACATTTAGCCTTCAAAAAAAAATTGGTTAAATCCATCATAAATATTAAACACCACAGTATACTGGCAGGTTGCCCTGAAAACAAACTTCGAAAAATAATCTCAAATAAAAAAGATGTCAAGACCCTTGGGAGAACTGACACTGGCATGTCATCAGATGTTGTCTTGTAAGGCTAAATTAAGCATCTGACCAGAGTTTAATTTCTGTAAAAACTCATGCTAATTTAAATTGCTTTAGATTTAATTAAAAATGCCTTTCTATAGAGATAATAATGTAACTCTGTTAATTAGTATCAAGTGGCATCTAGAGGGCATATTTAAAAACTAATCTGGAGAATAAATAGAGCCAATTAACAGTCAGAATAATGCTTTATGAATGTCTTTTATTTATAAATGCTATAACGTTCAATAAGCTATTAAATGAAATTGTAATTAATATATATCAAAGTTATTTTTTAATACTCTTTTAACTAAAGAGGTTTTCTTACGCCCCGTTTTTCAGATGGTCTGGACACGTTTCATTTCTGGAGGGAGGGAGGGAGAGAGGGAATAAGGACGAGGCAGCAAATACAAATTCAATTAGGAGCAGCTCATTTATCTCCCCTACAAGGGTGTGTGTTCAGGAGCCCATGTCCAGCCAGGCATGAGCTCCTGTGTCCCTGGGGTTTGCCCAAAGCTCTGCAAGGGCTGGCAGGGAAGGGTTGTGATGCCTCAGGTTTTGGCTTTTATATTTTTCAGATCCTGTTCTACTTTAGTGTGTGGGTCTGAGCTTCGTATCAGGGGATGGTGAGCTCTGTGCACAGAGCAGGGAGACAGAACAATTCTCTGTCTGGGACCCAAGGACAAATGATCCAAATCTCAGGCCCAAGAGCACAAACAACGTGGACTGAAGAGAGAAAAACAAGAAGGATGGGACTTGATAACCTAAAGCTGTAACTGGGCAATTAACTCCAACATGCAAACAGAGCAGAACTTATAAAAGTGACAGAGCCGTGCCCGGTGTCCATTTTGTGCCCATTTTGGTTCCTCTTGGGTGCAGCCCTGGCTGGGCTCTTGTGCTGCCCAAGGTGGATCCATTGAGGGCTCCTAATAAATCCCTTCTTTATTCTTTAGCTCTGTCTATCTCTGTTCTAGGTCAGCCTACTCAAGGCATCAGTAGCACATCACCCCACGCACTGTGGGCAAAGCAGGGGCAGATTCTGCCCTCAGAAACCCAGGCCTTGCAAACCCCGAGGAAGGAGAGCAGCTCTGAGGTTTGCTATGGGATCTTTCAAAAGACCATGGGGTGCTCAGATTCCATGGAGTGAAGCTTGGGGAGGGAAGGGATGCTAAGAGTGAGGATGTGTTGCCATCCCATCCCATCCCATC
>VWZP01006855.1:0-121553 GCA_013396995.1 Dicaeum eximium
GTGTGTGTCTGTGTGTCTGTGTCCACGCACACGTGTCCAGGGTGAAAGCTCAGCCCTTGGCATGGCACGTCCTGGGCAGTGGCTGCCTCCAGCCCTCACTGGGCTGAGCTTTGCCTCCACATAACAGTGGCTCCCATCCCAAGTAATGTGGACCTGCTGTGTGTGCCAGAGTCATCTGTTCTGCTTCAGAAAAAGGCTGAGAAACGGATTTCTCCACTATTTGTTCAGACCTAGGGCAAGGTAAACCAACAGGAGAAGACGTAAGGCAGGGCCTGGTGATGGTTGTGACCTGGGCTGTTCTGTCCTGCTCCGTCACAGCAGAGCCACTGTCACACTGACAGGACCCACCTGCAGGAGCTTGCTGCTCCAGCAGAAGGATAGAGCCATTTGGCTTCATCACTTTCAGCAGGAAGGTTTTGCAGCTGTGAATTCCAGCTGTGCATTGGGAATCTCTGCCTCTTGCCCTGCCCTCATGTGGGACAGCCTCCTGCCTCTGCCCCACATGCAGGGCCCAGGTATGCTCAGCTGTGGGAGCTGAGTGGTTGCTCCAGGTTGGTGGGCATCCCACTCCAAGACTGGCAGTGCTTCAGGCAGGGAAGTCAAGCCAGGAAAGCTCCTGAGGGGGCTCTTTTTCCTGGAAGGTTTCTCATCTATTCCTGGACTAACCCCAAAGACTTTTTGCACAAATGCACATGGTGCTTGACCCTGCAGTTTTCTTTGGATTGTGATGATGTTGAGCAAAGATCAGTGCAGTGCTCTGCTGGTCCTCCCACCTCTGTGCCTCCCACAGGGACTGTGTCTCCCACCCTGAAGAGATCTGCTCCTGCTCTCCCTCTCTGTCTGCAGCCCCATCAGTCCAAGAGCAAACACTCCAGAAAGTTTGATGTGAACTTGCTTGCAAGAGCAATAACCTGCAGGAATGGGGCTTTGGCTGCTGGTACACAGTGTTTGACTTCACAGATGTTTTTGTGGGGTTGTGTTTTGTTTTGTTTTTTCCTAGAAAACCAGAGGAACTAGATGGCACAGGAGAAGGGGATCTCAGCATAAATTTTGGTAGAAGTATTAGAGTGAGCAGCCCTACAGCACTTGAGCTGGATCATAGAGTTTGTTTAGGGGGACAAAAAAGAAGCATAGAAAAAAAATCAGTCAGTGAAGAGGGTCTAAGAACCTTTGCCCTGAGACACGCTGGAGTGTTTTTGAGCAGTGTAATGAAAATCTTCCAAAGAGCAAGGCAGTGGAAGAGTCTCTGTTAGAGATGCCCTGAGACCCAGTTAGCTTAGCTCCTTAACTGGCCTTCCCTGGAAATGAAGCACTGCAGCAGAGGGGTTAAGGGAAACAGATAATAAACAGGAGAGATTTTGAACCATGAAAGCTGGGATGACAGTTTTAGGGAAGACATCTCAATGGAAGCATAGTGCCCAGCTCCCCGGGGTTTTAGCCAACAGGCATTAGTAACTAAACACTGAACCCATTTTTCTGGCACTGAATCAAGAGGTCAAGGTCCAGCTCCTTGTCTCTGCAGGAAGGGGCACGTCAGGCATCAGTTAAAGTGGGAGGGAGGAGCTCCATGAGAGTGCTAGATAGGACAGTGAGGGCTGGACTTCAGTTCTTGGGAGTTTAGGTCCTTTGCAAGACAAACCAGTTAGCACCACACCTTCACATTAACTCTGGTCTCTGCTAGACTGGGACTACTTTCCTATTTGGCACCTGTTTCCAAACCCAAACTTTGAAATTCTAAAGAAAATTGCCCACTGTGCTCTGCTGAGGTGCCAAACTGTGCGAGTCCCAGGTCACAGATGTCTCTACTGCCCAGGGGAATCAGGCAAGGGGAGACCCCAGCCTGAACACTTCCCTGCTGCTTCTTGTGCTGTGCCTCTGGGGCCCCAAGGCTTTGCTGAGGGAAGCAGTGGCATCTCTCTGCTCCAGAAGAAGTAACACTGAGCTAACAGTGGCACAAAAATGTGCTGCACCTTTTTTTGAATTACACAGCTGCAGCTTTGCATTTTTGAAGGTTTAGCACCTAGGAAATAAGACATGTCAATATTACCATATAATTTTCCTTGGGTGACACAAAATCCTCCAGCTGTCAGGTTAATTTAAAGCCAAAAAGGAAATCAAGTTTAATCACAATTTTGTAATAATTTTTGCCTCTCACAGGAAAAGTTCCCCTGGCTATGCTAAAAAGATGTTAGATGTTTCAAGGACATTGATTTGTTAGAGAAAAAACTTGCATTCCTTGAGCTGAACATCTCCCTGAGCAAGGGAGAAGGTCATATCCCAGGATCAGGAACAAGGATCCGCTTGAAATAAATGCTTTTCAAGTTTCTATTTTAGATCAAGAAACTGCTCTTGGCTTTCTGGTGGCCTTCAGACAAGCTACTGAGCACATTTGGGAAGTGCACCTTCTGAAATCACCGCAACCTGCCCCAGCTCCTACAGGCAGTCCCCCAGCCTAGAGCAGCACCTGCCCTGGAGTGCTGGAAGCCCTCCAGAGGCACCCAGCATTCCCACCACGGCTTCTCCTTTGCAGCTGCTCTGGAACCCTTGGGAACCAGCCCCAGGATAGGGCTTTCCATTCCCCATTCCTGTTTGAAGGGGAAGGAAGGTAGTGGAGCAGGGAGATTTGGAACAGGGGAGAGTAAGAAGATGCTTGCCAGGGGAACAGCCAGAAGAAATTCCAAGGTGGTGTGAGATGCAGATGGCCAAAGGCCCCGGCCACCATCAGGAAGAGGAATCCAGCACAGCACTGCTCAGGAGGGGCTGGGCTGGGAGTTTCCCATGGCAAAGGGCCGGTGTCTGTGTCCAGGGGCGTGTGCCCTGCCCAGGAGCCTGTGGCCCTCAGGGGCCTTCTGCCTCCTAAAATTCCGAACGGCGGGATTTCCCCCAGAACAAAGCTGCCCCCCCAGAACTCAGCTGTCCTTGGGCACCCGTGGGGTGCTGATGTAAAAATTTGCAAACTTTGCAGGATTTCTCCCAAACCAAAGCTGCCAGCAACCAGGGCCTGGCTGGCCTTGGAGCCCCAAACGCCACCTCTGAGCTGACCTGATGTCACATTCCTCTGACATCAGGAATCAGCCCTTTCCATGTGAAACAAAACTCACTCTGCAGAGTGGAGGGCAAGGGAATTGAAAAGACTGGAGAGCACATTGATTTTCTTAGAGGAAAAAGTGAGCAAGAGTGACCTCAATGGAAAAAATATTTTCTCTCTCTCTGCCTTTCTGTCTCACGGACAAATATAGGCCTACACGTTATGCAAAGGCAATGCTCAAGCATGCTTGGAATGAGCAACTTGGGAGGCAAATTGCTACCACTTGTCCTCACTCTTGTTTTTTGGCTTTGATTTCTTGTTCTTGCTTTGTCTTCTCCCCTCCAGCATGGCCCAGCCTTGACAGCTGCCACAAAGCCACCTCAGAGCGAACCCCTGGCTCGAGGACAGAGGGGTGTCCAGGGGACAGCTGCCAGCATCCACAGTGACAACCACCACTGGTGTTCACAAAATTACCTGAGAGGAAAAATGGATTGAACCAGGGCTGTGTGGGTTAAAGAAGGGAGAAATGGTTGGGTTGAATAATGGAAAGGTCTTTCCAACAGTAACAAAATGCTGGACGGTGAGCAGGTCTTTCCAACAGTAAGGAATGCCTGGAGATCTTGCCAACATGCATCCCAGGCCATCCTTAGGAACCAGCTCAGCAATACCAGTCCAGAAAGGCACAGGCAGTCATTCCCCCTGACAGACTCTCTGCCCAGCAGCAGCACAGACCATTTCCTTACTTCCCTATTTCTGCACAATTTCTTTCTCTTTCACTGTGAACATTGCAGGACATTTCTGCTGGGAGTCAAAAGGCTGCCAAGTGCCTTTAGCTGTTTCCATCATCTCCTGTTTTCCCAGCCCCAGCTGTGTTTTACCTGGAGGCTGCAGCTCCCATGGACCTGCTCTGCTTCAGTGGCTTCACCACTGCTTGTCCTCCATTTGCTCCTCAACAGGAGCCAGCTCCGAGGGCTGGAGGAGCCCTGTGGTCCCCTGTGCCCCACAGCCAGCCCCAGCTCACACCAACATTCCATGGGGAGAGCAGCACAGGAAACACCAGGGCCACCTCTGAACAAGGCTCCCATCCTGTGGTTAGCCCTGCCTGTGTTTCACTTGTGGGGCTGACAATCACAGCCTTCTGGTGAAACACAGGATGGCCCAGAAAAAATCCAGATGCAGAGGTGAGTGGCTGCACACCCATGGCTGCTCCAGGGCAAGGAGAAAGAAGTGCAAGGCTTGGGTGCAAAGCAGAAATCCTGCCTTACATTACCAGCAGTAACCAAAACTTGCTCTGTCCTTCTCCTCTAGGACAGACAGAAGCAGCTTCTGATCTTGAATCCAGCTCTGCAGCCAGACCTTGGGCCGAGCAGATCAGGACAACGCTTGTGCTCCCCTCTCCTGCCACCACAGGCCCAGGACAGAGATGGGTTTTGCAGCCCTGTCTCCCAGGACAGGGAAGTAGGGCTGGGAAGACCCAGAAGTAAGTTGCTGAGGGGCCCTACAAGAAAGCTGGAGAGGGATTTTTTACAGGGATATGTAGCGACAGGACAAAGAGGAATGCCTTTCAACTGAAAGAGGGTAGGTTTAGGTTAGATACTAGGAAGAAATTCTTCACTCTTGAGGGAGGTGAGGCACTGCAACAGGCTACCCACAGAAGCTGTGCATGCCCCATCCCTGGAGGTGTTCAAGCAGCAATACCAATGTCAATAATAACAGCAATAGCAACGGCAGTGTCTCCCTTCCAAGTGCTAGAATAATCCCTATGTTGTATTTATGAGAAAAAAATAGAAATAAAATGAAGAATTCAAATGTCTTCTTCAACCCCAGACTGTGAGATAGCTGGAAAGAGGCACAGACACCCTTAATGCCCAACTCAGCCACTATGTGAAGGAGTCAAACAGTCTGCAGGGCTGTCTCTAGGATGTGCTGCCCTTCCCAAGAGGGAAATGGGAAGAAGTACAACCAAGGGGCTGTAGTTACCCCCATGGGCAATGCCATGTCCAGCACAGATGGTGAGGGCTGGTGGCCTGGCAATGCAGAGGTAAGAACAGCTTCTGCCTGCCCTTATCCCAGATTGCATTCCCTCTTTTCTTGAACAAGCTTGATGCCAAGAGCATGGAAGAGGTCTCCTCCACAAAGCTAGTTGTGTCTGATTTGCAGGAAATCAATCAAATGGGACAAAACCAAAGCAAACAGATCAATCTGCAAACAGAGAGACTTTTCTCTGTCTTTCATTAGCAAAAAATGAAAGGAACAATTTTTCCCTTCCCTCAAAAAAACCCCCTGCAAATGTCATCTGCCAGCACTGTTATTTCCACTCCAGGGAGGGAGGCAGACTGGTGCTGCTCCCAGATTTTCTGTGAATGGGCTGGGAAGCAAAGCAATTAGGCAGAAGACAATAAATCATTCACCCAAACACAACAGCCAGCAGAAGACTGGCTCTAAACAACTCAAGCTTTCTTACCTCCTCACGGTTTCCAGTGGTTTTATGATACAGCCCCCAGGGCCAGCTTTATGCCTAGTAAGAAGCCTGAGGGTAAGGTGGTATTTGCCCACCTAAGGAGTCATTTGTGTTTGCAGAATATTAAAAATACTAAAATTCTCCACGCTTCATACAGAATTTTTGTGCTTGTAGCCTGCAAGAATTGGTCCAATACTGGTGGCTGGCATCAAGCCAGTTTGCAAACCAGTTTATGTTTCCAGTCCTTGCTGGTGCAATGCCTGCACTGTCCTGGCACTGTTAAGACAGACAATAAGCTCTTCCTTGTGATGGCTCTGGTAAAAACAACCTTCATCCCTGTTCTCACCACAGATATTCCCCAAACACTGTGGTTGTAGCAGGCCCATGGTGGAGGCAGAGGAGAAGTCAAGGGGGATCCTGGCAGGGCACAAACCCTTCCTGGTGGCCTCACGTTGGGGACCTGCTGGTGGCCAGTGCTGCATAGAAGCAAGGAAGGCTGCAGAGACAGACCTCCCCATGCCAGCTGGATGCAGGTTTGGCCAGAGAGGTGCCATTCAGGCACCTCCAAGGGGTTCAGAAGCATCCCTACAACTTCCCAAGGGATAACAAATCTGTCATGTCCTCTACCACATTGTTTCCAGGTGTTTGAGAGTTTTGATGGATAAGCTGCCTTTCTCACAGAAATGTCACCTCTTTGGCAACAAAGAAGTCAGTTTTCAGCCCAAAATGTTGCAATGGGGAGAAAATACTCCCATGTGAGCAATCTGAGTATCCTGATCTGAGCCATACAGCCTTGGGCCTGGGGCAGCCATGTGAGTGAAACTGGAGATACTGCTCCAGGTGTATCCCTTCAAAGAAATTACTTGACCAAATGGGACAGAACAGGATAGGAAAGAAATAATAAATGCAGTGTTTTTAATATCTAAAAGGACAAGAGAACAAATTAAAAAACAAAAAAGAAGTGAGAAAGACAGACTCTCCATTTATGAGTTGTTGGAAAGAGAGGTGATGGGTAAGGGATGAGAGGAGGAAGAACTGTGTTATCAAGGTCTATGAGACTGAAGAGGCTTTTAAAAAGCCTGCTACAGCCTCTCCTAGGCACATGTCTTAAAAGACAACAGCAATTTTGTTTGGTTCGGCACTTCCACAGCACCTGACAAGCAGGCATCTAGAAAGGCTCCTCTGAGTTTTGCTCCAGAAGCACAGGCTTCACAGGAGGAAATTTCTGTGTGATAACAAACCCTGAAAGATCTCAAAAAAGCAGATTCCAGGAGGGGCTGCTTCAGGGTAAGTGTTAACTGTTTGACCCCTGGGGCTGTCTGGCATCAGCCCTTGGGAGCGCACGGCCGAGTGACCTGGGGAAAAGCACCACCAATTTGGTTTGCTCATTTTCCAGGTTCTCTACAATTTACTGGCAAATAAATAAAGCCTTTGTTGAAGCAACTTTTTTTCCTTCTGTGAGCAAACACAGTATAAAACATGGTTTTGAGTGAAAAGCCTGAAGCCAAACAGTGACGGATTCCTTTTTACTACCATCAATCATGTGGAAGAGCTGTTTGGAGACTGCTGTCTCTAAAAAACACCCTGCATGTTTGAGAAGTGATATATACAGCCATTTCATCTGTCTTTGGGATGATAAAAGCCTTCAGCTCAATCTCCTTACAGACTTCTTCATCTGCATGTCCTGGACCCGATGATGAGAAACCTGGGAAACAAATCTCTTCTGGCTCCTTTGAAACAATTCACTGCAGAATTTGCAGGGCCATATTGATGAAACCTGACAGCAATATTTTTTATTTATTATTTATTATGTTATTTACTTATTTATTTATCATGATTGGCCCTTCTTAGATTTTGGAATTATTGGGACAGGCATGGATTTCCTGCCTGAGCCAGGGGACTTTTTTCCTTTATACTCCACCTCTCCCAAATCACTGAGGGCACTGTCTGCTCATGAATGATGGCATGGATGGCATAATTTGCGGAGTGCCCACTCTTCTTAGCCCATAGAGCACAAAAAGATACAATCACAAGTCCATTAGCAGGAGGCCCTTATCTCCATCCTTCTCTCAGCAAGGGTGAGTGGCTGACTGAGGTGGTCCTGGCCTCCCCCAGGACTGCCCTCTCCCTCTCTGTTACCCTACTGATGCAGATTCTGGCCCATTAAAGGCTTGCTGCCCCTTCCCTCCTCCAGTCTGTCTCTCACTGCTTCTCTCCTTGGGCCATATGGAGCATCACCAGAAGTATTTCTTCATTTCCATTGAGCTATGTAGAACAAAGGGCTAAGCAGGCAGAAATGGATAGGCCAATAGATCTGGAAGGATTTGCTGAATGATGTTGATTGCCCAGCTCTAATTCAGCTTCCCCTGCTTTGTACTGTTGCTCTTTATTCCCAAATGAGATTCCAGCTGATGTGTACCACAGGGGTCCACATGACTGAGAACCCACCATAACTTTAGAAGAGATGCCAGAGACAAAGGTCCCCATGTCAGCCTGGGATTCTTTCTCACCCTTACCAGGACAATGGAGGAGTCTGAGGAGCTTTGCTTTTCCTACAAGACCTGTTCTGCCTAATTTGCACACGTGCTGACTGGAGTAGGGCCTTGGACACTTCTCTCCAAGCACATTTCCCTGGTTGCTTTGTGCTGTGGCTCACAGGAGCTGCCTCCCTGTGATCTGCAGCAGAGCAGAGCTGTCCCAAAGTCCAAACACTTTGTGCTGATTGAATTAACACCTTCCACTAAGGCCACTGGATATCAAAATGCTAATTTGCTCCCCAAGGCTGAGGACCAGATTTTCCAAAGTGAGGAGGCGACCGATGCAACATGAGCTTCTAATGAGCTACTTCTTGCATCTTACCTGGGTCCTCACTGTCACTGAACTGAGACTCATTTAGCAGACACCTCTGGCATCTATAGATCCTGATTTGGCCATCAGCAGAGACTGAAGCCACACCCACCACTGTAAAGATATTTTTCTGCTCCATATAAAGAAACACACCCTTAAGCCAGAAGGATGTTGCAGGCTTTTGCCATTTCATGTTGTGTACAGAGATTTAGTGTGACTGTGAACAAGGATTTAGGCTTGCTGTACTACAGATGACCCATGAAATGGCTAATGGGTCAGTCAGCTCTGCAGCTACCTGTTCTGCACACAAATCAGGCTTACAGCTTTCCCTTACAGCTCTGATGTGCTGTCATGCAGTGAAAAAATCAGACCTGTTTACAGGTGCTTCATGCCCAAAAATATTGTACCTTTGACAAGACTAATGCAAAAATCAAGAGGGATAGCTTGGGACAAAATCACTTAAAGGTATCTTTGTGTGTGACTTTCCTCAAGTCTGTCTTACACAAAGCAGTTACAGTGAGTACAAGATTAAGTACTATCAAGCCTCTAAAAACAAGCTGTGCACATTAGTGCCCCTGAGCAAGACAGTGCCCGGACGAGAGCTGTCAGAGGAGATAATCTCGATCCCTCCCTCTCTGTGCACACACAAAACAACATCCTCATCATTCTGATGTCATGGCACGTCCAACCGATGACAAACCCCAGCTAAAGCCACCACAAATCTCCCAGACACATCGGAGGAGTGCAGCCAGCAGAGGAAGCCAGCACACAGCTTACATCAGCCCGCATCAGGTTGCTACGCGACCAGGAAATCCGCACGTGTTGCCATGACGATGTCACTTCATCATCATTCAGTGCACAGCTCCGAGGAGTGCAGCCAGTCCTCCCTGCGCACATTCCGGGACACAAAAATGCGGGATCAAGCAGGAGCTCGGCAGCGCGGTGGGCGGGGAGTGCTGCAGTCCGTCTCTCACCCGGGCAAGGCACGCAGGGCTGCTGGGAGAGGTCTTTAACCTTTTCCTCTTAATACTTTGCGGTTCAGCATTTCCTCTGGCGTTGCTCAGATGATGCCATGTCTGATATCTGTGAGAGCCACGCACAGCATACAGATGGGTAACCCACTCCTACCCTCACCACTGCCAGGGAATGGCAGCAACCAGGGGAAGTAAGGGAGAGTAAATACCTAAATACCCCATTTGGGAAGGGAGGGAGTGCTGGTGTGTCACTGACAGCACATGCAGCAGCATGACTACCACTGTGCTTGATGCTCATGGTGAATAGCACCAAAAATAATATGGTGACAATGTTAGAGACAACTGCAATACCCCAGGATGCCTCACTTACCCAGGAAGGACGAGCAAGCAGGAGCTTGTATAGGTAACCTCAGCTTGGTGTCACCGTCTAGATTCAGCTTGGGATCTTTAAGGACACTTCCAGCCCAAACCATTCCATGATTCTATGATCCTGCAGTGTTGAGCTCCTCAGAAATGAGAAAATAAGTAAAAGGCTTTGAAAAGAAGAAAAGGAAAGCAGGCACACTGTTAATCAGGCTTCAATATTGAGACCACCTTTTGTCAGCAAAAGCCAACACCCACAACCACATTGCAGCAAGAAGAAAGGGATGGTACTGGACACGGTCTCTGCCCCACTATGGAAAATAACCACTGTGGCCACTTTACTGCCCTGCTCCACACTCACCTTCTGCCACGGGAACCACTGCTCATTTGCAAAAACCAGCATCAGCTGCCAGTGCCCCAGGCATTGCAGATTATGGAAAGGTTTTAGAGAGGAAAATCTTGCCAGGCAGGTGCAATAGTCAGTTCTGGCCCCAAAAACACTGGAGGGATCACAACTGGTTTTTGACCACCAGGCAGATGAAATGACAGATGACCTCAAGCTGTCAGGTGAGTTATTCACAGGTGACATGGGACCAGCCCTGACAGATAAAACATAACAGCAGAGAGGGAGAAGTCCTAGTAAAGACACAGCTGGAGAGGAGGATCTGAAACAAGTCACTCTGAGGAGCTGTTCAAAAACAAGATTGCAGCCCAGTGTGATGGAAGAAGGGGCAGCTGGTGTTGAACACTGTGGGAAGTGCTCCCTGCACACTGGGATACAAGGGAGAAGGTCAGCCCTGAGGTGGCTGGGCTGATGGTTCCTCTCTGCAATGTCGATCGCCTCACTAGGGCTGAGGGACTGATTTCAAGACTGACTTTTCTGGTTTGAGCAACAAGAAGCCCTTTTCTTTCCTCTTCTCAGACAAGATCTAGGTACAGCTGAATCCAATGTAAACTTGGCCAGATTAAAAACCAGAAGCTGGATATGCAGGAGCTTCCCATGAATTCAGGTGTGAAGGCTGCCTGGATGTCTCCAGAACCTGCCTGCCTGCTCTGGCTGCCTGTGCCCGAGACCAACTCATCAAAGTCAACAGGCATCAATACAGAGGCTTTTCAGCCAGCTGTGGACAATACCAGGCACATTTCCTTCTCTGAATACCAAGTATCTGCTGCAGGTTGTACCTAGGATTGAAGAGCTGAAGCACTGAGAGCAGAAACAGAATACTCTGTTTCATATTGTCTGAATCCCAGTCCTGCTCATTGCTACTCTTATCCCAGAGCAAGGTGTCCTGGCAATGAAATATCAAATCCAGCCCTTGCTCTGTCAGTATGTGTTTTGCCTGGTACCCAGCAAAATGCTTGTTCCTTTATCTTTTTTTAATTTAAGTTTGCAATGCCAGACTATGTGGTAAACACATCCATAGGAACAATACCAAGAAAATGGAAAAATTCAGATCATTTGCCAGTCTGTTCATGCTTGGAGCAGCATCCAAGGTTTAGGTTTGAAAATAACCCTTACATTTCATTTAATATCTGCTATCAAAATCCTATCTGAACCCTAATGTAATTATTTTTTCTCCTTCCCATTTTCCACATCCATCTGAGGGAGGAATGACAAAATATTGTCATTATGTGTCCTTCATGTCTCTGTACAACTCTTTGTAATTTAGCTGGTATTTGACTCAGCCATTTGAAAGAGCAGATTGTACCACCACACATCCAGGCAGCTCCTTTCTCAGTGAAGGGAAGGAAAATTGCTGGCACCACACAAAAGCTCCTGTATTTTGCTTTCCATGTATGTTTTCACCTTTGTGCTCTGCGGCTTTTCAAAATGACTGGATTCACCCAACCAACATAAAATTATTTTCTTTTCATCTTCTTCTTCTTCTCCTTTTTTTTTTTTTTTTTTTGTTCTCCCAAAGGGAGGGTAAGCTTGTATTTCCTTCAGACACCCCCTGGGACTGATTGTGAGGGGAGGCAAGAGTTTGTGCCTCATCTGTGCCCCAAATGTCGAGCTCTACAATTGATCCATAGAGTCACAGTTGTGGTGACACAGGTCACAGGCAGGTGACCTTGTCCTTTTCCACAGGGAAAGGCAATGCTTTTCCTTCTTTGCAGTTACTGTGACAAAAGACACGGGGGAAAGCCCCTTTTATTTCAAGCTTATTGGTTAGGACAACATGGGCTTTACCCAGGGTGATCTTGAGAGTGATTTTATCTCATTTCTTGTTTCACAGTCACAACAGAGATGGAAAAATAGTCGATGAACCTATGGGAAGGTTTGTTTTGTTCCCACACCAGGCCAGGTACAAGCTGGTCAGAGCAAAGGTTTGCATAGCCCATTACCTGAAAAGGGGCTCTTGGGAGAAGAATGAAATTAGGGAAAACCCACAAGGGTTCTTACTCACAAACCCTACAATCTCCAGCAGGATGGTGTTGAGAAGCTTGGCACCAGAGATGTTTTCTTGGCTTCCAAAGGGTTTTCTTCTGTCAGTGTGCCTGCTTTTCCCTTGAACCCTGCTTTTTTCTCACCACACAAAAAGCTCATTGTTGCTCTGGCCCCACAACCACAAGCGATGCACAGAGCAGATGCACAGCGCACACCTCCTGTTGGAGGGACATGGGGAGAGCCCTGCCACACATGACGGCTGCCACTGCCCCCTGTCCCCATCTCCTGCCAGCCCCCACCCCTACAGAATTCCTTCCTGGCCCCAAAGCAGTGCCAGAGTGGAGTGATAATTTTCTGTTTCTTTGTCATTCATGTCCCAAGTGCTTAAGCAGGCAATGAAATGGTGACTGTGGGATGGTGGGCAAGGGCACGGAGAGGGAGCCACAGAAATGGCTTTCAACAGCTGGCAGGGAATAAAAATAGCTCTGCTGGTGCAAGGCTATAAAAAGGTTTATATGCTGCACTTTGAAGGAGAAAATTGACTCCATTATAGTCAAGTGGCTCGGTGCCTTCAGCTGTGTCTGGACACTTCTGATTCTCAAGGAAATTGTTTTGATGCCTTTGTCGAGCTCCTTTAGCAGAGCCATGCAGCCCAGGTGCTCAGGCACCTGCTCTTCACACCACTGCCTCCTCTGTGCCCACTGGACCTGTGGGAGGCAGAAATGATTGCATCCAAGGTCTCCAATCCTCCCTTGGTCCTACTAATGCTTTCCCAGGTGCTTTGGAGCCCACGGTCCCTCCCGTCACAGAATCTTCTCTGTCTGTGACAATGAGAGTCTTTTGCATGTGCTGGGCTGGACTTCTGACTGCAGATGCCCCTGGCAGCCAGCAAAGAGCACTCCTACCAACCACTGCTGGGTTTTGGCTTCATGTCTCCATCAGAGATCCTGCTCCTCACCTTCCCACACCGTGGTCCAGGGAATGCTATCCCCAGCTCCTCTGAGGTTTGGGAGATGTGAGATTCATGGCTCTTTGGGACCGTGCCCATGCTCCCAGCTGGAACCAGCGGTACCATGCACCATTTTTCTGTAGAAACACTCACCTGGGTGAGGACCCTGGCATCAGCTGTGCTGCAGGGCTGTGAGTTCCATGATGCTTTTCCCCAGTCTTGAAGCATCTGCTTCTCCATTGAGCTAAGGGGACATCAGCAAGTGCCACCTCTCTCCAGTGAGCCCACACATATCCACAGCAGCCCTGAGAGGGCAGTGCTGTTTCTGGATTTGGACATCTGCGAGACAGAAAAAAAATATCTTTATCAGAATTTGTCAGATTGGACTTGGGATAGGGGGTTCATCTTCCAAAGACTTTGATTAGAGCTACATGGGTTAATTGCTGCCGAGAGCTCAGCCAGGTGTTCAAGTCTCACATGAAAGCCCAGCGTTTAAAGCGATTTTTGGCTTTGAAATATCCTGTGTGTTGGCTGCTTCTGCCTCAGTAAATGATTTGTTTTGTTACAGTCACATATGCTTTAGATGCAGGGGCCTTTCTGGCACACCCGTATTCCCTGTGGGGAGCCCATATGCCTGTGTTCCCCTGCATGGCACAGCCTGTCAAGCTGCTAACGGGGCACAGGGGTGATGGGGAACGAAGTTTTCATCTTCATTTCGGAGCAGCAGCCCCAGCAAGCAGATGTAGCCAAGTGACACTGACATTTAAAGCAACTCCTGAGATTACATTATGGAGATTATATTTAATATGGATGGCCAAATCTTTCAAACAAAATCAATGTTCTTTTACTTAATAATACCCATGCCACATCTTAATGAAGGCTCCTCCAGCCCAAGGCCCCATTTTTCTGCCGTCGTTTGGTTGTGTGACATCGCTGACTGCATCAGATGGTACATAATGCTATTTTCATCCCTTTCTATTGGATTTTATGCGTTCCCATCCTTGATTTGTCAATTGCCGGATCAATTAATCAAGGAACTCATAGGGGAGAAACATTTTTATTGCTGAGAAGGAAGGGGAATTCATTTAAATGCTGCATCTTCCTGCAGCATCCAACATCTATTATTAACTCTCCCCACCGGGCACAGAGAGGAGGACAAAGGATCTACAGACAGATTTGTGGCCATCTGAGTTATTTGCAGAAATAAAAACCATGCTGGGCTGCTCCCCAGTCTGGCCCTTGGTTTTCACACTGGGAGAGGCACCCAGGCAGTACCCCTGGGCCAGGGAAGTCTGAGGGTCCTGCAGCAGGTCGAAACAGGCTGTGCTGGAGCCTGAGCTGCAGTTACAACATCTGTGGCTGAGAAGAGAGAGGCACTTGTCATCCCAGTAAATTCAATTTAATTAGTGATGCCTGAAGATATTTAGTCGAGACAGGAGCTGTACTAAAACTTTGGGCAATTACAGAGCCCAGCAGCAGTGCTTGTGAAAGCTGGGGGGAAAACCCAGCTCGTTTATATGTGGCAGCTGGTGCCTGTCTCAGGGTGAGGTGAACCCCAGCAGGGACTCCTGAGCATCCTTGTCAAGCTGTAAATTCACTGCAGGCCCAGCTCCAGCCTGTTCCAGAAAGCAGACTCCTGGCCCTAACCAAGCACCAGTGACCACGTTTTCTCCTGTCACCTCTCTCAGGTGTGATTCCTGATTTCCCATCACTGGGTTCATCGGAATGTCTCACATACGATGGAGATGAAAGGGACTCCTTTGCATGGACCAATCTTTGCATGATGTCTCCCAAAATGCAACGTGGCCTTTTCCCTGGGAGACACTGTAGCAAGGCTGGTGGCTGGAGAAACCAGCTGGGAGCTAATCCCAACCAAAACACAAGCTTTGCCCATTGAGTCCAAACACTGCTGAAAGTTTGGGCATGTAAGGGCAGATCAGACTCAGGTTTGCCCTGGACAGAGACCTGCATCAATATCCCTGCATGATCCATCCCTCCCTTCAAATCTTCTCTATCTGGGGGCCAGGTTGCCACCCAAATTTCCCCATGGACATCTACCTCCTCACACTCAGCTGACCAATGGCCAGTAGTCCTCCTGCTCTGGCAACATCCTCCAGCAGGGTCTGTGCCACAGAGATTAAAAATAAATTAAGAAAAAGGATTATTTAAATTGTGTCTCAGAAGAGGAATATGAAATTGCACAGGCCATAATCCAGTTTGCCACTTTTCCATCTCAATAACTCCCTGTAAAGAACCATTATTATTGTTTGTCCATACTGATTCTGGCGGGGCTGGGATAAACTCAGTCCTTGCAGCCACCTGCCCCGCGTTGCAGTGGAAAGGCACAAGCTCACCATTCCTTTGGGCTCCTGACAGCCCTTCTCCCCAGCCTGCAGGGAGGAGACCTCCCACCATATTTAGCAGCCACAGGGAGCTGGAACCAGCCATGGGCACACCAGGCATCCAGACCTCCCTTGCTTTTAGGGCCTGTCAGATTCACTTGATGATCGGTGGTTATTTAATGAGGATATGTGGAGCTGCTGGGACTGCAGGCAAATGATAAAGGTAGGGCTTTTGTGTCCCAGGGTTTAAAAATAAAAAGCAATTTTGGCAGGAGGAGGATGTGCCTTTGAGCCTGTCCAGGAGATGTGGGGTCAGGGGGGAGATGCTGCTATGGCAGCTGAGTTATCAGCAGAGGGGACTGAGGGGAGCAGAAAAATGCTCTCAAACACCTCTGCCAGGACCAACTCTTCCAAATAAATTACCTTGCTCAGGAAATATGCAGTGGGCAGACCAGCCCCATGGCTATGATTGAATCAGTCCTTTTCCTTGTTTGCTGTGAGACAGAGCCTGATCCCAGAGAGGCCAGGGATGCTGGCCAGTGGTGGTGGGTTGAGTGAGCCTCAGCAGGTGACATTGCTGGGAAGAGAGAGGAGGTGGCACCCAGGTGCTTGACCAAGTGAGAGCCCAGAAGAACCGATCCAGTGGCATGGGTGGACTTTACAGTGACCACAGAGACCCACAGACAAGAAGTAAGAGTGTGTTGGGAGAACATCCTCCTGTGGTTTATGTTAAATGCACCCCAGTTTTACCCTGAAGGTAGAACTGAGACTATGCACAACAGATGAATGCCTTACCAGTGCCCTGGGCCCATAGCACAGACCTGATCACTGGTGTTCCTCTCCTGGTCCTTCTCCAGAGGCCTGTGCTTGCCATCAGGGCTGCCAGCATCTCCAGGCGTGGGGAACAGGATTTGTGCCTGACTGCAGAGCTGCACATGGAGCACAGTGACTGCCCCTGCCTGCATTCCTCAGTCCCCTGAACTCTTCTCTCTGCCCTCTTCCTGTACTGCCCCCAAGACACTGCTGCTCCTCAGAGCTCAGCAGGATCCTCCTCTCAAGGCTTGGTTTATGCCAGCTGGAGCAGTTGGGAAGCTGCACTGCTCCCGTAGGTAATCTCCACCCCTGACTTCCATGGGGGAGAGCTGTTCTTCAGAATCACACAAAAATACCAACGAGAAAGCACTTTCTGACCAAGCTTTTCCAAATCATAACAAAGCATGGAAGCTCCAGGTGGATCAGAGGGAGCCCCTGGGAGTGCAGCATTTGAATCAAGTACCATTGCTCTGCAAACTCTGCCGAGAGGGACATCAGCCCTGGCTGCGACGGGTCACTGCGTCAGCAGCTTTGATAAATCTAATGAGATAAATGATACAGAGGGGTAAATCTACCCCTCCATAGCTTTAGTGTTTGCCAAGTGGTAGGCAAGGCTCAGAGCTTGTCTGAATCATGTGAAGCCGAGGACCAAAACATTACTGGGGATGTGGCAGGAATGCACAGCCACTGGGGCCACGGACAGTCTCAGGGGACAGGCTGAGTGTCCAGGCTCTGCTCTCTGCCCTGGGCAGGCAGCTCCACCAACCCATCTACAAGAAGAAGGTAGAATTTGGTCCAGGGCACAGTATTCAGTATCTTAAAAAGGTAAATGACAGTGTGGACACTGCACAAATACAGCATGGGGTAAGGGCCATCGTTTGCCTACACCCTGAGTAAACTAAGGCACTGAGCAGAGCTCCCTGTCACCACAGGCAAACAAATTCACTTACAATAGCAGAAACCAAGAAAACAAAGACTATCTGTTATTTCCTTCCACCCTCTCCAGTTCCCTAAAAATAACTCTCACTAACCATCTCTATCCATGCAAAGCAGCAGAAACACCGCTCCAGCAGCCGGCTCACCTCAGTGTCTCCAGTCTGGCATGGGGTGACTGTGGGCCACTGCTGATGTGCTGCAGCTTCCCCACTGTGATGACAGCTGGGGGACTGTGGGGTGGCACAGCTGCTCCTGAAGGCTGAGCACTGAGCATGATGAAGAAGAGCCTGCTCTGAGTCTCCCCAGCGCTGAGGAGCAGGCACAAAGCTCATGTCTGACCAGCACCCAGAGCAGGGCTCAGCACAGGGAGCACTAACCAGCCTCCATGTCTGGGACCAGCCAAGGACTACCCTGACCCTGAAGGAAATCAAGCATTTTTAGTGGTTTCATGCCCTAAAAAGAAGGACAGATCCCACAGGTGTTGAGGTTTCAGGCTCAGAGAGAAAATGATGCAAAAAGGAGGCTGACTTTACAATACAGTGGTTATGGCATGGATTGGGGGTCTCCCTTCTGCTTTGGGCACAGCTCAACACCCAACACCACAGCCAAAGTCTGAAAGGAGTTTAGCAGAGAGTGGATTTTGCCTTTTCTGAGGCAATGACCATCTGAGCACAGCATCACCACACCAGCTGGAGCTGAACAGCACATCAGGGCCTCCTGACCTTGGCTCCCCGAGCCACCCGATGATGTCCCTCTGCAGCTGAGGCATATTTTTAGGTCTTTCTCCCTGCTGATTCATTAGGGGAGCTAATGTTCTCCAAACTCCTGGGCTTCTGACCGTCGAGATGTGTACGCCATGCTCTCCTGATAAATATAGACCACTTCAATTACATAACCTGTCTAATAAGCAGCGCCCGTCCTCCCTGCAGGCAGGCGGAGACTGGGAACAGAAATGCCTCTGGCAAGGGTGTGAATGGATGCCTCACTCTTCATTTTTTTTCCATTGTCTTCTGTTTTCAATGACTTCCTGCTGCATCATCTTAACGAGTGACTCAGTGAGGGTCGATGGCCCTGGAAGTAGTCCAGGTTTAGGGCGACCTCTCTGCTTGCCCATCACTGCTGGTGTGTGGGGGAAGGCCCCCCCCTTTCTAATTCTCCCCTCTGCCTGGGGAGATGTGGTAGAGTGGGAGGATTAGGATTTGGAGACACTGAGCTAAAAGTTGGCTTCGTTTCCTAACTGGGTGTGTCGGAGCATTTGGCAGACGAGGACTTCATACTGAAGGGTGCAATGGTCTGTCACTGGAAAAGGCACCTGGCTGAGCTAACAGAGCAGCAAAAGCACCTACCTGTGTGCTGTGTCAGCCTTGAAAAGTCCATGTGCTTGGCAATAAAGATGTCTTGGTATCATGGAGTGAGACATCAGTGGAGTTGAGTTGTGATCGTACAAGATGAAGGTCTGGTAATGTTAGGACTTAGATGTGACTGCAATGGCTGAGTGGCCAAGGCAGAGTAATCATTAAAAAGAGCATCCAAAGTACAGTGTGAAGAACATTATTTATAGAGTTGACAAATGCATGCACAAGTGGGATGATTTCTTTTTGTGACGTGGTTTTTAAATCCTCTGGTTCCTTGTGGCATTTGCAGTAAGATCCCCAGGGAGAGGACCCAGGGGAAGCAGGTCTGCTCCACAGCAGGAGGTTTCTTCCCTTGAGGATGCAATCCTTGTGTCATTCAGAGGGAGAAGGAGCTGTTCCCATCAGCTGCACCCATGGTTTGGCACCACTCAGCCAGGCTGCTGCGAGCAGCATCGTGATGGCAGAGGGCTGTCAGGACAGTTTGAGTGATATTTATGACAAGGACCACTCTACCTATATTTGTTGTTCCTGCTGTGCCAGCATCCAGCATGTCCTGTAATAACTTTAATAGCTTTTATGCAATGGCTAGGAATGATGAATCTAATTCAAGATAAGGTTTTTAACCTCCCTGGTTTTATTCCTGTCTTTATCTGATCTCTTCCAGCTTCCCTCACTGTTGGATTCCGGCTGAAGCAGGGCAGAAAGCTCATCCCAAAGTGGTGGGATCTCCTCTGACCTTCACATAAGCAAATAGCTCTGCTTTTGCACCCAGACTGTGCCTCTCCTGACACGCTGTGGCTGCCACTGGGCACCGCCTGAGGAGCTGTCTGCAGTCCTGCTGAACCACCTGGGATGCAGGAGATGTGTGACACATGCCAATGGGCAGTGGCAGAGCCAACAGCCCAAGGTCTTTGCCCCAAGGTCCACAGTCCCCGCATTGGGCCACAGTTCTGCGGCCTGTCCCAGCCTGCAGCAGAGGACACCAAGACCCAGCACTCCTTGCAGTGATCTCCTCTACCTCCTGTCCTTAAATGATGCAGAAAGTCTGCTAAGGACTTCCCTGCTGGAAGGACTCAGCAGGAAGCAGCTAATGCAACCTCTCTTGTTCATCCACAGGACTGATGTCCAACGGGCAATAAAACCACAGGCTCCTTTCTCATTAATCCCTAATTATGCTCTCTCTCACTCACAATGCACTTTCTGTCATTAGCAGTGGAAAGCTGAGCGCTTGCCTTTAACCTTCACGTTGTGAGGAGGCAGACCTGAACACCTTGCTGTGCTCTTGCATAAAACATCTCCTTGTGCTGCCTCTCAGGGGCTCCTGGAAAAGAATCTCCCTTTCCCCAGTGCAGGCAGAAAGCAAAACCTCTAGAGGAGCACAGCATCTGTAGAGAGAGGCTGGAGATGTCCACTGGGTGTGACACTTGACCACAGACTGACCACAGGATCAGGCTTGCCCTTGCCCTGCTGCAAGAGCCCTGTGATGGAGCAGAGAGGCCTGAGCCAGCTGCCCTGCCCCAGTCACTTATCCTAGAGCAGGAGCAGAGGAGACCAGACTATTCTGAGAGCTTCTACACCTTAATTTAAAGCCAGGCTGGGCCTGAAGGCTGAGGCACCCCGTGTTCTGGGACCACACAACATCCTTCACATGGTGCAGGAGCAGGAACTGTGAGAGAGCAGAAATCACAGCTGAACATCAGCCCCAGTCCCAGCTGTGCCACACAAACCCCACCAAATCAGTAGGATGAACTCCTGGGGGGTGGCTGTGCTGAGCACGTGGCAGGGACAGGCCCAGGCAGGCAGCTGGGTTGCTGTAGCTGGAATATCTGTGCCACCCCTCTCTGCTGCTGACAATGTGGCATTTGATGCCACCATCCTGCACTGAACTGCTCATGATGGGGGCCCCTAATCCCAGCCAAGGCCTAGGGGCCAGGAATAATGGACATGTAGCATCAAACCCACAGGTGAGTGTTAGAGCCTGATGCCAGACACAGCCCTGGCTTGCAGTAAGGGTGCCTGTGCTCCGTCCCTATGCTTGGCCCACATCACTCACAGCATCTCTGATAAGAGCACCAAGGCCACCTGAGGGCTGTTGGTCAGCAGGTCCTTTCCCAAACAGCTGCAGCTTTTCCAAGTGCTCCTCTCTGGCTTCCCAGCTGCTGGCTGAAGCTCTGGGATCCTGTGGGATGATGCTCCATGTCCCTTTGTCCTTGTGTTGGCCATGAGGATCTCACATTCTTCGTGCAGATGAACGAGCTGGCAGGTGCTCATAGCAGAGCCCAGTGGGGGTGAGGAACTGCACCCAGCCCCTCTCCTTGTGCATCTCTCCAGGGACAGACAAGTGCAAGGAGCCTGCAGTATCCAGCAGTCCTCAACTCCTGCTTTGTAAACTTGGCCAGCACAGCCTGATCCACCCAGGACAGTGGCTCCAGGATAATTATTCTCCTGCTTCAAGCAACAGAGGGTGTCCCAAAACTTTCTCATCTCTTGCTCCTGGGAGGGAGATAGGAGAAGGAAGGCATAGAGCAATAAAGGAATCAGGAAAGTTTTGTTTGCTGCCAAAAGAGGTGTTTAGAGCACTTCCTTTAAATGCTGGTTCTGCTCCTGCAGGGATTAGTGTTAGGGCATGTGAGAAGTAGCACAATTTCAGCCCCTGACCTGCCCATGTCCAGGACTGTGCATATTTGTCTGATCCTCAAGTGCTGGAAGGTTTGCCTGCTGTGCCCTTGAGACCGACTCACTGACTGATGATTTGTGCCCATCACAAAGACCAAGGAAAGCCCCAGAAAGTAGGGACCTTTGGTTAGGTAGCTATAAAAAGGGCACTTGAGTGAAGTGAGTTCAGAGCTGAGTTTCAGAGAGCTCTTTGAACAGCACTGGCAGGGGGTGCAAAGCTGTAGGAAGCAAACCCTAGGACCTACCAGCAGGCAGAACACCTCCACTTGAATAATTTCAGTGGATAATGGGGAAGGGAAACTAACTGTGCTAGTGAGGAGGGGGATGATGAGGCAGCTCCTTGCCAGCAAGGTGAGGGAGCACCTGGCTGCCAGGCAAAACAAAGATTGCATAAGGCAGCACTGTTACAAGTGATTTTGCAAGCTTCCCTGGAAAGGTGGGTGGCTTCTCAGCCTGCCAGTGGGAATCTTACTGACAGTGAGGGATTATTCTGTCCATAAAGAACTCAGGGTCTTGCACAACTGCCAGGAAAAGAAGCAGGAGGAGCCATTTGCATGTCTTTAAACACAGGACAAGTGAGAAATGTGAGCACAGAGAGGAGAGGGCACCCTGAGTAGCTACAGGGACACACAGGCAATGCCAACATTGGTGGGCAGCCTGCCAGGTAAGAACAGAGAGAGGCTCCCCCTGGGGCAGTCCAATGGTTCTGCTGGGAACCACCCTATGGTGGATGTTCTTTCTCTCCTCACTTTCTCAAAAGACATCTAAGTAAAGAAGTATTTTAACACAGACCTTTTCCTTCAGCTTCTAAGACAGGATGACCTACTCCCAAAAGCTGCACCCAGCACTGGCAGGAGCCAGCACCTTCCCTAGCACCTCTATCCTGTTATTCCTAATATTTTCTTCTTCTTTGGGCTCAGTGTTAATCTACATCCATTCCTCCATCTCACTGGACACCCAGCAGTTCAAAGAGCAGAGCAAGCCTTGAAGGAAGGGGAAGAAATGGTGCAGGGGGGCAGAGGGCAAGACCCAGCAGCGATGTTAGTGCCAGGTTACGGCTCTGCAGAAAGCTGTGCCTCCTGCTCCTCCCACAGCATCTCCTGGTGCTCTCACACCCTGCAGCAGCTTATCCTCCTCTGCTACCTGCCCTGGGCATGCAGAAGCAATGCTGAGGCCTGAGTCCTTTTAGCTCTTCTCTCTGGCAAGGCTGAAGGTGCTCCTCTGCTGCCTGAAGCTGTGGGTGAAGAGGCCCTTGCCTCCTCCCTCAGACAAGCAAGATGGAGAGAGAAATGCAGGGAAGAGGCTTCTGACCACCAAAACATTACACTTACCTGCACCTGCACACCTGCCTCTCACATGCAGGCCAGCATGAAGCATCTCAAATGCAGCACACTCTCCCATCTTCTACTGAGAGCAGCAATGCCCACCTGAGAAACAGTCCTGCCAGACAAAGACCTCCAGAAAAGGGGATGACAAACCATCTGGAGGCCCTACTGTAATAGAACAAAGACATCTACTTAAAAACTTGGGGCCTGATATCCGTTCCTGACAAAACTGCTTGCCCAGCAAGGATAGAGGTAAACTCTCTCCCCCTCACATGCCTCAGCCCAAACCCTCTAGGGTGAGAGTCACCCAACCATGTTACAAGCACAGACCGTGCTCCCTGCTCCCAGGAGCATTTTCTGGCTGAGATTGCTTGCAGTGTGATTCAAAGTTCTTATTTCCTGAGGAAGTAAGACCACTTTTCCCCATTATATGGAACTGCAAAGGAGGGGTTTGGGGCAGCTGGAGGATGAAAGCTTTGGCCTCCATTACTAACGTTTTCTGTAAGGACAGGTAGGACAGACAAATACATTTTATCATTGCATATTTGTGAAGAAACCAAGAGGAAGAGACAACCACTCTTCCAGAGTGACAAGCCATTCATTTTGACTTTGGGGAAAGGATTTGAATGCTCTGAGCATACACAGACATGGCCAATATAATTTCCAGCTGCAGAAACTCCTGCCAGGGTCTCTGTTTCTTCTTTCTGCCACAGGATACCTTCTGGAGACGTGGGTATTTCCCTAGGGTCAGCACAGCCAGGTTATTCTCACTGGGTAATGAGGAGCTGAGAAATACAGCCCTTGTGCCTCCACACCAGATCAGCACTCAAGCAACGGAGAGAAATCAAGGGGCCTGTGCCCTGAAGTTACACTGAAGAAAGGTCCCTTGAGAATGTGAACCTTGCCATAGATCATTTCTTGTATCAGTAATTACGTGGGAGGTAACTGGATGCAGCTAAAATGGAGGACTCACCCACCCATCACTACCTAAGACAGGTTATTCTTCAGCAATCCTCGTTAAGCAGCACAGCAAGGCTAAAGCTGAGCTGTAGATCTTGCACACTCAAAGGTTTCTGTGCCTCTTTACATGAAGAAACTGGAAGGGAAGGTGGAGCCAGACACACCTTTCCAGCCTCCCATGGAGAGATGGGGGGGTTCTTCTCCCTCAATAGCCACAATCCATGAGTCAAGCATGGGAATAGACACCAGTCTGCCCGAGCCAGCCAGCCATACGATTGAAGACAAGGTTTGTTCCTTACAGATGCAGTAAAAAGAAAAAACCAAAATAAAACACATGCAATGCTTCAGGTCTTTATTGTTGCTGTAGAGTAACTGGTACATGGTTAAAACATTCTAATAATATCATCAGTGAAATCTGAAAACTAAGGCTTTCTGTAGGTTTGTAGTGTCCTGGTGTTTGCTGTCACACACTGCACATATAAAATCAAGTTATCAAAATACAGATCTTTTTTAAACAACACTGATTGATGCAATGCACAAAACTAGGAACTACATTTTCTATGATCAAGACAACACCTTACAGACCAGCTTTGGGCCTTGCAGCTTTGAAGTCAAGAGAAAAATGTCTTGCTCTGACATCCTGCTACCCAGATGAACCTGATGACACACAGAGATGGCAGGATTTCAACCTTCTGTTCTGAGCAGACAGAAAGAAACCCCCTGATGCTGATGAGGAAATATTTGATTGAGCAAAGGGGAGCAGCACCCTTAAAGCACAGCATTGATCCCAAACAATGTATGCAAGACCCAGCAAGACCTGTAGGCCCTGCAGACAGAGCTCAGAGGAGCAGCTGCTGGGACTACCAGAGAAGGTGAACTGGGGCAAACCTGCAACTGAGTGAGATGAGACCCAGAGCCAGTCCATGTCCCAAGTAAGAGAGCTATGTGATTCCTGGAGTACTAGCACCTCTACCCCAACAGCACTGAAAAAATTCCCAAGTGATTTACCCAGCACAGGATCACAGAATGATTTAGGTGAGAAAAGATCACTGAGTCTAACTTTAAACCCAGCACTGCCTAGTCCACTACTAAACCACATCCCTAAATATGAACTTAGTGATCTTTGAAAAGGGAGACAGAGTAGAAACAAAGTAGTCTCCAAGAAATCTGTATATCAGAACCTTTTGATTAAAATGGTACATTTTCACCAGAGGGAAAGAACACATTCACAGAAAAATCCTCCCCCAGTTCCTTAATCACTTTTTAAACAAAGAAGCTTCCCCATCCACAAAACTTTTAGTTTTTATTCAACATTTTTCCCATCTTGCATTTCTAATTGACCTGAAAAATGATGCACATAATCTAAACATCTACATCAGACACAAAGCCAACACCCTGCCCTGTGAGAGGAGGATTCTTCACTTACCACTCATTCTGCATCATGGAGTTGGGCACTGCAAACATGACATTACCAGCTGAAAAGTAGATTATTCTTTCTCTTTGATCCAAACACATGAGAGAGGAAGATGAATTACAGATTTTGCAGGATGTTTTTACCACATTACACTAGGTGACATGTTTGGCTCCAGCTGGGAGGAAATCCATTGTAAGGGTCAATGATGGATTGCATGGACTTCATTTTCAGAGCCCAACTTTAATTACACAGAGACACAGATGCTGTGCCGTGACCAAGACTCACACTGGTGCTCCTGGTACATCTGATGACACCACCAAGTTCTCTGAACGACCGAGAAAAGCACAGCTCCTATTTTATGTCATCAACACATGGAACCTGTCCTCTGAAGTCATTCCTGAAGATGATGTTAAGGCCATTGGAGTAGGTTGGCTATGGCTACTCCTGGTATGAAAGCACAGCCGTGGGTCAGGACAGACTGGAAGAAGCCTTTTAGGTCTCCTCTGCATTAACCACAAATGAGGTTTTTAGGTTTTCCCTTGTAATGGGTTACCTGAATGTGCAGGGTATTAGCTGAAGAAAAAACAGGCTATGGAGGTTCAAGCTGCAACCATGCCTGTGATATCATAGAACTACTTTAAAAAAAGACCTCAAGGTGCAAAAATGACCTCCTTCCACTCATGAAAATGCAACACCAGTTGTCAAGTACACAAATACAAACATGAAAAAAATAATTAAGAAACATAACCCTAAATATAAACCTATTTTATTTATTTTTAAGAAAAAAGGGATTTAAAAATTTGGAGTAAACCAGCTGGCTTCAAGTACTTTCCACATAATAAACAATTAGTTATTATAAGCATAGATTAAAAAAGACTTGTCACCTTGCAAGGGACAGTTGAATAGAGGCTGGTGATTCATTCAAGAAATGGTCTTTGAAACAAACACATTAGACAACATGCTTAGTGCTGTAATTTAGAAGCAAACAGGTGTGTCCACCATGCCGACCCAACACTTGAGATACGCAGCAGAGTACGAGATACATTTTACACTCTGGACTTTCACATTTCACAGCAACACCACTCAACAAAGGGAGCCAGGCCTTCTGGGTCCAGCTCAAACAAGCCCTCATGCAATAAAAAACAAATATTTATTAAGTCAGGAAGGTTTTACAGCAATACAATTGTTCAAGTTGTCTAAAATTTTGGAGGTTGCAAAACAATTTAACCTGAAGACCTGAAGTATCTCCAAAGTGCTGGCAATACTTTTGTCTTTTTCTACGTGAGCGTGAACATCACTTTTATTATATATGACAAGGGATACACTTCAAAGTGCCTTGTCTGAGTTTAAGCCTTCAGGTTTTACGAATGTCATGAAAATATGGGAAAGTACCAAAAGTTGCGAAGGAGGTTGAAAAAGTAATGATGTCATCAGGAAACAAAGCCAGTATGCAAAGGGAAGATGCAGCTCTTCCCTGTGCTAAGTCTAAAACCCAAACCCACCTCTTGTACCACCAAGGAGAGAACCACTGCATTTCAACAGGTCTGTCTGACATGCATGGACCAAGCTTCCTGCTTATGGACACGTGAAATGACAAAGGAAGCAGTATGAAAACCAAAATTAATAGTAAAAAAAAAAATTTAAAAAGAAAATAAGGTATCTTGTCTACTCTGAAAATTAAATAAAATGTTTTCAACCAAAGAATGTCTACAGGGACACAAGGAAGCCTTTTTGAAAAACATTTTCCAGTTACTCAGAGACAAACAGCTATTTCTGCCTCTGAGAAACAAATACCAATAAACCAATAAAAAACGAGCTCCCCTATCCTGCAGCTCTGCATACTACAGTAGGAACAAGTCTCCTACAGCTACAGGGAGACTAGAACAGTATGAAACAGTGAGAGATAAAAACTTAGCTGCACAGGTCTACTAAATAATCAGCAAACACTTAAATGGAGGCAGAGTGAGCACTGTAGTAGTATGACACAAGACTGTAAGGCTTAAAAATCCTCCTTAGTGACCAAGCCAGAACACTTGAATAGTTGGTAGGTTCAGTAGTGTTTGGAAAAGCTTATGCAAAAATATTACTTCAAAATAAATTTGAGTATTTGAAATAGAAAAAAGAAACAGAACAACTTCTTCTTCAACTTTCACCTACTATCAAAACTTACCAGTTTTCCAAATTTGGTGTTCACTTCACAGCAATGTGACTCTAAAGAAATCATACATCTGCCTCTCTTTGCTGAACTGCTTGGGTTTCTACATGAAACTTCAGCGCATGTCACATTTATTGATGTCCTTATGATTGTTCAGTAATCCAGCAATTTGTTTCTTAATGACAGCAGAATGCAGTTGATAGCTGCTTGTGAGAGCAATGTCGAAATTACATTCAGAGACTAAAAACTACCATTTTCACATGTAGCAATAACTAACATTTTTCTTTCTCTTCACAGAATCGTGTGCAAATGTCTAACAATGGCGATAGTAAAAGACACTTCTCATGCAAAAATTGTTCCCTGTGCATAAAATTTGCAGGGCATCTCAAAACCAGCCTTCCTCTACCCTGGAACTAATTGATTTTTACTTTCGTGTCGTGAAATTTCTGTTGCTTTTTAAAATACCGATGGCAAGCGAGTTCAATGAGTTCCAGCCCACCAAATATCTTTTGCTGCACGACGAAGAAGACGATCATGGCTGCAAAGTACCACTGTGCAAAGCTGTACAGGTAGAGCAGCGCGAGCATTCCCAGCGGGAACAGCGTCCAGTAGAGGAGCGAGGCGCACTTCACTGCCAGGACCCTGAGCTCGGATTTACAGGGCGGGACAATGCTTTGCCCTGCTGCACCGAAGCATCTGCCGCCTTCGTAGAAGCGTCGCAGTCTCTCCTCTTTCTCTTCCCAGCGCTGCCGGCACCAAAGCTGCAGCTCCTCCTTAGAAGTGGGCACTGTCTCTATGGGATATCTCCGGACGTGGAAGTGGATCTCCTTTGGGAAGTTTCCTTTCAAAAGGTGCTTCTCTGTCTGAGGAATGTTTTGAGGGTATGCCACAGTTATGTCGTGGATGGCATCGAGATTGTCACCTAGAAGAAAGGTTTTGGGGAAAAAAGATCAATACAGATCATGCAACAATCAGAATACTAATCTGCTTCAAGACATGATTGAAAACTGTCAGAATTACGGCAGAAATCCCAGAGATACATTAACTATGCAGACTGTGTTTCATCTGCTAGAATATCTAAAGGCTGAAAGGTCAAACTTTTCCCAATCATGGCCTGTTCTGAATCTGAACAAAAAGCTTCGGGAACAAGATTATACACAGTACAAACTAATGCAGAATTAAATAGTAAGAGAATTAAGTCAAATGTAAAGGAGAGAAGAGGCACATCTGGTCTTGGATAACGAGCGCTGTATGTGAGTCTGATGTTCAGCTGTTTGGGTAAAGGGAGCACAGCTAACCATTCAAACAGCAATTGCACGTTAGAAATTCAAGGGGCTATTGATGAAAAATCCCTACTCTTCATTAGCATGCCTGATTGAGCCAACATTTTTGAAAGGATATCAGTGTTGCCAAAGCAGGGCTTGCTAGAGCATCCTTGTACTAAGTATTTTTACATTTTGTACTTTCTAAATACTGTCTTTATCCCCCAGACTCTGAACAGACATTCTTTTTAGATTTCATAAAGTAAATTCTGCTAGTGTAAAGCTGATCTAAAAATAGGCATGTGGTGCACTGGACGTTGCATAACTGTTAAGTTCTGCCAGCAGTGATTTATGTTGTTGTTTTTGTTTGGCTGGCTGGCTCAGGGCAAAATAGATTTGGAGACTAAAAGCTGTCTCCAGTTGCAGCAATTGAAGACTTTTGTTCTCACAGATGATGCCACTTCTTACAAAGATGATCAAAACCTACTCTTTAGCCCCACTCTTCATTTTAATTTCCTCTCCTTCCCTGGCATTTTGGTTTTCCTTTACAGCCCTAAAAATGACAGGGCCAGAATAGAAAGTTACTTTAAAAGGCCATGTTCAAAATGATGATTCTAAAGTTCAACTCCAAATATCACAGAAGGGGGAAAAACCCTATTCAGCCTTTCAGAGTATTTTATAACTGTGCTGTCTTGAAGCAATCTCTCTCGGGCAGTTTTGTGACAGGTTACTTGGGGTTTTAAAGAGATTTATATGGCTTCTCAGAGGTCTATCAGAGCAAAACTCAATATTCCATCTTTTGTCTAGCTCTGGGATCACCTCTGAACTGAGCAGAGAATCCCTGTGTTCTGCACAGGTAAAACCTATCAGATCTCTTTCCAAGAGATGCCAAAATTGATCATGTCTTAGAACCTCAGCCCTTACAAAGGGAAATAATTGCCAGCCTGTTGCACCTTAGCACAAACCATTTTAGTTTTGAGAACAGCTTGCATTTTAACTCTCCTATTCCAAATATTTCTACCATCAGATTTACAGTCATCTTGCAGGACAGACATCCATCCCTTAGTTCCTGGCCCAACCAGGGGAAGGGGTGCTACATAAACCTCCAAGAGATTTCCATCTCTTACAATCTCCCTCCTCCTGATCCTCCATTGCTCCCCAGGTCTAGTGGAACATAAAACCTACACACTTTACCTCAAAAGGGAGGCTAGCAAAGTCCAGCCTTCCTGATATCCTTGCATCAAAAAAGACTTTTATAAAATGAGTTTTTGGCCAGATGAGTGTCTTGTACATCTTGCTGTCATTCATGTCTAGGCAGCTAAACTGTCAGTCTGCCAACTACATGAACTACTTGATAAACCAAGGCTTTACACTTAAGGGCCACTGGCATACAGACCACAGGTAATAAATCTCAGATCTCCTTAAGACACAGATTTTCTGACTCTGTGCAAGCAGCACTAGCATGACTCCCTGCAGCCACATAGCTGGTCTGATGTCTTTAGCATGCAGGCATATTTCTCCTCATGAATTCTGGATCAGAAACAGGAAAGCCTCTACTCCTTGCCTATGGATCCACAGCATCTCCAGACAAGATATCTTCCAGCAGGGCTTCCCACCAGACTGCAGAAGGTCTAGACTACATTTTGGCTCCTTAGTTAGTCACCCCAAACAAAGCTAAAAGAACTGCACAGAGGAGAGTGGACGTTACTGTTTCGACATTACACATGGGGAAATTGAGGCAAAGAACCATTACATGGCTGCTCTGTGTGTCCAGCTGGAACCAGTATCTCCTAATTCCAGCTGCAAGGTTCACCTAGGAAAGTGTATTTTACACAAGAAGAAAAGAAACTTCAAAGGTATATTTAGCATATCTGAAAGAACAGAAATATCAGAAAGAAGACCAGGATACCAGGTTTCATATGCAAGAGGCCCCGTGCTTTGGTCACCCATATTTAATAACTCCACACAAATGGCAGCCTGAAGCTTTAACTCCCTGGCAAGGCAAGCTACAAGACAATCTGCTAAAAAGAAGAAAAGTCACCACAGCAGACAAAGTAGAGTGTTCATGAGAAGGGACAAAATTCCCTTAGGCTAGGTTAAATCAGGCAGCTCTGAACCTGCATCCTTTGAGCAACTTTACTGTCTCTTTCCCTGTGAAGTTAGGTTGTTGTCTCTGCAATCTGGAGATATCTAACAACACAGATCCATAGCAAAGTGCCAGTCAACCAGAAAATCAAATGATTGTAAGTGAAGACACAGGGCAGTCACTGACTTAAGGATGCTTTTTCCACCTGAATTTAAAAAACTGCTTCAAACAACCTGTTTGTGCTTGTTTTGAAAAAAACATTTCCCCATGGGAACCACATCATTCTATGTCTCTAGTGGGTCAAAAGAGAAGTAAGCAAACATATCTGTTCACAGCTCAGAGATGCTGAGGAGGACAGAACACTTCTTGCAATATTTCCAGTGACATCTGAGGGATCATCTTTATCCTGTGAGTATCCATGACTCCTTAAGGAAGGAATGAAGGACAAAGGAAATCAAATAATGTTCAGAGATTTGCATCTGAAATTTAATTAAGCTAAGAAACTGCCATTTAGGCTAAAATGTCAGGCAGGTAGCCCAGCTCCTCAGGACAAATAGAAACACCAATTTCAGTAGCTTTACATCCCATGACTTTCTTCCTGCAGTAGTAGAACTATGAATCCTTCATACCCAAGAATATTATTTTGTCCTATGTTTTATAAGAGCACCTCAGAAAAGGGAAGCTTACTGCAGTGCTCAGGAGTGAATATAAAGTTTATTTCTAATTATTGTTAAGCAGCTGTAAACTGCACAACATGCAGCCAATGATTAATCCATATGGCAGTCTCCATTTTGGGATGACAAAATGCCTCAAAAGCACTATTCTTTAACTTACTGAACTTTCTGTGCCCAATCAAAGTTATTTATATTTCAGCTCTGTTGGTACACGACATTACTTCAGGCAATTACAATGCACAGCTGGTTGCTTTGGGCACTGGACTCAGAGGTGGCACAGGGACCAGGCTCAGGCCCAAAATATCAGCATCAGAGAAAGACATGTCTTTTTAAAAAACACTTCCAAGGAAAAATGAGGATGCTTTCTTTCACTACATCAGTTGTTCCATCAGAATTTTTATCCTGCGGCATCTGGTAGCCCCGTACAGCTCAATTTCTGCAACCCCCTGCCCCAGCAAACATGAGCACACATTCCCAATATGCTCACACACAATACATGTGCACTATACACAGTGAACATCTTTTATCTCATCACCTACCATAAAACTTTACAACTAAGAGCCTCTTACTAGGTTCAAAATAAAAGCGCTACAGGTAAACTGAAAATTACTTTTAATTGTGTGTTCAATAATATCATGTCAGCACTGTATTTTAATTCCAGGGGAAAAAACACAGCTTGAATGTAAAAGGCAGGGTTAAATGTTTTCAGCTTCCTTCAATCACATTCACAAAGAGACTATTGCAGTGCAGCTACAATTGGAGACAACTGCCAGAGGCGAAGCTCAGCCCTACAGCACAATTCAAAATAAGTGGGATGCACCCAGCCCCTGGTCTTGGATGGATGGATGGGCCCATTTGCTGTGCTAAAGCCTCACTTGGGAGCTCAAGCACAGCCTGTTCCTCAGTTCTGAGTCACACCAACCACAAGGACACTTGCTTGCTCCTACCAGCGACACTGAACAAGCTCACTGTGAGACAAGGGGATCTGTACAAACAGGGACTCGAGGGCCAAAATAATGACTCAGAACAGGAGCTCTGAAAGCCAAAATGACCACCACTGAGCTAAAACAGAGGATGGCCCCAAGGCAAATACATCCAATGAACTACTCAGACTCTCAGCAGCCTCAAAGATTAATTTGAGCCTCTTTGGCATTAACAGGGGTGGCTATTACCCATTTCCATCCCTAGCAAGGATCTCAGCAGCCCTCATTTGTCCTACTTTGGTTATTATTGACATTCCTTAAAAGCTCACAAGGATTACAGTGGCTCTTTCCCTGCTCTGATCCAGCAGAGAGGATGCTATTCTTAACCAGGGTACATCACAGAGCAGCAGCTGATGAGCTGCTGAGCCACCACGGGGAGAGGCACATGGATATGCTCTCACAACAGAATATTTATTCTTAAATTAAGCAGCTCTGTTGAAAGTGGGACCTATATGTGAGGCCCTTGTCCATTCGACCTCCCAGCTCAATACAACTGCTTTCTGTTGCAGTGACATATCTGTCCCTTCATTACACAGCTCCAGATATTTCATACATTTCCAGGCTTCCATTGAACACCTGCTGTCGCTCACCCACCTATGCCTTAACATCCTCCACCCTATTCACATTTCCTTAGGAAATCCAATAGGAGGAGGTTTGGAACTTCTGCAAATAGCTGATCAGCAAGATAATGAAAGAAAAGATGGAAACAAGTAGAAGAAAACTTGTCAGGTTATAAAATATCTGAGTATTGTACGTTAGCCTTAAACACAAATACACTTTTGGACATTAAAACAAAATCCATCTAAAACTGCTTATTGGGAAATATTATTGTCTCAGCTCATGAGATTTGAGTGCATTTTCTTTGAGAACACAGTATCAGGAGGGAGCAGCTTCAAGGATTTACAACTCCTGCGAAGTATCATGCTTGTGAGGACTTAAAACTTCAGGCAGCCCTCTCTAAAGCGGCGGTGTCAGCTGGGGTTAATCTAAATCACTTTCAACTCAGTAGTTACTGGAAATCTTTTTTAGGTAAGTGTAGCAATCAAATAAGCAAACAAAAAAAAACACAGAATGATAATGCTGCTTTGATTAACAGAGAAGAGTGATCCTGCATACCAATTCTTTCCATACCTATCTGATTTTCCACTGGCATTGTGATACAAGGAGAGAGGGAGACCTTCCACCTGCTAACAGTAAGAAGTCAAGGACACTGCACCTCTGGTCCCTAAGGGTGCGAGCCAGAGGAAAGGACAGCTCTGTCTGTTTTCTCTGTCCAGGAGGAAGGAAATGTGCTTGGGGTGCTGCATACAGGAGTAGAGGACCACTGGGACCCCATACCAGGTACCTCCAGCCCAGATAGTACAAAGCTCAAGATATAAAAGGACATTCTCACAGCTGTCAGCAACCATTAAATGTGCCTAATTGTTTTGCTAAATACATTTAAATCATGCAGTTTTGCAGCCTAATGCTACATCTCATTAATATGTAAACAATACCACTAAATGCTGAGAGGGTGGTGGTGGGGAGGGAGATCTGATTTGACTTTGAAATCTCTGTAGATACCTCATTTAATTATTTTAAGACCAGACAGGAATGTTATCATCATCTAATCTGATCTCCTGAATGACACAGGAGCTTCTGCAGAATGCTTTCGGTTTTGCCATGGGATGTGGTGAGACAGACAACCTGCACTGCCCTAAAGCTTTTACCATGAGATAAGCAATTCCCCTAATTAATCAGGGGGGCGTGTACGTGGCTGTGTGCATTATTTTTGTACTTCTACTTCCTGACCATGTAACTTGGCTAAATTAGAGCCCTGACTGCTCACAGAGGTCAGTGGTGGTATAATTTGTCAACCTCGGAAGTTACTCCTGAACAAACTAAACCTACTTAGTTTCTGAAATCTCAATATGAAACATGGCTTTTCAAGCTCAAACTCCTTTAGTAGCTCTCTGAATCTCTTCTAATATTTCAATATACTTTTCCAAGTATGGGTGCTGGAACCAGTAGAATTTTCCAAAATGGCCTCATTAAGTCCATATACAGACATTGAGTACTAACATTCCTACTTATTTCTTGGTTTTCCACTCTTACGTGTGACAGAGCCTGAGATTCTCACACCCCAGGCAGCTCTCTGCTAATTGGCACCACCAGCTGCATCCTAGCCTACATCCAAAGCAGTGTGGCCAGCAGGTCTAGGGAGGGGATTCTCTCCCTCTGCTCTGCTCTAGCGAGACCCCACCTGGAATGCGGCATCCAGCTCTGGGATCCCCAGCATTAGAAGGACATGGGCCTGTTGGAATAAGGCCAGCGGAGGCCACCAAGATGCTCAGAGTGCTGGAGCATCTCTGCTGCAGATGGGCTGAAAGAGTTGGGGTTGTTCAGTCTGGAGAAGAGCCCTGTGGAGACCTTAGAGCACCTTCCACTAGCTGAAAGGAGTTAAAGAGAGCTGGAGAGGTGCTTTTTACAAGGCACGTAGTGACAGGACAAACAGGAATGGCTTTAAAGTGAGGGAGGGTAGGGTTAGATTAGATACTAAGAAGAAATTCTTTACTATGGGGCTGGTAAGGCACTGGCACGTTGGCCCAAAGAAGCTGTGGATGCCTCATCACTTGAAGTGTTGAAGGCCAAGTTGGATGGGGATTGGAGAAACCTGATATAGTGGAAGGTGTCCCTGCCCATGACAGGAGACTTGCAACCCAATGATCTTTAAGGTCTCCTTCAACCCAAAGCATTCTATGATTTCTGTGATATTCTGTGATTTTATGATTCACATTTATTGCCTGAACATGTCTCTCTCCTTGCCCTCTCCATTGGTAAAATAATAAGGAGGACTGCAGCTAAATCTGCCAGCTCCCTTCCTCCTCTCCAGACCAAATCAGATAGTTTAACTGGAGTACTCCAGTTATGCTATCAGAAGCCTGTACTGTGGGAGACCTAAGAGTGGATCAAGAAGTATTTTATCCTGATCTACAAATTAAGATGTATCAAGTGCTAAACTGATCCTCAGTTTGTGGTTTAAACTGGACAAAAATGCTGGCATGGGAATTGAAGCAAAACACAGAAGATTTAGCTCAGAATTATTGCAAGCATTGTTTACACAGCTGTGCTTTACAGGATACATACAAATAGGGCTGTGGTGGTGGATTTCATGCATTTCAGGACAGCTTACAGCCTCCACTAAGGTTTCACAGATACAACTCAGCCTTGCCACCTCTCCAGACTTGGGGCCTCTGACCCTGCTGCTGTCAAAGTCACAGCCAGCTGGTCTGAAACATCTCACGTGGCTCCTGTCAACACAAACCCATTAATGACTTCAGGAACCGAGGCTGCCTGTTAAAAGAGGAATGAATCTCTGTGCAGAAGAAGGAAGGATGTGCACGGAAAAGGGGGGATCCAGCCACAGCAACAGGGAATGATCCAGTGGCTCCATCCACAAGACTGCCCAGGAGCTGCTGCTCTTCAGTCTTCCTTCCCTGACTCTGAAGGGTTATTTTACAAATTGCAAAGGAAAAGCTAGTCGAGCTATAAATAAAACTCAAAAATATGTGGAGAGAAAGGAATGAAGGGATAAGAGGGTTGGAATAACAAGTTATTTTCAGTCACTGGAGATGATCAGGCAAAACTGACTCACCACTCTTTACTCTATCATTCCCAAACTATATTTATCAAATCCAGATAACAAAAATGCCATGTTTATTCCCCTGCCTGCATATCTGCTCTCTCCCAGCCTTCCCTGCTAGAAGTCTTCTCTTCACACACATAGGTATGTTACAAGTCAGATAGAAGAAGACATTGCTGTTTCTAGCCTTATAAGACATCACTGATTTTTCAAACAGAAAAATGATGTTTCATGTAACAGAGAAACACTGACACACTGGTATGCAACTTTCCAACTCCTCTCATGCTCAAACATGCATTTCCTGGCAAACAGCCAACCAGCTCAGATGAGAATCATAATTCTGCTTGAAATGAAGATAATTTGCTACACTTCAGTGAAATCTTTTCAAAAAACATCAGGTGTACTCTACGATGTCACGATAAGATGCCTTGCTAGGCAGGCAAATGTACCTAAATTAGGAAATGGCTGAGTTATTTTTATTTTAAAAAATGCTAAACCAGTCATCCAGGTATTTCTGGAAAGCTAAGTATCATTACAATTAAGCAAAAATAAGACACCAGATAGCCTTAAAAGAAATCATACACAAACATATAGAGCTTATTCTTATTTTTAAAATAGCAGTCTATCCACTTAATTTTTCTGTTACTTGTTGGGCATTTCAAATTCCTGGGAATCTGGGAAAGAAATAATCCACCCCTGTACATTTCTTTGCTGTCTACTTGAATGAACAATCTCTCTCTCCAATGCAGATGAAATTAAGCATCAATCTCTACAACAGAAAACACATTCCTATTTGAGATAATCCAGTTCTACCAGAATCCAGCTGTTGTATCTGCAATTTCCACTGCCATTCTGACTGGTCTCACTGAGTTAACAGTAAAGCAAAACACTCTGGAACAGTTTACATACACAACTGTCATACCAATGATGCTCAACATTGCAGGATGTTACTGCTAGGTAAACAATGGAGCTGGCTCAAACCCTGGAATTTTTGGAGAAGAAAAGTGGTACATTTTTAAAGACACAAGCAGTAGCAGTATGTATGAACTGCCATGTTGTAGTACAACAGCATACGTAGGCTTTTGGGATCCCAATTAAAACACAAGGGTTAAAGAAGTTATACTTCCCAATCTCCCTCATCTTCTTATTAGATGCTATTTAATTCACTCAATTCCTCCAAAACCCTTGCTCATACGCTTTTCAGATGCTTCAAACTCTTTTCTACATTTCTAGGATTTGTCAGCATGTAAGGTAGGAATTTTCTCATCATTTTCTCATAATTTTTAATCACTTTCACATTGCCTTAAATAAACATTTTGCCAAACCTGCAGACTGAGCATGCAACTTATTTTGAGCCTTGTCTTTAGTAAAGTCACTACAAAATTACTGTGAGTCACTGTGACTAGAGGAAACTAACTCACCACAGATATTCAGAAGGAAGCAGCTGTGGCAGCTCTTGCCTGGTAATCAACAGATCAAAGTGCATCCCATCTCCTCAGAAATGCCATGGATTCTCACTGTCCATCAGCCCTCACTTCAGGCCAGTGGAAGGATGGTGCTATGAATAGCATAACACCATCCACTGCTGTACTGCAACAGTAGCAGTAAGTAAATAAATGATGACTATTAGAGAAAAGACATTTTCTTCTTGGCTTCTTGCACATTACAACTATTCTTTTTTATAATTCAGATATAAAGGTCATTTTCTTTTCCTCACCTTACTCTGTGTTTCTCCCTGTTTCCAGTTAGACAGATGAGTACACTTTCCTTAATTCAGTGCTCTTTGCTGTCTGTCCTCACTACCCACAACCAACCGCTAGAGAGAACTCTTCAGCTGCGCACTGCCCTGACACTGCCTCCAACCCTGCCCCTTCACACTGTCCCAGGCATCACTCCTGGGCCTTCAGCAGCCTCAGGAAGAGCAATCTGGAATCAGGGGGTGACTCTGATTCCATGCAATACGACAGATTGGCTAGATGATATACCCAGTATCATTACATTTGGGATACATGATATTGAAAACGCATTTTGAGATATTTGATATTACAAATGTGGCCCATCCCAAACCAAAACACTAGATGAAAACATACCCTGCACCAAAAATAGAGTCTGAACTGGATATTGAAAAAAACACCTGCTAGCTGCCACCTCAAATATTTGGATGGAGTGCTTCTGCAGATGTCCTGAGCCGATCTCTTGCACGCCTCACCGATTTGTGCTATTGCCATTCTTGGTCACAGTGGTTTGTTTTCATTTCTGTGTACAAAGCAGGAAGAATGCAGAACAGCACCAGCAGCCCCACAAGAAGGCATAATTTCAGCACACAGAAAATAGTGATGCTTATAAGCTCTCTCCAATGGATATATACACTAAAGCCATATCATTAAAGCTCTAGTTTAACCTTGATTTTGAAACCCAGGACACGGATTTTGCTCTGAAAACATTTCATTCTCTGCTGTTAGAAGAACTTCTATCAGGAGCATCTGTTTTATTATCTGAATTTTCAGCTGAAGCATATTTACATAGAAATGAGCTCATCTATATATCTCAGTGAGAGAAAATAGTTTGGGGTAGAAAAGCAGGTTTCTACTCAGCAGCAAAGCCCTAGTCATGAAAGAGTCAAGAAAACAGAGCCTCTAGCATACTTTAATCTTCCCTTCTTTATTGTAACCCTCTAGGTGTAACTTGGCCCTTTGAAATTCAACTCTAACACTCCTAATTCAATTTCCATGGTTTTTTCCACCGCTGGCTGACCACACAAACCATAGAGCCCCCTGAAACAAGAGTGTACAGCACTGCACAAAACAGGCATTTAGACCCGTGTCTGCCTGCACCAAGATATGAACTTACAGTTCCCAATCCCCTGGTGCTACAACAGTTTCCATCAGACCATGATACGCAAGTGAACAAATCTTATTAAATTTAATCAGCCCAGTACTTGGGGGAGCCATCTTAATCAGAAAGGGATTTAATGAAAAGCCGCAACGCCAATGAATACTCTTTAATTACAACTGACTAATATTTATCCACAAAGAGGAATTTGTTTCAGGATTAGTCTGAGACCTGGAAGAAGCCAAAGACATCAATTTAATAATGGAATGCCTAATTAAAGTATAATGGAAACCTAATTGTGATATACTGCTTTGTAGCGCACATGATTTATTTAGAACAATTGCTTTTCACTGGGCTCATTAGGGAAAGTTAAACAAAACACAATAGTAAAAAAGAAGAGGCAAAAACAGACACACTGGAACTTCCAAGATGATTATAATCAACTGATGAAAGACAGTGACATATTTGTCAGATAAAACACTACCATCCCTCCGCAGGCTGTGATTAAACTTTCTAAAAAGGATAATGATTATATAGTTTCTTTCCTCCCTAATGACACAGAATCAGACCCAAACACTATTGCAGCTACTTGGTGGAGCTCCTCTGATGGAAATGAGCCATAACGTTGAAGGATCTGATGGCCTTTGGATCTTCCTCATGCAGAGAAATCTCACATAACACAAGCACCCTCCCAGCTACTGTGGAAGGAGAAAGCAAAACCAGTGCAGACCCCTCCAGCCCTTCCTACCTGTAGGAGCTGACTGCAGGACTGACTGTTCCAGATTAGGATGCACTTTTGTAAGAAGGGATGGCCCTATAGGTACCCATGGCACATAACTGAATGTCTCCTATTTTTTTTTTTTCTCAATAAAAAATAAAAAGCTGCCCAATCTGTTCTTCTTGCAAAACCAAACATCCTCCTGGTGGCATCCTGGTGGCACCGGTCCCCATAGAATACTGGGCTAGTTGCTACCCCTCCCTTCACTCAAGCCCAGGTGAAGGACATGAGCTGTTTATCCTGCAGCACATTTCTACAGTTTCAGAGCAAAGAGTGTTTCTTCCCTTCATTGGTAAAATGATAGGAAAACTAGAGGAAGTGCTCCTCTACCCAGCAGTGTCCTGCAGAAAACAGAGGGAGGTCTAGGAGCAGATGAGCTGCCTCTGACAGTGACTGCTGGAAGCACTGAACAATTCTCTCAGCTCCAGCTCAGTTATGGTGATGAGAAAATGGCTGTAGCAACAGAAGCTGTCATGACAATGCCACAGAAAAGAGAAAGGGATGCTACATACTACAGGATGTGTGAAAACACAGTACCATGGCCTTATTTATAGATGCATGAGGGATTGCAGCAACTTTAAATGCACAGCAACAAAAAGATCTGTCTCCAGTGATAAAATGATTTGCTAATGTTTTTTCCCAACTACTGCTATTCATAGAGATGCTTACAAAAATTACACTAAAGTAAATTCCTTGAATGAAAATGAACGAAGACTGCTTGGAGTGCCTGGATAGTCATTCCTGTGCCCAGATAGAAGTTGAATTTTGGGCACCCATCTTGTACTTCCATATGTGTGATGCTGTCAGTCTGCCAGCCAGAGAAGTAAAAACGGAATTCCTTTTGCAAGGACAGTGAAAGAGTCAGATACAGGCCAGGGATCTGGTCTCAGTGTCCCAAGACCAAGGCTGAGAGAGACCATTTATCCCAGTATGCAATGGCCCAACACTGAGCCAATGTGCTTCTCTGCTCACGGCAAAGACAACCAGGTTTAGGCTCATCCTCTATGCTTTGTATGTTCATATTAAAGATGTGTACAGCAGTGGTCTGCTGGTTTTTATAGTGATCAGAAGGCAAACCCATGCTGGCAGCTGAAGTCACAGATGAGAAACATTGTAAATCCTTCTTGTAGAGGCATCTTTACACAGAAGTCTAAAATTGGTTTCCTGAAAACATCTGCTATAAACTTCCATTTCTGAACTCCAGTGGAACATTTAACTCCATTGGCACTGCATTCTAGAAAGCTCTCAAAGCACTCATCACTAATGTTTTTAACATTGCTTTTTAACACAAATATGAGTATGTACATAACTAAACCACAATGAATAGAATCAACTTAGGCAGTTGAATTTATTTCATAGGAATTACAGAAACAAATGGCCTGCAATTTAAAAAGCCCATTGTTGTCAGTACACAATTGTTTTCCTTAAATATTTTAACTCAAGGAAAAATGTAGCCCCCTAAATTTCACACAGTGCATGGTGAGGACAATGCTCAATTAAGGGGAGAAACTATGTGTCACAACAGAAAATCCTTCTGAGCAATGTTTTCCACAAATACACTTTGCTATCCCTAACACATTTGAGTTCAGAAACACTTTCCCTCAAAACTACCTGAACAATCACTCTGTCTGAATGTTGCTCCCCTAAGGCTTACCTCTGAAAGCACAAAAGGCATCAAGAAAATCCTCATTCCACAGCTTCCACCACTGGGAGATCCCAAGGTGTACAGGAACTGCAAACAGATGGGAACCACTCAAACTGGGAGGACATCCCAGAAATCTCCATGTTCCTCAGCAGAACATTGCTATTTTCCCTCAAGTGCTCCTGAACATAACCCTGTTCACTGCAAACAACATTTAGCCTTGCTAAATTCTGCCTCAGTGCCTATGGACAAGCTACACACCATCTGCACAGCCTTCAGGGGAAGACTGCTATTCCCACTCATATCTGGCCTATGGACACAAACAGCTGTGGAGGGCTTCAGGCAGGAGGGAAAGGACAAGAGACCTCCTGAACACCACTAAACACACAAACACCTCTGCCCTGGAGGAATGAGACCCAGCCCAGGCTGATGTAAAACTCTCAACTGCCTGCAGGAAGGCTCTGCTCTGGTACAGCACCAGGTCTTCACCAGCCAGGTGCAAATGGATGTCTCCCATGTTCCATCCCAGCGGGAAGGGAAAAGGCTGTCCTTAAAAACAGGAACAAAGAAGTTGCCATTGGGTCATATGGCAGGTCAACAAAGGTGCTAAGAGAGTTGAAGTTTATCTGGAGAGTATAATCTCTCTTCTGAGGAAGGGAGGCTTTTCAAGAGCTGCTGAATGATGAACTGCCAGTTAGTCTTCCAAAAATAAACAATGCGGTGGGTGATGAAAGATCCAGTGTAGCTTGGCTGGGCAAAGATAGTTTAGCTCTAAGAGGTAATTTTGGTCAAAACCTTTCTCTCCTTGGGCAAACACAAACTCAGAACTTCAGTAGCTTTGATATACTTTTTGAAACATGGAATGCATGGATGCTGATACAGTTTACCACTCAGTATATTTGCCACCTAAGCAACGGTGACACAAACTACCTCCCACCAACTCTTATATCTGCCCTGCTTCCAGAAGCACCAAAACAAACAAACACACCAAACAATATGCAATTATAGCATGAATATCTCTGGAACTACACACACTTATTGAGTGAGACAAAAGAAATGGAAACCAAACAGTAAGACCTCTTATTTTTATTCTCCCAATGCCATGTCAATCCACAGTCATGAGTTCATTAAGTGATGACAGCAACATTAAGTGTGTTGCTCTATCATAAAAACAGCCTTTCAAATATCCAGGCTACAACAAAATTCATTAGACCATCTGATGACAACTGTCCAAGCACCTGCAGTAACTCATGTTTAAGTGGCCTGCACACTAAAGTGATAAATTCTTTGATTAGCTTATAAGACATTTTGTAAGACAAATCAAAACACAGTGTTAGAAGAGTGAGTACACTGCTGTAGTAACAGCTAATGTCTCAGGTTACAAATGGAATATTTTTCTAGATCAGTCTGTGATCTGAGAAGTCGTCATAATATCACTCAATTCACCAACTGCAGACATGAATTAATAATTCTGTCCATAGCGTAAAACCCTGGCACATTTTGGCATTTTAAATTGACTAGTACATTGAGTTATGGCACTGCCTGTGATGAAATAACATTGTAGGCAAGAGACCCAAGATGGAAATGAATTGGCTACTGTCCATCTGTCTTCACTGACTTTCAAAAAAGTTCTCCCTCGACACTAAGAGTGAAAAATTAGGTACCAATATGCTTTTTGACTTACTGGTAAATTATCTTACTTAATTTGAAATAGAAAACTTACAGGAGTCTGGAACACTAACTTTATTCACACCTTTTAAGCTATTTTGGCTACTTCTCAATTACAATTGCAGGGCACATTTCTATATTGCTGCCTGTGCTACACATCTTCAGAGAAGCAGCAGAAATGTACACAGTAGCAGACTGATAAAGCTACATCTCCGCTGCTCTCCTGGCAGTCTCAGGGCAGGCAGGAGGCCAAATTACTACCTATCCCTAGTTACTTACCAGGAACACCCTCAGGGGGCAAGCTGCAGGGAAATCCCACAGAGACTCTCACAGGGAAAACTTCAGATGTGTCCAGCGCTTAGCAAGGATGCCCGCCCTAATCTGCTGTATTGGGATCTGGTGGCCTTTGTCCTCTTCAGGCAGACCCTATACATTGTCCAAGGTCCTGCACAGAAGGTCCTTGGCACCATATGCCAGCAGGGCCTCAGTGGGCTTTGTACAGCACCTAAGTGACAGGATCAGCCAGGGGAGAGCAGGAGGACCGTGCTGGTGAGTGTTGTCACCAGCCCAGCCCCAAGTGTGCCATCAGAGCCCTCTGGCTGAGCACAGCACTCCCGAGCCAGGCAGCTCCACCAGCGATGGGTCCTGAGAATCCCAGGCCCTGAGGTTTGGATTTACCATCTGCAACAGGAGCAAACAGGAGCAAACAGCTCATCCACTGAGAGATGCCACAGGCACACTAACACACAATAATCATTTACACAGCACTTTGAAAAGTACCCAAGAGTGCTTGTACTCTTAAAAAAGAAGTGCGTGCAATAAAAGGGGAAAAGACCAGATGAACCATTACCTTCTCTTGTTTTCCTGCACTGAAGACACGCTTCTACTGCCAACAGCTGAACTCAAACTATGACATACAAACTGAAGTACACAACCAGAAATGTATCCCCTAAAGCAAGATGAAGATGGCTAAATGCTGAGGAAGCACATATAATCAAGGAAGGATTCAAAAATTGAGAAGACCATCATTTTGTTCCATCATAAGCAGGACCTCAACTAAAAATGTTGATGCTACAGCTGATCTATGTAGCTGCTTCTGATTTACCACACATTGCGTTCCCTTCATGAAAATGTTAGCCAGTAACAATACCTGTCTCATTTTTACATACTGAAAAAGGGAACAGCAGAGCAAAATACCAGTAAATGCTTGATGTTCTGAATTCCAGATTCTTAAGTATACATTCTCAAAGGGCTGTTTTAAGAAAATATTTACTTTTTAGTTGTTATGGTGATCATCTTTTCACAGCAGTTTATAAAAATAGGGATGGCTAAAAATAAAAATCCAGAGGAACCTAAGACACTAAAAAGGAATATGGCATGCAGATTTGTCTGCTTCAGAATAAATCTGCATATAGTGTCCTGCAGCAGCACGTTTTACAAAGGGAATTAAAGCCATGAAATTAACATTTTAATGAAGTAGAGAGACCACTGACGTCAGGACTACTCACTGATTGTTACTTCCAGGTGGCCTAATGAGATGAAAATGAAGTTTATATCTTCAGCTAGTCTAAGCCAGCCTTGTTTTGTGACTGTGATTGAATTTAAATGAGAAGATACTGCTGTGTGCAAACATGTCTAGGCTGGTAAGTAGCCTTATCAAATCTAGGCATAAAAAATGCTTGATTTTAAATATTTTATGTTAAGAAAAGGGATTTCAGTCTTCCTTTCACAATTCAACACAAATGGAAAGCCCAAGTCTTATCATTAATTGTACAGCATGCCACAGCTTTTGTGCTGGTTGCTCCAGGAATTCCCATATAAAATTTTTACTGCAAGATGTGCTCGTTTATCTACCCAGGCACAGAAAACATTCTGCTTGCAAAGGTGAAATAGGAAATTGTAAATCCAGCATAGCCTGTGGATAACCCACAGTGAGATGTTTTGGCACCAGAGGCATGTCAGGCATTAAGGCACACTGATGGAAATGTGAGACCACCATATATTGTGAAACACAATAAACAAGGAACTGCAGAACATCATAAATTCCATGTTCCTAAATACCACTGAGAGCTCTGTGTTTCATTTTCTGTCTTCACTATCCATAGTGAATAGATGTGTATACATATTTTTCATTGTTCTTTATTAGAGGAATGAATTGACACTGGTTTTACTTTAAATACTGTATTTCTACCTAGAGAACAAGAAAATCATCATGCTGGGGACATACCCTCACAATTTCTGTGAAATCCTATGAATAGTTTAGTACTGTTTCACTTTTAACCCCTTGACACCATATCAAAAAATAAATAAAAAACCTAACCCAAAGCCAGTTCTTAAGACTACACATATTGTTTAGGTCTAATTCTCACTTAATTCCTGGGCTGACACATCTGTGAAGTAGTCTTTGACAGTTCTAATTTCTCACTTCCAAAGATGTCCTGACATGCAATCTGCTACTGCTGTTATGATTGATCAGCAGTAGAGACTGGAGCAGGGCTAGAGAAACGCAGACAATAAATTGAGTGGCCTTCCAACTCAGCTCTTCTCTGTAACCTAGAGCTAAAGAAGAGCTATGAGGGGATTTATTTTAGATATTCTCTATTTTGTCCATTACAACATACATAGTTTCAGGTTCATAGCAAGAATAAAGGTAGCCCATCAACAGCTCCTTGCTCTTTTTAAAATCTAAAAACCTCACAGAAAAGCCTCTTGTTTTTCTCTAAGATGGGACCACTAATATTTACTGCTTTTAGCAGACTGCCTGTAAGCCTTTCATAGACATCAGGTTTCCAGGCAAGATGCATCTCTGGATACAATATGTATATGTACATTCCTAATCTTTTTTTTCCCCTCTTCCCCATGGGAACAAGGACTGTTGCACATGGATTACATTTAAGGACTCTGTAACTAGAGAAATGGCCCCACTGGTAATCTAAGAGTCATACCATGCCTAAGCTACCCCTAACCCCTACACAGCATGACCAAACAATCTTCCTGCCCGTGAGGGTGGAAATTTCCAGAAATTTCTTCTTGTTTGAGATCTTGAGATCTCCAAGAAAGCTGGTGAGGGCCTTTTTATAAAGTCATATAGTGACACAAGGAAGAATGTGTTAATTTAAAAGAGGGTAGGTTTAAGTTAGGTACTAGGAAGAAATTCTTCACTGTGAAGGTGATGAGGCACTGGCACAGGCTGCCCAGAGAAGCTGTGCATGCCCCATCCCTGGAAGTGCTCAAGGCCAGGATGGATGGGGCTCTGAGCAACCTGGTCTAGTGGCAGGTGTCCCTGTCCCTGGCAGGGGGCTGGAACAAGATAGTATTTAAGGTCCCTTCAAACCCAAACCATTCTGTGATTCTGTGATCTTACAAGGTATGAGGCACAGAGAGATTGTTGGAAGGACTTCATGGAACTTGCTCCATACCCAGCAATAGGAAAGGGAAAGGGACTGCTGGGAGCAGGAGATACAGCTGGCAGATACGTACAGGGGATGCTTGTGCATCATCAACACAATCACCCATGTTCTCACAGGCAAATAAACACATCTGAGCTCAGGACTGCTCTCTGCCCCCTGGGAATACCTTGAATATGGATCTTCTGATCCGCTGCTTGCGCTCCTTTAATTGTTGAGACAACTGTCCTGGACAGAGGGCTGGAGAACATGAATGCTCAGTATGCTACCAAACCAGAAGTCTAGCCTTTTCAGTCTGAAAGCAAACACCTTTCCCTCCAAAAGGAGGTTTTAAGCCACTTTTATTCTTGGGATGCAGGTGATAACCAATCCACTAACATCCCATCTCTGAAAGGCGCTATCTTGCTGTCTCCTGCCCCACACTGGATGTTCCCTTTGCTTCACCAGATCCTGCACTGAGTCCTTTCAGCACGTGGAGTCAGCAGAAGCCAGACCTGCCAAAGAGCTGTACTGGGGCTGCTGAGGAATCTAAACCCCTGACTATGGATACAAGTGGGACACAGGTATTCCTACTGCTAACCTGTAGAGCCAGGGAAGTTCATCAGGCTGGATGCTATGCTTAGGAACAGTATGTTTTCTTATTAGAAACCCCTTCCTTCATCCACCAAAGAGGGTAAGTGCTGTTTCCCCCACCATCCAAGATGTGGGTCCAGGCTTGCCTTCTCATGGCACATGACCCAACCTGCAGCTGACATCTGTTGTGTTGGTAAGTTGCAAAAACAAGATTACACAGAACACAGCGTCCTCCTGCAATTCATATGAATTCTGGGCCAAGGGTTGGGACATTTTTTCTTCATTATTCTCCCATTGCCTAGACTAGCATTTTCCTCTATTAGTTGCTATTGCCTAGAACAGCATCTGGAACAAGTTAGGTAGCCAGAGGAGAGTAACAGACATGAGCTCAGTGTGTTCCCAAGACCTGATTTTCAGAGATACAACACACCTGCAGCTTTCAGCAAATTCATCACAGAGCTAAAGGGCTCAAAGCTATCCGAAAAAATCAAGCCCATGCTCATTAAACCCCTTGGGCAGTATGCCACTGCTTTGTACACACCAGCTAAATGCTTGGGAGACTTAGGAACATTTACTCCAAGTATGAATTGCAGTATTTCAGCCTGGGAGGTGACAAAGACATGAATAGCCTCAGCAAGATCCACATCCGAGAAGGATGTTCACAAATTCCTGGCTAGCAAAAGATGGAAAAACAAAGGCATGGAACCACAGCTGTTCCTTTTCTGAAATGGTGAAGAGCCCAAGAGGACCTCTGAGGTACAAATTGGAGCAGAAGCGAGGGGCACACCCTCCCTCCTCCCTCCAGAGGTGTGGGCACTCAGTCCATCTCTGCAAGTGCACGTCACTGCTGCTCAGAACCCAATCTCTTCACCACTGACAAAACACAAGAGAGACTGGATTATAGAACAGGTACCTGCCTCATGTGCTTTATCACAAACATCCCCAACTAGGTGAGAAGAAAACAGCAACGATGGACTCAAGTTGTCAAGAAAGTGGGGTTTAGCACTACATATATACATACCCAGTGTCCTCATGCATTCATTTATCTAGAACAGCAAAAGTTGCTGCATATTCCTGAAGTAAAAAGTTTCAGGGAGGAAGAAATCCATATTAAATATCACCCTGTGCCATCAACCAGTGCTCAGCTCTGCCACCTTTACACTAATAAAAAGGTTCCTGTTGTCAATAGGAGATATTCAAAACAGCAGTGCCTCACGAGAAGAGTGGAATGAAGGCTGGACTATGCCACTGCCTCCAGATGCATAGCCCTGAACTCCTGGATATTGGAATTTTAGAGATGCCATCTTAAAAGCAAAATAAAGCGCAAACAAAAACAAGTGGAATCGTTTCTTAGGTTTTTTTTTCCCTTCTTCTCCCTCACCAGCAGAAAAAAAGCCAGAACTGAATTCAATTTATAATTTTAGGTTTGGGGGTTATTTCCTTTCTTTTCCAAACTGAGGGCCTGTGTTTCAATACAGCAATGTTTACAAGATGCTTCCTGCTTCCCATCAGTCACCCAGTTCTTGATCTTAACTGATGGGGAAATGACAAGACACATATATTCCTTATTACACTGCAAGATGCTTAAAGCTCCCTCTACAACATATTGAGCTGATATTGTCTTAGTAAACAGAGCATTTCTGCCTTTCAGTGCTTTTCAGTTTCAATGTAAGAATTCCTGCTGAAGGTTTAATACATACACTTGTAAACTGACAGATCAAACAGTGCTAATGCTTGATGCAACATAATTACTTCTGCTACAGAAAGCATTGTTGAAAATGAGTAACCATGTTTAAGAAAAACAAAACCAACAACAAAAAGAACCAAAAACAACTCATGCTTTGCCTAGTCCTTCAGCCTTGCTTCCTTGAGTTTATACTCTTTTATAAATGTGCTTGACCAAAAAATTAACTGCAGAGACAGAAACAGTAACCAAATCCCACCTAGGGTTGTTTATAAGAAACCATGTGAGGCCTGAACGCATCTATACAGTAATAAAACTCTGAGTAAACGTCTGCAAAAAACCTGCTTCAGACAAAGAAAAAGAGATTTGCCATCAAATGGGCATGGAAAAGACAAGCCTGAACTAGACACAGGCATTCTCCACCATGACTTTTGCTACAACTATGAAAAAGTGGTTATAAAATGATGGTTAATGCATTTTCTCAAAACCAGGTTGTAGTCTGTGTACCTAACACTTGGAATTTACAATGCTTTAGGAGACAGGAGTATTTTTTCCACACACAATGTGTACAAGAAACATGCATGCTTAAACCTGTCTAATTTGATTTTCTGCCTTTATGAAACGCATCTAGAATTTCCATCCTCAATTTCACCTAGGATCCTTTATTGCAAATGACGTGACTCACCCCTGTATGGGTAATCTGCCAAAAACTGCATGGCAGGCACATTACTGGCACCCTTGCACATGGATTACCTCAGTCCCTGCTCTCCCACCCACCAAAAAGTGATCTCCAAAATGTTAAAGTTCAAAGATGCTTCATGCTGCTTTTTGGGAAAGCTCCCACCATGTGCAAAATGACCAAAGTTCTGCATGGAAACAATATTCTAGGGAGGATCTGTATCTTTTTGTCTGTTTATCATGTGTTCTCTGTGCTTGGCAGATATGAATCAAACCTTTGGGTCCTGGTTGGAACCTGCAGAACATTATTAAAATGCAATTCATTACAACAACTTTCAGCTTTATGGATGAATTTCAAAACAATTCTGTGGGTTCCACAGAGGCTCTTACTAGAACAGAACACATAATTTATCTTTAAAATTACCCAGACTGGTTGCTGAAAAGCTTGGTTCAGGTTTTTAAATGGTTTCTATGTTTCACTGCCTGTTTCTGAAAATTAGCGTCTAAGTGTAGTAGATTCACTTTCTCCTGTTGCTTAACTGAAGTATTTGACAGTTTGAGGATGCTTCACTCAAACAGAACTTGAGTTAGTACTTTTCCACTTCTCAAGTGGAAACAAGATCACACGACTAAATGCTATGTTCACTTCTTGCTTCATGCACAGAATTGCAATTAAATGGTAACTCATACATTCAGAGAGGACATCAACCAAGGTTTCAGAAAAGATATTTTTATATTCCACTCCAAAATAGAAAGGAGAGGGGCTATTTGGAAAAAAATAATGCAGCCATTCTGAATTGAGGATGATTGCATTGCATTTGTTGAGGTAAAAATCTGCATTCCTCAACCACATTATAGCACTGGATATCCTGTGTGTGAAAAGGCCCCAACCCAGGTACTACACAAAAAGATGGCCAGTTTTGGTTTTGAGAGAAATGCAAAGACAATTGTAACCTAGTTTAGCATTCTGTAAATATATTTTCCCTACTAAATTAGCCTAAAACCCTACTAAGTTAGCCTAAAAAGGAATGCAACTAGAGTTTTTAAAGTTTACTATTAAAAATATCATCTGCTCATCTGGAAAACTATATATATCTATATATACACAAACACACACACACATATATACATATATATACACACATATACATATATATATTTATATATGCAGCTGTATCTGTTTATCTACATGTCTCAAAACAGCAAATTGAAGGCTTTTATTCCTGTGGTTTTAGAGTAAAAAAACATTCAAATTGGACAGAAAGTGACTACTGACAGCATTTAACAAAATGTGCGAAATACATTTGGAGAAAAAACACAATAAACAGAAATCAGGCCTTTTTTTTTAAGTTGACAGGGTAACTAATAAAAATATATTGTGTTTCAACATGTTTGAAAGAAAGAAGATGCCTGCAGAAAATGAATTAGATAAGGAATGCTGTTTGGGTTTCACAGAAATTGCTTCATTTTTATTTTCAGAAACCTAATGCACTAACAGTCCTGAAATCAAATGTGCATAACTTGCCCTGTGTATTTGTGCAGTCCCTTGACCACAAATGAAATTGCTAGATTAGGATCTAAAATTTAAAGAACCCCCTTTCACCTCTTGTACCTGTTTATTCACATGCACAGCCACCGGTGCCTTGAACAGTTTACAACCCCTCTGTGTACACTTATTAATTATCCCTGTGCCAGCTCTTTCATTTCTCCTTATTTCCTGCAATCCACAAACCACATTTGTGCAGGCAGAGGAAGCCATGAAGTGGCCAAATGCGCCTGCTTAGGCAGTGAGTAAGAGAAGCAGAGCCTTATATAACATGTTGTTCTCTCCTCACATACATTATTTGATTTTCCTGGATTTTTCAAAAGACACAACTGAAAATGAGGAACACAGACCCCCTGTCACCCTGCTGTAACAGGACACACGTCAGGTGAGTGCACACACAGCCATTCTGGAGGTACATCTGCATATCCTGACCTACAGAGTTTGCTGTAAGCCCACCTATCTTTAGTGCTGTAATTTTTAAAACCAGCACTAAAGGTTATTTTCATAGATTTGACTTAGCTCATGATTAAAAGTATTACCTCTAACATTTACCAAAAAAGACTCCTAAATCTTTGTTTTTTAAAATCTGCCAGTGAAGCTGGGAAAACCTTGGCTTTTTTACAGTTCTGAATTGAAAAGATTTAAAGAAAGATAATACCTTTTAAGTTGCATCTCACAGATCCTTAGTCCTCACTGGAAAATGTTTATATAACATTTCCAAGTTATTCTATGTTGATATATAGACCCTGAATTTTATTAACAGAATTTAGTGTGATCAAAATCCCAGTAGGGTATGCTGACATTGCTCTCCCTCCAGCTGCTCTTCTCCATCTGAAATGTTCTCCAGTCCATAAACAGGAAAAACTACTAAGAGGCCGACAGCATCCTACGCTACAGACACATGTGTCCCTGCAAATGTGCAGTTTACAATATCAACAGCTGTATGGAAAAAAACACCGAGAACACAAAAAGAAACATTTCGTAACAAGATTAAACAACAACAACAAAAAACCCTCTTAACAATTAAGCAGTTTTTCACTGAAGAGCTGAAGCTTATTACAAATATCTTGTCTAAAAGTATCAGATTGTCCAGATGCAGAAACAAAGACAATATACAAAGACAAATGTCACTCTGAAGACGATGCTGCATGCAAAAATGTCCATTTTCACATCTACTAAAACACAACAGAGGATGTGCAGGAGGTGGAATCTTTCTGCCAAATGGTCAGAGGCAAAAAAAGCATTTCAATATGGGATCTGTCCAGAGAAAGAGGTCAGAGAAAAGAGAAAGGAGAAAAGGTCACATTCAAGCTTTTAATAGGCAATAACATTTTCTGGAGGATATAATTCTAAAACTATTTGGCAAAACTTCAGGACATCCATCAGCACAAGCAAAATGAGGGTCAGTTGGCTATTCTGTGAAATATTGAGCATTTTATGAGTCATAAATTTAATAAAATGTGGATGTGCTAAATTTACTCCACTCCCAAGTCACACCCTTTTTTGGTAACCTCTGTCCATGATAGTCTTCAATGCACCAGTAACTGGAACCGTCCAAAAAAAACTAAACTCAAAGGAATTAAGACTGAATAAAACCAGACAATACATGAAAACTTAAGTCCCATTTAAGGTTACAAAACAAAGGGTAAAAACTACAGACACACACAAAAAACCAGATATGTCATTTTTGCTACAGGGTTGTAATTAGTGATGGAAGAACCAACATTTCACAAGGCTCACATAGTTGAAGGAGCAGAATCTCATTAATAGTTTTGCTAGAGTCTGATAGATGTTTTGCACCTATTTTACTGAAAACCTCAATTTTTAAGCTAAGCCATTTCCTCACACACCTGGTACATGACACCACAGAGCTGCATAACATGTCCCTTCAGTCTGTCTGCCCACTGACACAGCTCACAAAAGTAAATTTTGCACAAGACAGATTTATAGCATGTACAAAGCCATGTTCCTCTCTGTAGTAAACCAGCGATGATCTAGGTGGTAGACTCAGAGCATCTGCATCTTTAGGTGATTCCTAGATAGGCTGCTTATTACACAATTTCTTTGTTTCTTGTATCTCTTCCCAAAGCAGCTGCTGAAGGAGTTTGCATATGATTTACTTTATTTTTCTTTCCTTTAAAAGACCTTTGCCACTGCACTACAAGGCCTTCTGACACCCCATCCTCTCAACCACAATTTCAGTGGACAGGGCTCTGTTTCCTGAAGTCTTCAAAGGAAGCACAGGAGACTTGCTGCTACACCACCTCCTTTGCAGTGTTCTGCCTGATATTCTTTTTATTTGACTGTGAGTTCCTTGGTTCAGCATTTTAAAGTACAGTGGAATGAAGAAAGAACTATATATAAAAGAAACAACCAAACAGAGCAATGTACCCCAAACAAATAAGCCAGACTTTACATGAATTATTAAGATGTGGAGACTCAGGCACAATTTGCAGAGGGCCTCACAGACATGCTCCATTACAGTTTAAAATAATTCCTGGAAGAAAATCAGTAGTGGCAACGGGGCAATCTGTAGATCCCAATACTTTTAGTACCTACAAATTAGCATGAGTCATGAAGAAAATGCTGGGTGGAGTGGGAGGGCAGGGGAAGCAAGACCTAATTCAAGAAACCACCAAATGGAAGCTTTAACTCAACCAATACTTATATGTTCCCTTTTCAGGAAAACAAGAGAGAGAAAAGAGGCTAAATAGAACTGAAACTGGCAAAAAGTCAGGTTCCCAAACAAATCTTCATGTAAGAAACTATATCAAAACCACTGATAGATTAATGGACATTTAAAGACACTGTTTTAAGGAAACCCTTCCGTGGCTGAGGCTTTGAATTTCAAGCTCCAGCCAAGAAAGAAAAACAAGAAAGTGTCTCTTATTCTCAGAAATTCAGAGGAGAAAATAGGTTATCAGTGTTTTACAAGTATGTGTTAGCCTGTATTTTGCTGTCCTTCAAAAAACACATTCCTTTTTATCTTCACTTATTACAGACTGCATATTTCCTTAGGCGTTTCAATTCATCAGATGTTCTCAGAGAAGCTACAGCAGTCAGCACAAAATGAACTATTTCTTAAATTGCCAGAACAACTGTCACCACAGGTGACAGATTTTGAGTTAGATACATGTAATTACTCTCAAAATTTCTAAAACAATCTTCTGAAAATACTCCTGCTCAGTTTAAGTTCTTAAGATGGTCAAGAAGAAAGGCATTTGCTCCTAAGGCTGTGCCTACAGATAGGTTGTTCTCACTGTTACCCTAAAGTTGGCTGCACCCAGAGGTTCAGCTTTTACAGCTTCTTTTGAAGTACTCACGTGTTAAATTTAAATTATGCAATCTCTTGTTGCAAAACCACTAAAATCGCAACTGCTGGTAAGGCTACCAAACAAGCTCATAAAGTACAAAAAGTTGTTTTGTTTCTGTCTAAGGGTTTTTGTTTGTTTGTCTGGAGTGAGGAGGATATTTGCTCATTTTAGAATGATCCTGTCTCATATGAAGTAGAGCAGGCCATGCCATGATTTTATCAAAACCATTTCTTTATGAGGATCATTACAACACACAAGCCACTGCTGTCTTATAATTTCAAGTTAAGTAGCTTTAAATACAGGATAATAGCCACATTTAGTGGAACTTTTAGTTTCTTTTGTTATGACTGCTGTTGTTTAAAAAGCAAAACAGGAATTAAATCCAACAATACCTGTAGTATTTGTATAAGAAAGAGCATACATTAAACAAAAACAAGTGATGAAGCTCTATAAATTCCAGTAAATATCTTTTATCTTTTGATATTTCTAACACATTCATTTTCAAAGGGAGACTAATCTGAATATAGAGACTACCAGTATTTTACTGAATTATTTTACACCAAGCACAGTGGTTTTTTTAAGCTTTAAAAAAATAATCAAAATATCAAAAGAACCCCACAACCTAAAAGATATTCTAATAAAGAAAAATGTTTAACTGTTCCTTGTTAAATATTTGTACTGAATTGCTTTGCCAGGTTGGATGGGGCTTTGAGCAAGCTGGTCTAGTGGAAAGTGGCCCTGCCCATAGCAGGGGATGGAACAAAATTATCTTTAAGGTCCCTTCCAACCCAAACTTTACTGTGTCTGAGATTCGCTGTTTTTTGGAAACTAACATGGGGCTCGGAGAACTTGAGATAATAACAGAGAGAAATTTAAAAACAGCAATGTCGACACCTAATATCAAACTGACTCATAATAAATTTGTATTTTTTCCTTGATTAATAGAAATAAAGCATTGAATTCTCAGCAACCTTTGCTCATATATAATAGGAGACAGCAAATACTGAATTTCAGGAGATGACAGTCAACTGGAGAAAAAAAGAATAGTATCCCAGAAAATGGCAAATGTACCAGATTTACCAATTTATTCTGTATCCAGCAAACACAGGAGTGTGAAGAGGAGGTTTTGCAGAGATCTGGACTTGTCATGTGCCCACCCCTCATGACAGTAAAACAGTTCTATACCCTGTGGTCTTTTTAGATTTATCAAACTGAGTCATGTGCCTATTCATACATGCAAGAATCAATTATTTTCTTTTGCCAGCTGGTCTGATTGCCCTGCTGCTTTAGATAAGCTGCAGCATTTAAGGTGGCATTCTCCCCTGTCATCAAAATGAAACAGCTTCATCCACCTCCCTTGCTTTCTGGCTGTGGCATTGTAGGTTTGCTCCTTCCCCCTACAACCACTGCTATGACATCAGGATTTGCAGGCCAGATGGTGAATCATATAAGAAAAATTCTCCTGTTGTAAAACAATCCTTTTCCTGTATTTTTCCCCAGTGGCAGTTGCTGGTTTACATGCACATAAAACTACACAGTTGGTTACAAAGCTTTTGGGTGGACTAATAATCCCCCTATCCCTTCCACCCCAGTTGTGTAACTTGTTGAGAACCAAAGCAACTTAAGAATGGCTTCCTGGTTTATCTTGACTAAAGTTTAGCTGAGAAATAAAAACCTGAGCTCCCAAATGCAAATCCACACATTCTAGCTAAAAGAAGTGCAAATACTTGGCTGGATGTACAGTGACAAATTCATCTGTATTTCAAGAGAGCTGAACTAATTCACCCCAGACTTGCAAGAGTAAGGCAGAAAAGCAGCGAGAGCTGGATTCAACTTGGAAGGCAGCAAAATAACTTTACCCATAAAGGGCAAGGTGCTATTAGTAACAAAATTCTTCACATTCTTGTCACAAAAAGATGTTTCCTATTGCAAGACGATATCCTAACAAACCAGCCTTAGATGGCTGGAGCGGTGAGTACAGTGGCAATGCCAGCATAGCACATGTTCTCCCAACCCAGCAAAAATCCAAGGAGGACACATTGTCCAGACTGGGCTATTTAATATAAAAATAAAAGTTCCTGAACACCTATTTTATGCTAGCATGAAACAACTCAGATGACAACAGCCAATTTCTTTTACTATAAAGCAGGCTTAGTAACTCCACATTACAATTTCCCAACTTTTTCACTACAAGAACCTTCTGTAATTGCTATGTGCAACAACAAGTTCAAACCTCTTGGACTGAAGTGCTTTAAATTTCCAGGCTCTTTCAGACTCAGATACTTTCTTTTATTTTTTTTGAAGGGAAGAAGGAGCACCACAATCTCAGTTAAAGCAATTCAACTATATCAAAGACTGAGGCTATGGAAAAAATGTTTTTGTTACTTAAAAAGTCACAAAGAATTTCAGATGGTTTGTTCTTTGGAAAGGAATAACATCCCCAAGCCTTGGAACGGGGACTTGAAGTTTGGCAGGAGATGGTATTTGTGTCAGTAATATGCCTTTTGCCAACTTTCAAGAAAACATCCCAAATTTGGCCAACAACTACGAGTCTTTGAAGAATCTTAATTTTGCACATGCTCAGCAAACATTTTGTAGAGTTTAGAGGTGAAATTTAAAAATAATCTGTCCTTACTGAGTATTCTCAACTTCTGGTCCTTAATTCATGCACCATTCCCTCTGAGTAAAGGACCATGATATATCCCCATCCCCCTGTGGCTCCTCCATGTGACCACCCATGCAGCACAGGGAAGGAAGCCATCTGATTCAAATGCAAAGGGGACAACTATTTAACAACTCCTGAGGGGAATTTGGCATCCAAAGCAGAGACCCAGCCTGTGGAGGGATGGTGGCACTATCTGTTGTGTTATCGGCAGCTGATTTAGTGTTTGGAAACATCAGCAGTGAAGAACATTAGGTTGTAAAGTTGATTTCTCAGATCTAGGGAAATGCCAGATCTAAGGTTGCCTCTGCCTATATAATGGATATTATCTTTAGTTCTGCAATGATATACTTCTTTGCCCCAGGACCTGAACCTGCAGTAAATCAGGGCTTTCTTAACAGCTGAATGTAGGAGCTTTGCTTCATCTGCTGCATAAAGGTCTGCAACAAACAAAACAGAGGGAGGGGGGAGCAAATAGGACAAGTTCAACTTTAGGCAGCTGAGTCTCAAACCAATCTTCATGCTAAATAAAACCCAGGAGAACTGCATGCTATTTCTGCCTTTTTCATAAACAGACCTGAATTTCTCATCTTCTGGCTGGGCTGAGTGGACGTTTCTGGGGTCAGTTTTGCAGCGCTGCTGAGCAGGCTGAGCTGCAAGGGGCATGGAAAGCAACACAGCTGGAAAACAAACCCACAGGTGGCTGAAACCACGCAGCAGACCTGACCTCAGTCTTGCTGCACACTTCCATTTCCCACACACATGAGAAATACAGGCATTGTGAAAATAAATTCTTTCAAAATCAGGAAGCACTCTAGTACTAGAGCAGACAGCAGCAGTGATGCTTACATAGAAAATCTTTTTTCAGAGAAGAGTTTGAATAATGCAGCACATAAGCCCCAGGGCCACACACTGAAGAGGAGAGGAAAACAAAATATTTAAAAGTTGCTCCTTCAGTGAGTGCTCAATGAGGCAGAGGATGTGTGTGGAGAGAATGGCATGCAATCATTTAGCTAAAGACCAAATCATCTCATATATACATGTAAGAAAGCCAAATTAAGATTCCACAAATAGCTTTATGATGTTTGTCAGCTTCTGAGTGTCAAATTTTCCAAACGCGGTGGGTTTTTTTTCTTTTTCTCTCTCTTTTTAATTTTGCTTTCATTGTTGGTTTCACCCGATTAAAATTACCAGTTCCACAAGTAATGGAATAAAATAATCTTGTAAGATTTAATGACATTGGATGCAGAAATGTGTTAGAGAAATCTGGCTTCAGTCCTAAAGAATACATTAGACCTTCAAATATTCAGTTTTGCACCAGCTTTTAAATGCAAAGCCCAGACCTATCTGTGAAGGAAGACTCAAATTTTATAAGTCAATGATCAAGTCTTAGCTCTTTCCATGTACAAAACTAGTGCTCATTAGCAACTATAAAGCTAATTCAGTATGATTTTTCTGATTCTGTTTCTCAGATATATATAAATAAAATTATTCATTTATTTTAGACTTCAAATCTATGCGAAAGTTGTAGATTTAGAAACAAGCTAAGGAAAAAAAAATTTGGTTTGAAAATAATTTTGATTTTCAGCTCAATTGTTAAAGCCTCATCCACAAACTTTGCACATGTGAGCTGTTTGCAATAAGAGCCTATTTTTATTTTGGCCATAATATGAACTCAGATGATCCTTTTAATTTTTGTTAATTATCCCTAGTACAAACACTTGACCTCAGCCCTTCCAAAGTCATTCAAACCTTTGTAATACACAGCACCGTCTAACACAGAGGTAAAACACTGTGCACTCCATGCCTCTGGCAGTTTATTTGCTGATGAAGGACTCCTGTCTTACAGGAAGCTGAGTGGTAGCTCAACTAATCAAATTCAACAGTAGATTAGAAAGAAGGAATAGCACCAAATTTCCAGCTTCAAGCTGAACTCTCTGTCATGACAAACTACTTGACAGTCACTGATCTAAATGCCTTGGGATTTGTATTGCAAACTTGAATAGCCATATGCTTACCACTGAAACGTGCCAAAGGCAGCTGTTCTTTCAGAGGGCTTGAAGTTTGTTTACCAGTACATATTAATAAAAATATATTTAATAATGGCTTTAATACCTTCCTCCCTGACTCTCAAAGACTAACAGCTCCAAGGGAGCTTTAAAAGGCATATACACCTACATCTGAACTTTTTGTGTATCCATGGACAACTCTGAACTGAAGTAATATGAGGAGCATGAATAAACCATGCATAAAGTCATGATAAACATTGCTATCTATCAAACAATCTGCAGCAGAAGGCTAAAGACAAATGCACCTTCCTTTTGAACTATTTCCTCCTCCTCAACGCTCCTCAGTTTTTATTCTCCATGTAGTCACCACGGGTGAGTTTTCTTTCTTTCAGATAACAGGTTCAAGCTGAATTTGTGCTGGAGCTGTTTCCCAAGGAAGCTGCGCGGTGCAGCTGAGCTACCCTCAGAGCATCTCCACCTCTGCCAGACCAGTCCACACACTACACACTTCCTTGGGAGAGAGCACCCCTTTTCATTACTTCCACAAAGTTTTGGAAATACGCTAATGCTTACACAACCTTGGCATTAACTGTGCTTTCTTATCACACTAATTCAACACAAACTCCTTTCATCATTATAAGAGAGAACACAGACATGAAACCCACCAAAGAATTAAATTAGCTTTTAAAAGTCTAAATTGTCTGATTGTTTCTGGACAAGATGTAACCTATGAGGACCACATTTTTTACTGTGAATTAAGCAAACATTAAGATATCTACCCAGGAAAAGACAGTTTAAGAAGAAAGGCTCTATTTCAAGTGTGAATTTGCTGCTTTGTTCTATTCAAATGCAAAATAGTGTTGTTGCTTATTATATTGACACTTTCAAAGTTACTCAATTTACATAAAAATTAACTAGACTCTTCTTTTGCATGCATCAAGTATTCATGGTTAGCTATCTATGTATATTTAATATATTTCCATGTCATCATCCATTCCTAGGTAATTAGTTCCTGGAACTCTTACTGTGTTTCAAACGGTGAAACATTAGAAGATCTTATTTAACATCAAGTTTCCATTCAATAGATGAGTAGCAATTTCCCCCTCATCTTCACCTCTTCTGTGTTTTGATTCTTTTTTCTGATGTTTTACATTTAAAGGAGATGTGCATTTCGGTTTCGCCCAACTGAGTTCAAACACACATCTAAAGCTCTCCCCTCCTTTGCACTGCCCCTTCTCAAAGTCATTCTACCTATCACAACATACTCACACAAGATATGCAGAGAAAGCCTCACTGAAATTTAGAATAAATACATCAATACCTGTTTGACACACTGGGATTTTTAAAATTGCTGTACATAGACATTATACATTCTTTTTGTCACATGCAAGAACACATGCAGCTGCCTTTCCAGTACAGTCAATATGAAATTTTCTACTAACTTCACCCAAGGAGTGATTCTGGAAAGATCTGGTGGCCAAAAGAGACACCTAAAATTATCTTAATGCAATCATGCACTAAAAGCCACTGAAATTTCTGGAAAGGAATGTCTAGATTATGACTAGGTAAGACGGAACTGCTGTATTAAAAAAAAAGCCCCACAACATTAAAAATGTTTGTATTTTGAAGCAAAATCCTTTGAGAGTGACCAGCTGGCTGGCTGTGATCTAAAACACAAGTCTGGGGGACTCTATTGTTCATGACTGTTCATAAAAGACAGCTAATTGAATTTCACTCAGAATGTGGTGAACATCTATGGGGTGCATTATTTACACTGAACAAAAAAAAAAGGAACCAACTATATCTCAGCAGTGTTGAGCTGGAAAGTTTACTATCACAAGTGTCTGTTGTGTGGCAAGAAATTCTATCCGTGGTATGCTGGATTAAAACATTATTGTAACTGGGCAACTTCAAGGCACCAGCACAACCAGGGCTGCCTGGGATGGAAGTATGCAGAGCAGAAGTCTCTCAGGCTACAGAGAGTCCTTCTGACAAACACCTGATCTGGAGTGACTTTCTTGAAGAAAATTAGCAAAGCATCATGTTTTTCACGCTTGAGAAAGGGGCCTATCCAAATTACAACCTGAGCATTACACACAGAAATTACCAGCAATTAACTGCCCTGTAGTCAGTTCCAGAGCAGGAATATGGTGGTGGGTGCACAGAGAAGAAAAGAAATGGCCAGGCAAAATCAGGAATGCTTGAGATTTCTTAATTCTCTTGAACTTGAGAGTTTCCTCCCTCTGCTCTCAGATGAAGACAGAAAAAAAACAGGTAGTGTAAGAGACAAGGAACACTGAAGAATGAACAGCCTTCTGCAGAACTGTGATGCCACTTAGGGCATTCCTGCAGGTATCTGAGGCAGGGGCATCAGGACACGCAGAGGACATACCCACAATGACTTAAAAGTGTTACATGGAAGTGTATTTGGTGTGTGTTTAGAGCAGGGAAATGTAGGAAGAGAGCCTTCCTAAAACCCTGCTAGTGTTTTAACCCAGTATGTGGAGAAGACTGAGAATTTGGATGACCCTAAGCTACTCGTAAGTGTAACAGCACTCATTGTCATTCACCTGAAAGATCTCACTGGCTGATAAAGAGGTAGCTGGCCATCAGGCTCAAATCCAAGCATGCTGCCTTCAGGATGGGCTACACTGGCAAAGGCACCAAATTCCAAAGCTGCTGTAGGCTGCCAGAAGGTCAGCTCCATTTTAGCAGAATTGCACACCATGCTATTAAGGCTGGACTAATTTGACCATTGTGACAAACACAAGTGCCCTGTGGTGACAAAAGTTACAAAAAGACACTCTGCTTCCTCTTCTACCCCTTCCTTGTCAGCAACTTGCATCAGATGGCTTCCAATTAATCTATTTCAGCACCAAGGTTCTGCTGATAAGAATCTGTTCCTCTGGGCTGGATTGCTTCAATCTCATTTTAGCTTGGTTGATAAATCAGAATGTTTGAGATCTTCATGTAAATTTGAACCACAAATATGCAAATATATTAGTTACTGCTCTTTGGTTTTGACCAAAGTAGAGTATTATGGAAAAACAACAGAATAATTTATGTCATCTATGAGATATCAGCATTTTGTTTCTCTTGTAACTTCAAGTAACTCCTTTGGTTTATTCTTATTTAACCAGGCTCCCTAGTGTATTTAGCTGGTTCTGAACATTCTTTTGTATAATAAACACTGCTGAAAATAATATCTTATGAATTACAATAACAGCCTGAGAAAGACACTTTACCCTAACGCTATTCTAAAATCATTTTCTGATAATAGTCACATTTAGATATGCTCCAAAATTCACCCAACATTTTCAAACACAAAATTTGTTTCCCCAAACCTTATTTCCTGTGAGTAAGAATACCTGGTTCTCAGAGTTCATTGTAATGCTAATGAAAACCTTTTTTCATACTGACTTAGTTGAAGGATATCCTGTCCTTCTGCTGCATTATTAATACTGCCAAACCACTGGAAAACTAATTGCAAATGCCAATTCACTTAGTGCTATCATTCGGCTCTACAGAATTTTCCATTTTAGCTACAGTGTGTGCAAAGTAGCAGACAAAATATATTTTACATGCAGGTCTCAACAGTCTTTGTTTATTTTGTGACAAAAGCCTGACCAGCATACTGTTCATGTTTCTATTACTTTATAATTGGTTTCTTAGTGTGCTTAATATTTTTCAGAGAACTATTATTTTGAAGTCTCATACTTCTGGGATTAAAACTATGCTGGTGCTCCTTTTCAAGATAGCTCTTGATTTTTTTTCCACATCAGGTATGCATAGCAAATTCCACGGAAGAAAATGCAACGGGATATTTCTGCTCCATAAAGCAGAAATAAAATTTTGTAATAAAAGTTAACAAATAAATAGATAACTTGAAAATTAGAAAAAACTTTTGTGTGGTCTTTTATTTCTTTGCTTGTTCTGGGGGGGTTTGTTCTTTTTTTTTTTTTTTTAAGAGAACAAAATCTGAGAGCTAGATGCCTATTATGTAATCATGTGCAAGTATCTCTTTGACAGACTGTTTCCCAAAGTGTAGTCTGGATTACTCACGGACACAGTCCCCATTATCATATTTACAAGATGTGGATGTATGTGCTGCTGTGAAAGTATCAATCTTCAAACTTCTAAATCCTTTCCTCTATCTCCACTACTTCCATCCTTTTGTATTTGCCACAACTCTTCTACTAAAATAATGAAAATATCTTAGGAATGTGTTTCTGGATAGCAAAATATTTTGAGAAAACAACGCTGAAATAACAGCTGTAAAAGAGTTACTATACAATATTTGAAAATGAAGGCAACATTTCTAGAGCTAGAAGCAGATACTCCCTAATTCCACCTTTCTCCTAGGAAGAAACTGCATTTCCTCAGGTTCACAGCTCTTGGGTTCTTCTAAAGAATGTTACAGATTATGGAATTTGCTTTATTCTTTCATAGCTTCTCAGACAGCAGCTCAGCTTCAAAGACCTGCCAGCAAAAGCTCTCTATTCTGATTTTTTTTTACTGTCCTTTGAAATGAAGAAGCATGAAATACATTGTTAGAAGCTTGTCATTCTAAGGAAAGAAAATACCAAACTGGCAAAACACATTTGTTCTCTTGTTCCAAAGCGAACACCACAAGAGGGCTGCATTCAATCTCCCCTTCTGAAATTCCCATTTCTCAGTATTTAGTTACGCAATCTGAACGCTTGACACTTTCCTCCCGTGTTACTTTGAAAAGAAGCAGTGCCCTATGAGGCTGTTTCACTTGTAGATCAGGACAGGGCATCCTGATAGATGCTGGAACAGTTTCCAAGCAATGTGTACCTACTTAATTGAATTCCTCCCCTCACCCAGCTCAGAAGCAGCAATGGGCCTTCAGCAAGAGGTCAGTGAAACTCATTCTGAACAACAATCTCTTCAGTTTGGGTGTAAAGCAGCCCTGGTCTGCCCACAGTGCTTTCAGTCAGCTGAGAGGGAGTGGCAAAGTAAAACCATTTTGCTTGTAAAAAATCATGGGGCGTCTATTCTTATGCATAAATTCACAAAGGCTAAGTAAGATTTGTTTTCTGTAATTGTGTTAATGGGGTTTTTACAATATGATCCTCGTCCTAGACAATTTCCCAAGAAAGATGGAAATCAGCCACCAAAACTCCTCTATATACATACCCACAGTTCTGCATGTACACAATATACCACACCTTACAAGATAAAATCCCACAGGCACATTATATTCTATTAGCATTAGCATTTTGGCTGTTCAGTTTTAATGAATTCTGTGCTCTCCACTACTGTTCAAACAGGAAGAAAAAAAAATGCTGCTGGTTGATTACACGTACCAGAACACAAAAAGGCACAAGACTGAAAGTCAAGACAATTTATCCCTTCAAGGAGGAGAATAATCCTTTGAAAATGTTCTATCCTAATGTACAACACTTCTATTATAAATCAGAAATTATGTATATATTTGAACATTGAGTGCATGCTTACGTGTGTGTCTCAGTGTAATGTCAACTGAATTTGTCAGCACCACAGGTAGCATAAATCCTGATGAATCTCCACAGCCTTTGTGGTTTGGAATGTATTATTAACAGGTTTATTAAATATTTGCAATGCTGTGGGCATGCAGAGTGCACTGTTTGAGACAGCTGTGGCTTAACTGCTACCTGCTCCAACAAAGCTTACACACCAGTGAGATGGGTGTTTCAGACACACCAAAACAAAATACCTGCCTCAAAAAGACACAGGCCCCACAGAGGGGGTGTGAGCAACGGGGGAGGAAAGCCACAGAGCTGCTAAGCATATGTTTCATTTAATTCTCTGATACAAGCTACAAAAGCAGGCAAGGAAAGGGCTGAAAAAGGATGGCAAGGAGCTTTCAGGTCTGTTGGAAGGAATGCTTTTTGGATAAGTGAAGGCAGAAGTCAACTGGTTTAATCACAATGGTGCTGCTGACAGGATGAACCTGCAGAGCACTTAGACAAAGAATCCTTTTGAGGAATGATTTTTCAAAGGCATCCAAGCAAATTTAAAAGAACACTAATTCTCATAGGATCTTAAATGGGACTTATGTCCCTAAGGCCTGCCCTCTATGTTTGGCTTTTAAATGCCAGTACCCATAGCAACTTCCAGGCAACACAAACGTGCCATTGCTCACAAATTCCAAAGTCTCTGAAGCATTTTGAAAATGCCTCCCTTCTTTTTATCTATTGTGCATGCTCTTCTTTTCTCCTAATAGATGTCCTTACTGTCTGTCATGCCAGAATCCATCAGGTCAGGCTGGCTCCTTTCAGAGCAGCGCAGTGAAGGAGCAGTGATCAGGAGAAGCACTTCTCAGGTCGCTGCTTCTGGAATTATTTAATGATCACCAAGAGCATTTATCTTTATTGCCGGACTGCAAGGGCAACAGTGACTATCTCTGCAAACAAAATGACAGTTTTGCATAAGTCTAAATACAGCTGTTAAGCATTTCAGAGATGCTTATTTTAAGATACTATTTGTTTTTAATGGTATTAAATAGAATTAGGGAGAGACACTACTAACTCAAATGTATATTAAAACAGTTCTCCTACTCTTAATTGGTAATCATTCTACAAATAAATGAATTTATGTGAAAAATATATTCAAACCCCACAGCTGTAATATGTTTCATTACAACACTTAATGCATGCTGCACTTCAAACTACTGGCATGGCACACAGGCAGTAAAGGGAAACCCTTCCTATATCCCACCAACGTTTAGTGAGAACACAGAGAGCCACGACCTTACTTCCTGCCCTCCAAAATCCTGCAGTTCAGAAAAAGGTTGACAAAATAAGTCCCAAAGACAGGAATATTTCAGATTACATATAACGTGATGAATGAGGTGCAGAGTTGAATTTATGCTGAAGTTTATGTTTTGATACAAATCTATTTTAAAAAGCATTTATGCTCTACTACAATTTTTCCCAAGCTCCTCTGCCCCCTGATGTTTTTCGTTTTTCAGTATCAATCCCATAGCAACATCCAGGATTCATGGCTGTGGCACTGCTCGCAACATCTCTGGAGCAGAGCCTTGCAAAGATTGCTAAACTCAGGGATCTGAGTTAGCTTGGAAAAGTCTGATGCTGGGCTCTTTTTTCATATCCTGAAAATAGTGGCAGGGGACTGGGAGGGGGCAAAGGGAAGGAGAGCTGAAGTTGCAACAGCAGAAAGGAATGGAAGAAACAAACTACTTAAAGTTTAATGATACATAAGCAGCGTATTTTGCAAGTAGATGAGATTGGAAGTTTTATTAGTATCTTACAGATTTGGAGGCTATATCTGAACAGTTTGAGGATTCCAACATTTCCAGTAACTGAAATAATACTCCATGGACCTTCTCCCCTGCCAATAATTACTCATACAGAAAAGTGGTTATCAAGAATACACAAAATACATTTGCAACAACCTTAATGCAGCTGGAAATAAAAACAGCTAGCATCTGCAAAAAGTGGGAGAGTGAAGAATCCAAAAAATATGCCAGAGAATCTCCTGTACAATAGGACTCTTGATTTGGGATTAGTCTATTCAGCCTGTAGATGCTGCTATTTTTCTAATAAAACACATCAGGAAACAACATCTCCTAATGGAAACTAAAGCAGTTTAAAAAAAAAAAAAAAAAAGAGAGTATGGAAAAAGTATGTTTAGGTCCCTCTCTACTCAAGACTGCTTGAAGCAATTATCTGCCTTACTAATAAACAGAGCTGAGAAATGGGTAAGCTGTGTAAAGCATGTGGTAATAGCATGTGAAACAAATAGATGCCAATACTATTCCTCTGTTTATAGGAATTAATTGCAACTTCAGCAATAATTAAATATGCTACCAATCCAACCAAGACCACCTGCAAATTCTTGGATCATTGTCTGACAAGAATGAGCAGTAATTAATGAACTTGTATTTTACCTCAGGCTCACCTATTTTGTCTTTAAAAACAACTATAAAGCTCAGTACTCAAAACACTCCAATTGATGAACGACCTTTCAAAACACAGACCCAGAGAGATGCTGACCTAATTTAGACCAGCAGATATACCTTAGGAGAGTTACTCACACTCCTGGTCCATCACCTAGTCAAAGCACATTAACTACTAGAAAAACTTTCTTAAAATATCTTCAGGAGGAGATAAACATTAGATTAAAATCAAAGAGCAGTAACATTTTCATAATTCTGGAGAGAATAATCCTAGTTTTTCCTGAAAAATAATTTTTCCTGAACTCATCGGTGGCCAAGCTTCGTTTTTACGTATGCAATCAGATGAGCTAACATTGTTCCAGGCCTCCAGTTGAAGCAATTAAAGAAGTCCATGCTCGCCAAACATTACCACATCGTTACCACAGATACTGTGTATTCTGAATCAAGGGAAAACAGTGGAAACCTCTAATACCACTGTGGGGTAACTGCTGGCAAACGATAACTTTTTAGTATGGTTACCACTGCAGCTATTAATAACCTGTGAGGAGGTAAATGGAAAATGATCCATGGCGTGGTGTATCTGCTTGTCACAAGCCATGACTCACACGTGAGAGACTGCAAGGGAATTACTGCAGTAGGTGGACGTTGATAGGCTTGAGAATGTAAAACCTGAAATATTTCCGATGAGTATCACAGATGTGGTGACACAAACAGCAACCTGCTGCCCTGCAAACACTAAAGGAGCACGATTCTTACACCATAAACCCTCCAGTGAAAGGCTGTGCTCCCTTCTCAATAGCAGTGGGGGGTGGAAAGAGGAAAGGATGGGGGCTGACAGAAAAGAGTGGTTTGGAAAAAGCAAATCCTTCCCAGGAGGAATGAAACAATGGACTGTTTTCCACAGAGGTGGGGCAAGCATGTAGAATGTTGCTCCAGTAAGACATGAAAGAAGAGAAACAGAAACTTCAACATGTACCAAAGGCCAGAAAATATCTAACAGAAAGCTGGTGCTCATTCTGAGAAGTACATCACAGCCAACACACGCAGATGTTTGCAAGACATGGTAATCATCAGCGGTTAACATGATTCTGGAAAAAGTCGAGCTGCCCTTTCCCATGTTCCAGAGTACAGAGGCAACTGTCAGCGTTTGCAATAAAGCACAACAGCCTGCATCCGATTTTCTGCTTTGTTGAATTTCACAGACATGCCCAGTGATAAAAGCGTGCTTTTGAACCAGGTCTCTGCTTTTTTTAAAAAATATAGCTAATGTTATGAATTTTTTACTGACACACAAAAGGCATAGAAAGTATGCAAGCTTCAATTTACATACTGATATTTCTGTATCAAAGGCTATGCTATTTAATGCACAGGATCACAGGATCCAATTCTCATAAAAGCAGAAGATCAATTACAGCAGTCAGTGAAGTTCTAATACTGCATTTTCAGCTAAAAACTTGCTCAAAGGTCTTTCACAATAGCTCAGTAATTTCAGAGTATCAGTCTACTTAGTAACATGACTCTGGGAGGAACACATGCACAGAGGAAAAAGAAATAGTGAAGAAAGAATTTCCTTGCATTAAGGAACGATGGTTTAGAGCTGCTGTTTAATCTCTGCAAATCTGATGGACATACAGGTGAAATCAGTTGATTGAGGACCCAAAGCTAAAGCTGATGTGGACAGTTATATTCTCCTATTTTGAAAACAGACTGGTTTTAGTCTACACAACCGAGCAACCAGCACAAACAGGCAAGAGCTGCTCTGAGACATGGCAGTGCTGGTCAGTGTGCAAGCTCTGGCCTCACCAAAACCCACAGAAATTTTGGCAGTGGCCCAACATGTAATTCTAGGAGTCAAAAATCTGTTCAGTCACAAAGAGGGAGGCTAAATTTCACTGAAACAACAAATCTAACCTTTTCTGTCATTTGATGTGGGGCCTTTCTACATTCTGTACCTTGCTTACACACAAGACAAATTATGCACAAACCTGGAAACTGCTGCAGTCCTGCTACATAGTTCTCTGTTTTGTGTTTGAGCACATAAACCCCTGCAGGTAATTCAGCAGACACTTCTGCTGATTGAGACCCACATGCCTCACCCAGTATGTATGTGAAGAGGAAAGAAACTATGTAATAAAAATAAAAAGCAGTTTCTTTAATATGTACATTTATTCATTCAAATACCTCGCTTACCATGGCCTGAACATTTCAGTTGATGAATAGACCTGATTTTCACACTCGCATCAATTTTCTCTTTAAAAAACGTAAGACTCTTAGAAATTGGTATTACTTTGATTTATGCCTGAAAGAACAAACAGCACCTGTCTTGTAAGCTGTAGGTGCTTTGGACATAAGTGTCATCAACACCAGAAGACAAGCCCTGGGCAGTCTCCTAGTAGCATTTCTCACTGACATTTCATCAACTCATACAAGCAACCTCCTGCCTCTCTGTCAAAGTCGGAGTAAGAAAGAAGCTCTGGGAGCTCATAAACTCTGGCTACTTCAAGCTGAAGGGTTTAATTAATAAATATTCCTGGTGCACAGCAAGGACATCCAGGCACTGCTCACAAAGACCTGCTGGCTACTTCACACCTCAGCAAAGGGGAGCAAACCACGTGCCAGCTTTCAGGACCTGTTAATTATCATCTCCTATTGACTGCCTTCTACATTGATCTGCAAATCACAAACTGTCTCCCTACACTGTTGGCTCAAAAGTGCCATGTAAGCAAATTGCACCAGAACCCAAAAAAATGCCATGAAGAGTTTAGTACTACTACTACTACTGACTACGCAATAGTCACTAAGCATCCCAGGATTAAAACATTTACACAGTTTTATATAGGGACAATCTGGACTGAACACCTGAAGAAAACTTTCCTGCCCTAGCAATGAATCAAGTTGGAATACCTGCATGTAATTACTGAAGCAATTGTAAAACCCAGGTATGAACATTAGAAAATACAGATTAGTTTCAACTGTGTGTGTATAAACATTAATTTTAGGGCAAGACTATCAATTCTGAACCAATCATGGAAAAAGGATGAGAATCACAATTTCTTTCCATCAGTAGGATGTGCAATGAAGGCAAGCATGTTAAATTTGTATCTTTGTTTATTTTGGGATGCTGCAGTTGGCAGATGTTATCTGCAATATTTTTTTCAGTTGGCTAATTATGAACCAGAAATAAATTCAAAGCTGAAACACTATAATAAGACAACTAATTCTGACTAGTCATTATACTGTACAACCAGTAAAACATAAACCCCATAATGGGAACATCCAGTCCAATGCATCCAGCTATTAAAGACTGTTGATGGCTGTAGAGGAAGCATCAAAAAGAGGTCAGCTTAAATTTAATGTTGGCAGAAATTACTGTCTACAAAAGCATGAATAATCTAACGATGCTTTAAAGTGTTAGCTCTGTCTTAACACTTACTGTTTATTTAGTCCTGAGAAAATGCTTAAAAGCCATGAAGCAATTTTAAGAAAACATTCGTAAATAGCTATTTTCTCTTGACAGACTGTCTGGCTACAATTACAGATATTATGCCAAGATAATAGATGTAATTCAATGAACCCAGATAATATAGAATCAAATCAAACCAGTATTATTTTCCATCTCTTTGAAACTGAGCATTCAAGTCAGCTGAACTTTCAATGTCATTTGGGACTTCAGAAAAAACTTTATAAAACACAAACAGGTCTGAAAACCTATATGTCATTTCTGAGTAACCTCCTGACCTCTTATAGAAGGATCTCACAAACTGGATCTTCAAGAACATTATATAAACCACACATGTTTTCAATTAACACTGTTAAAGGCATGTTTTTATAAAAGTCCTATTTAAATTCCTTCATATTTCAGCCCTTTTCAAAGTCCCACATTTTGTAAAAGGAGATGAGTTACCTTAACCCAAGTTCTGCCAAAGATTACTCCATACATAACATCTACTCAAAATTTCAGGCTTAAAAAAAAGGATTAAATATTATTTTAGGAGATGGTTAAAGAGATGGATGAATTAAAAAACTAATGACCAATCCTCATTTTGTAGCCTGGAGTTCACTTTCTGTTGCTCATTCACATGTTCTTACTCTGTCTTTCAAAAATGCATACCTTTGTTCCCCAAAGAAATACAGCAAAAATTTCTAGTAGTTTTTTACCAGGTGCTGATTGAAATCAGGATTCCTTACAGCTCAGAGAAGACAAATGATTCACCCAATCAAGTGACCAGAATTAGAAAGAAGCAAATCACCTATTTTATATCTCTTAGCTTTCCATCAATAGTCAACCAACCAGGTATCTCTTGCTTGAAAACTAGCAACAGCTGCAGTCCTTAATCTCTTGAGTATGTATATTATTAATTATACATCTAAAGCACGTTCATAGTCTATGTTTACTCTTGGGTGATTCTATGGTTTCTATGAATGAGAAAACAATAATGTCATCAATTGAAAATGAAATAATATTTTCACTGTTTTGGCACCTGAGCATTATGGAAGGAAAAAACAGTCAGCTTCTACGTGGGTTTCTGTTTAGAAGAGTCAGCTTAGAGGGGAAGAGCTACCACTTAGATGAACCAGAATGGGGAAAGAAAAGCTATGACTCAAAAGCCAAGGAGATGTATTACCTAAACAACTTTTACTGTTTTTTGGTGGATGTCATATAGATCTTTTTTCTTAGCTCCCACAATCTCAGCAGTGACTTAGAAACCATCAGAGCCACATTTATGGGCCAAAGAGAGCAAATCGTTGGAATAATGCCTATATAAGACAGAGAAGCCAGCCAGAGGAGTTTGAGTGCTTTTTGCCACCTATGGAAAGCAAAGAACAGATAACTTCTCAGTTTGCGCTGGCAGGGTGCAGACAGTGCTTCCTCCAGGAATAAACTCCTTTGCACAGATACAGGCAAAATTTTATTGAAGGTTATTTTCACCTGATTCTTCATTTCCTATTCAGAAGGGTCACTAATAGTTATTTTTACATAATAACAGGTAATTCTTTCATGCTACAGCTTGTAATGCATATTAATCAGGCTTCTTGCCAAATTAAATTAGTTTCTTCAACATTTGAAAAGCAGTTAAACTTCTAATGACATTTTTCCCTCTTTTCATCAACCTATTTTTGGAGCAAAATAATGTACTCAGGCCTGAAGAAAAGACACTTGAGCCTCAGGAATGGAAAACAGCCACGAGCCAAAATGTATTCACAGGAGAGCTACAGGGTAATAAGGTTGTCATCTATGCACAAAAATACTTTCAAATACGTAAACATGATGTTAAAATCTCCACCACTCCCTCCTGCATGTTAAAGTCACACACACAGCTTTGTGTCTGCAGGTATGAGGAGTAAAAAAAGAAAATAAATCTGTTTTTATGATTATTACTCTGATTGTAGCATTAAGACAGTTCAGAAATGGAGACTTGGGTTCATACTATATCCTTGACAGTCCTGGATTTTATTTACCACCTTATTTATTTACTGCTTGTATCAGAAATTAGGATTGTAAGAAAGCATTCTATCAGTTTTAGTTACAACTCAAACCAGAGCTGCACAATAACACCAAGTACACCAAGTACACCAAGTACCAACTGGGCCATCTGCATCTGAATATCAACCTTGGTATCTATATTGTACAGATGAAAAGACAGAGAGAGATATAGATTGGCACATCTGTATCATATACTGAAGTATTTTAAAGTCCAGCAACTACAGTTGGGTTGTGTATATATATATANAACACCAACGGTCCCATTTCACACACTTGGAAGCACTTGAAAACCAATTCTTAAATTAACAAGTAATAACCAAATACTTTAAAATGCTACTTGAACTACCTTCTCACACATGATTTACTCATAATAGCACACAGTTATAATATATATAGCTTATGTTGCCTATCAAAGTACCCAATATCTAGTAAATTCAACACGAAAGGGACATTAATATTTCACACAATATTTGGCTGCCTTCAATAAAAAGGAGACATAAAACCACTTCAAAGGCTGGACTGTTATTGTTTTTTCCTCAGCTTTCTACTGCATGAAATCAGTTAATCAGCCTCAAATATTTTCCTTTTTATAACTCAACAGCCTAATTTGCAAAGATTGCTCATAGAGCAATGGAAAAGCATTTTTATAAAATTAGAAAATTACTGTAAACCACAAAGCTTGTTTCTGCAGCAAATACAGAAATTTTTTAAAGTTATTAATATTTTGAGTGGAAAACATTTCTTCAACTGAGAATTTATTCCAGGTTTGAAATACTGTTATGCACTAGGTTAACTTAATGCTGTTTAGTTTTAAGTAAAGCAAGCTTTTGAAATTGTGTATGTGGCAAATTTTTTTACTACAGCAAATTGAGTAATAAACATTCAAGAGAGATGAAAAATCTAAGGTGTCCAGCTCTGAATGTGCAATACTAACAGAGTCAAATAGATACATATGATTGTCCAGCTGGACAAAATTCTGAAGTGTTTGCAGTGATTTTAGGATATCTGCTTAGGAGGAAGCAGGTAAAATGCAAGCCAGGTCTTTGAAAATCCAAGCAAAGATTCCAGCTAGCAAAAGAAGGCCCTGCTACCAGCAGGCCCCTATTCTTTTTAATAATCTCAAACTTCTTCTTTTGGCAGTCAAAATAACCAGCATGTGTTAAATATCTAGAACTGCTTTTCCTTGAAGAATCAGCCTATAAAAAAGTCACTTCATATGTACTGTACATGTTTATTTTCTTCAACCATATATCCTGCAAATATTCACTCATCTGTACCTGAATCCCTGCCACATCTGTACCACTTAAAGGTTACATCCTGATGGCCTCAAACCTCCTCAAGACACCCATTCTCAAAACAACTCCCAGACATCTCAGTGTAACAATCACATCTTCATACTCTGTTCTCCTGATAAAAGGGACTCAACCCTGACCCCTAGATTAATACTGGGATGGAAAACCACTTCTGGGTAAAAAGCAAGTATCACACATTCTCTTGCCTACCACCCTGCCAAGCAGCACAACTTGTATTTGACACAGCTTCTCCAAGTCACCATCACCCAAAATATCTGGCAGCACTGGGCAGCTGACTAGCTGCATTTCCATGCTGCTGTGCATTCCCCTTGTCCGTTTAACATAACAATTCGTTTACTCAGCTCTCAGAATTAAACCCAGAAGCCTTTTTAGAGAGGGCAGTGACATACATGCCTGTGTGTACAGTGTCAACCCTCCCACTTGGGTTTGAGGACGGTACAGGCTGAACTTCCTTGGGATGTTTTCCACTAGTTTTCTGATGTAAGACTGCTAAACAAGCCAAAATATTTAAAACAAAACAATGCAAAAGTTGTGTTCATTCACTGCGTACCTCCTGATGATATTAGTGTCTGTTATCAACTCTCTCAAATCTCTCCATGTTACAGTCATTTCAAAGGAAAAACAAGGACAGGGCAGGATTACCTTCCCTTAGACGCTCAACCACAAAGGTGAATCCGGTTGTTCGCGGGTGTAAGACGTACTCGTATTTTTTCAGTCCATTCTTCTCAGCAAATTCATTACTGCGGGCTTTGGTATTGTCTGAGGAGAGGAGGAGAAGCAGCACTGTGTGTTACTGTTCAGGCAGACCATGGATTAAATGGAATGATTACACAACAGGAATGGTACAACAGCAGCTCACACAGTACGGATGTGCAGGCAGACACAAGTGTGCTTTCAGTTGGCCATACCATGGGTATGAGGAAGAGCCATGTGGATTGCAAGAAAAGCCTTTTTACCCTTTCATTTAATTTAAGAAAATCATCAGCAAATCTTTCATACTTTATCAAATGCAATCTGAAATTTTTAAATTAATAGTCTGTTAGTAGTTGTCTGTACACTTCAATACCCATTCTACAATAATATGTATTAATTGGCTCAATTGTGTTTTGGGGGATTTTTCAACTCAAAAGGCACAACATATAGTAATGTATTATTGATATTATGAACAGAAATACCTTGAGGTCAGTGTTTAACCACATTAAACTTATTTCAGAAAGAGAACATTAAAAAGAGGAAAGCAGTTAATCTAATACCTTAAAATGGTATTTTACATCTTCATTCTGAACTCGCCACTTTTTATTTATTCATCAAACTGTGCTGTACGTACCTACCCCATTTTAACTTTTTGACCAAGCACCTCAGTGCCACAACACGTGCCTGCCACTGTACACAGAGTACATGCCAGGCAGCTGCAAAGCACTGCGCCTAAACCCCATGACAAATGTGTTGCAAACCTCTGGGAATCAAACACCTCTCATGAGAAAACCAAAGGCCTTCTAGGGCTGGTTGCTAAGAGAGCCCACTAAGCAAGGAAGACAAGGATACCAAAGCAAAAACTTCTGGAGAGAGGTGGAGAGAAGGCAATTAGTTCTCCTGTGACATGCAGGAGGCTCTTCCAAGCAGCCTCAGTGAATAGCCAAATGGACTTTGCTGGCTACACTCAGCTCTTTACTGTGGGTCCTGCTGTGCCTCCCCTGGGGCCAAAAGGCAATGGACATATGCAGTGTTCCCGTGGCAACATGGCAAAAATCAATTTGATCAAATAACTTATTTAATAACTCATATTTATTAAGTTTTACAGGTGTTTAAAAGACAAAATCCCAGCAACAGATGTATGGAACAAAATCACTGCTTAAGCAGTCCATTTCTTTTTTTAAGCAGAAAAGAATCTTTTTTAAGGGTCCACAGTTAAGCTTAACAGAGATGGGAGATAAAGAAATGGAAAACATATTGCTGTTTAATCACTTAATAGAAGTGATACTTAGAGATAAATCCTTCCTTTTACAACCCTCATAATTTTTTTCCTGTAAAGGCACAATAGCACAAGTGAAAAATCAACAGCAGTGAGAGATTTCCTTTTTGCTGTAATACAACATTCCCCATCCTTCTTTTTACCCTAAATTATATGACCTCTTTATTTACCAAAAATGCTGGTGCCCCTCCTAAAGGTTTGTCTACCAAATAATAAATGCTAAAACATATCACCATACAAAATATTTTTTCCCTGTGCCTTACTGTTTCCAGGCCTAAGAGTGCTGCTTTTCATACATGCAAGCCTTAAGATTCACAGATTTCCTGACCATGTGATTTGGAGAAAAGGAAAGCTGTTGCACAGTAGCCAAGCAAGCGATTCAGCAAAGAGGATCCAAAGATTTAATTCTTGCCAAATTGCCAAAACATACGAATACTTGAAAAACATTACAACTTCAAAAAGCATTGCTAAAATTACTGAATGTGTGAAATACTAAAATTACATTTGGCTACATAACTTTAATTTATCTTCCCTTGGACATATACATTATGTCTTTAACCACATGGGCAGAATATCTATTTTTGTCTGCTCAACTCCTACTCCATTCAATACTGCAAATGACTATTCTGAATCAGCAAAGGGGGACTTGCCTTGTAGACTCACACTGCAATGGCAAAACTTGCAAAGTGAACCATGAGCCAGACTTGGAACGGCTGAAGAGGCAACAGTAATCTGGTAATTATTAAATGCTCCTCCAAAAAAAAACTCTTAGGTGCACCAGTATTAGCTCAAGAACTAAAACTATTTTCTAAGAAATGACACTGATGACCAAGCATGTTCCTATAAAAAATACCCAAAGCAAGAGTTCCTTTCCAGATTCTGGGATGATTCAAGTAAAATGTTTTAAATTAATTTATCACAAGATTTCTTAAGGTAATGTATTGTTGTTTCCAAAAGGCAGAAGTATCATCTTCTTCCCTTCCTGCATATCCAAGTTCAGGTTTCACTTCAGAAAATTTGCAATCTGCAAATCAAGTCAATCAGAGCTCTGAGACACAAGTGCCATATACATCTACATAAAGTTAAGCAGTCTAAAAAAATTTTTAAGTTTTAAGCATCTCAAACTGCCCGCAGTTAATGAGCACTCAGAAGAACTATGTCTGTGTGTCTGCTCACTAGCACTTTGCTTCAGAGGGAGCATGAAAATGCTCCTTGGTGTTTGCAAAACACTCCCACTTGCACCTAAGATAACCAAGAAGTGAAAGGGCACTTACGTTCTCTGAGTAAAACCTAACTGATGCTGAAAGAAAAATCTGGGACCTCCAGGGCCCATCGCCTTGAAGTAATCATCTTCAAACTTCCTCTAAGTGCACCTCCCTGTACTTGGAAAGAACTGTAAACATCTGCAAAACATCTTCCAAATTTCCCTTCACTACACTGCCTTTCTGAAATGTGTGAACAGCTGGACATTTGCACACTGGCCAACACTATTCAGCTATTTCCTGACATTTGTATGCCTGTCTTGCCTCTGGACTGTAAGTTTTATATAACAGAGACTGTTCCACTCCCCTTTTGCATGACCCTAGTGTAATGGGATTTTACAACTAGAATAATGCTCCCAGCTAATACAACAACCATTGTCATCTGGAAAAATCATCTCCTTCTCCCCTTCCTAACAACTATAAAGCCACAGGTCTTTGTGCATTAAACATTATTTATTACAGCAAGTCAGGAAGGTCAATGTACTTTGATAATATACCAAAAGCAAGGGTAGGATAAGCCTCCACACTACAAAAAAAGTAGGAATGATGCCCTTCCCCCTCCTGTAATCTTGGCATTGTAAAAAAAAATTGTTTCTTTCTCTTTTATTACTTATGACTAAATGCTCTGACTGCCATCTCATCCAATGTAGAGACCATGGTGCCCACTGCTGTTTGGGATCCTTGTGCCAGACAATGGCGCTCAAACTTTTGAGGGGAGATTCAGAGCAAATTCTGCTGCTCAGAACCAGAGCCAACAAAAGTCAGAACATGTGATACTCCCCATTCTATGAAACCTAGAGGTTAGAAAACCAACCCAAGAAATTAGAAACCCATTTTTATACCCTCTGCAACTTGAGGGAATTCACACAACAAACGCCTCTTTAAAATCCTATAATCAATAGACCAGGCTTCACTGTCAGTGCTGCAAAACTTATGCAGATGTCTTATCGTTCCACAGGCAAGTTTATAATAGTCTTAGGTGGAACAATAAAGAAAAGTGAAAGATGCCTAAAAACCTCCTTAAAAAGAGGAAACAGATGTTCTTTTCTTTCAAACTACCAACACAAATAGCATCAAGCAGCTCTTGAAACAGGGCCTGGAAATGCACACAGTTTGCCTCAGTCCCAAAAGACCACTCACATCATTTGGTTGGCTACAGGTAATGTCCCCTATCACCAAACCCTGTGAAAAGTTGAGCAAGTGTTGCTTTGTAGGAGCAAGTATTTTCTTTCTTACATTGTATTTAAGTAAAAGCAAATTTACTCCCCAAGTTTTTGCTCATAATTCCTATTAGGAGTATTTTACCCCATTCGTTCTATTTGCTGTTAAAAAAGAATAAAGAGAATAACTTATTTTTATGGAAAGCCACCAGTTTATCAATTGAGGGTGATGTGGGACATTTCCAGGGCTGCTTCATGCTCTGTCCCCTCAGGTCTCACACCAACTTGCCTCTCCTCCCCTGTCTCCTTCAGCTAATGCATGCAAGCTCTTGGAGAATGTTCTTTGGGGTGGTGACAGGTACAACCACCCAGTTTATTTGAGTCTTTAGACACTTCTGCAGAGCAACTATCAAACTACACAAAAATACAAGAATTTAACAGTTCTGGCCAAAACTTCTTACTTTTTTTTTGTGCTCCTGTGACACCTTTGGTAAATAATTTGATTGTATTTTTCTCATTTTTCTCCAAATCCCACTTGCCACACGCTGAAATTATTGGAAAAGCTCAAAGTCAGCACTTTCTAGAAGCACCACACCTCAAAATTTCATTTAAAGTAACTGAAGGAAGAAATAGTGCTAACACATTTTCCTGATTTTTGAGTTACAGATTTTAAAGAAGTTAATTCACTTTTGCTCAGGAAAAGCTGTGCATAAAATGAACAAATTCAATTTTTTTTTAGTAAAATGGTATTTTTAGTTTGTGAGCTGAAATTTGATATTAAGTACTATCATTTCCTTTAATTTCACTTGTGATAAAAACCCACTGATAAAAACATGCATGTTCTTCTATGACTTCAAGTACTCTCAAATTACATTAGTGCCAGACAGTGAAAAAATAAATGAGTACTCCAAAAGTCTCTCAAATTAAATAAAAGATAAAATGCTCATTTACCTATTAGAGGTTTGCATAGAAATGATAAAGCTTTATTGGCTCACAGTTAATATTTTAAGAAAAAATGAAGCAATTTTCCTTACTTGTGCTTCTTTCAAGCTATTCCATGTTAGAGCAACCCCTACCAGCGCTTCTGACCAATTTTCTTTGTACTACCGAAGCATAACACATTTACTAGCAAAGTTAAAAATCCAACTGCAGTTCATTGTTGCCTTCTGTCATCTACACCACATCATTCCTGCCAAAATCTGAACTTCAGCAAGCTTTCCTATTTGATTTTCAGTTGTTCCTCAAGGAAAAAAGCTCTGTGCAATCCCACTCTGCCCACCTGTTTGTTCCCCTTAACTTTTGAAGCTATTGTCCCCTGCAAACAAAACTTACCAGGAGCAAGAGATTCAAAGATAATTCAGCCCAGCAGAAGCTTTAGAACAAACTGGCTAGAGGCAAGCTTCTGAGAGTAGAGATGTGAGCAAGGGAGAATGCAGGGCTGTTTGTGTGCCAGGGCTCTCAGCACAGCATGCAGAGCCCGTTGGGTGACACAGGCAGTGGCCAGGGCAGCCACAGAACAGCTCCTCTTGCCAAGGCAGCGGCAAGAGCTTTGTGGAGGAAACGTCACACGCAAGGGAACGCACGGAGAAAGGACCACGTACAGGGATGCACACACAAACCCAGAGGAAATGAGGCTTTACCAGACACAGAGCAACACAGAAAAAATTTTTTTTTCCTGTCACTGCTTTCTGAAGAATTACTACAAACGATCTTGTAAGGAGCAGCAAGAAAAACAAAAGAACAGGCAATATGGTGGGTTGTATTCCAGCTTTCCGGAAGCATGAGACTCATGGTTGCTTTGTTTTCTCCAGGGCTTCAGAAAGTCTGGCTACATGTTTACCTGCTGAGGGCTTCTTTTTAAGCAATTATAATAAAATACCTTTGAGCTTTAACCTTCAAGTACTCCAGAATGAAAAGATGGCCAACCTATCAGAAATAAGTACATACAATTATAGAATTATTATTACCTCAGTCCCTATACAACCCAGTCTGCAAATACAAGGTTTAGGGCTCACAACATTACTATTTCTAACATTTATTTATATAGCATCTTCCACAGCAAAGTACTTCACCACCCTGAAGTCGGGCAGTAGCCCATATATAAATACAGTCTTATTTTACATTTCTTTGACATCCCATTCTCAAATACCTGAAAATATTATAAAGAGGAGTAAATCTATCATTGTCACGTGGCCACTGAGAGGATAAGAAAATAACAACAGCACAGAGCTGCACAGCAATTCTGCTATTCAGTGATATAGAATGTTACTCTCCATTTTAAGCACCAGAGGAATTTTGATTTAAGAAGCAATCAGCAGTTTTGCCATTTGTTCAGAAAACAAGAGTCACTACCTCTATTTTTGCAAAATGTTCTCTAGAATTCTGAGCAACTGTTTAGGAAAAAACCATAGTTTATTTCTTATTCTAAAGGATGGAACATGAGCAACAGTTTTCTGAAAATAATTTCTTCAAAATGGTACATATATTATGTTGAGCCTTCTCATATGGCAAAAATTTACTGCTTGGTCAGGATTAGCTTGTCAAGGGATTTTTTCCTGTCTCCTACAGTATTTTAAAATGTATATTAAGCAGTATTTCCTGGGCAGACAATCAGAGAAGGAGAGCTATTTACTTCCAGAGAAAAAACCCCAGGGTTTTGTCTGTCTCTATTCATCCTTTTATGCACAAATGGAATATCCAAGTGGCATCCAATACTTGATGGCAATTTAAGAGTGGTAAACACAGGACAGTTTAACATGTCAGAAGCCAGCAGAGCAGTGCCCTGTTGTCTTCCCTATTCATCACTCCATCCTTCCCACCATTCTGCATCCTCCTGGGCTGCTCACACCCACCTGTGGGGGCCTCAGCAAAACAGCAGTTAGTGCATCTCCACTGGGCATTGTGAAGTTAAAGAGAACATGTTACACAGGTATAAAGAAGGGAAATCAGAACAACAGAATTATCTTGCCAAAGGAGAAAAAAAAATCTGTTAACAACCTGTGTTCAACAATTCAATTAGATTTTATTTTTATTAATTAAATAAAGAAACTTGTTCCCATGAGTTTCTCAGTGGAGGGTATCAATAGCATATACCCAAGTTTAGCCTAAGTCATTTATATCAGTAACTACAGCAGAGAGAAAACCCTGTGTTTCCTTAAGCAGCTTTACATTCTGGTGGGAGCATCCTCACCACTGTTTTTTGGACTCTGCAGCACAAATGTTAACACACTATGGTTGTCTCAGTCCTCAGCCAAATCTTTTTTAAAGCTGCAGTACAAAGCTTTCTCAATTCTTTAAAAATCTGTTGTCTCTCAGGAATATTAGATTCCTCTAGAGATTAGAAGGCATACATAATTTATGGAATAAATTCTAAACAATACAATTCTTTCAGACATCTTGAGATGGAAACAGAGAGTCTGAGTGCACTAAGGAGATGTGTCCTGACTCCATGAGTAAGATAAAGATTGTACCTCATAATTTAGAGCTAGGACGAGACAGTTCCTCATGAATTTGAAGAAAAAAAGTTGAAGTGAGATAATTTCATAGAATCATGAAATGGTTTGGATTGGAAGGAACCTTAAAGATAATCTCATTCCAGCTCTCTGGCATGGGCAGGGACACCTTCCATTAGACCAGGTTCCAGCCTGGCCTGGAACACTTCCAGGGGTGGGGCACCCACAGCTTCTTTGGGCACCCTATCCAAGTGCCTCATCACACTTTTAGTGCAGAAAATTCCATCCTTCTTCCTAACTCTAGATAGCCAGTTCAACAAGAGATATCATGTGAAGTAGTCCAAGAATGTTCAATGAATTTATTCTCTTTAAGAAAGGCTGATCAAGTGATGACAATTCCCTATAGTGTGATAGCATCTGAATAGTACACACATACCCATTTTAAGGATATTTGGAATACAGAAGAAAAAATAGCACCATATGCAAGTTATTTTTATACTATGTCTAGTACTTACTGACCTGGCTTTGCAATAAAATATGATTTGAGAATATCTGCAGCAGAAAGTATAGCAAAAAACTTTTAAATAAGCTAAAAGTTAGAAGCAATTAATTGCAATTGATTTTCTATTTAAAGATAATGCCTATCAAATCAGGCATCATGCTGGAGGCACAAACCACCACAGAACATTCATACAATATTTTCTTTTAGAGGCACTTAAGTTGTCTTCAACATTAATTAACAGCTTCCTCATGATGCCGTAAGATACCTGTATTAAGGTAGAAATTTGATTAAAAATTAATACTACGAGGTCAACCTCACTACATTTACTCCTATGATAATCTCAGCATTTGTTTTACAGAGGTATTTCCCTTATAGAGGCAGATACAGACTGCTTCCAGTGCTTACGTGTCCTAAGGAACAAGTATCTCCATGTTCCCCTCTTAAAACATTAGACAAGAAATCAAATAGAATTATTAGTCCTTTTCAATCACTCTTTCATAGGTATGAAGTGATTTTGTCCCAGTATTTCAGGAAATAGGAGCATGTGAGTGATAAATTGCAAGTCTTGAAACCTGCATTTGCTAATGCAGTGTACAGTACTGACCAATAAAAAGCTGTGCCAATCATCAGATGCTTTGCAATGTAAGTTATTTCAGGAAGACTGGCAAAGTCTCCCAGTGGAACTACGTTTGTGCCTCTCACATGAATCAGCAAGTTGTTTGATAATTTACTGTCATTTCTACCACCCATGAGAACCAAGTCTTGCTCCTGCCTTGGACTTTCTTAAACTCTTTCCATAACAGCAAAAAGTTTCCACGTTGAACATTCCCTGAGAAGATGACAAATGCAGCCTACCTGTGAGATCAGTTCCCTCTGGAAAGATGAGGAGTTGTAGTGGTTCACGAATGTCACAGAAATAATCCAGCATTTTTTCGAAGTGACTCTTGTCATCTTCCCACTTTCTCCGAACAAAAACAAAGGCTGCAACCTGCATTGCCCAGCCTAAAGTTTAAAAAAAATACACCTTTAGCAACATTTCCCTCTGATACTTCCACAGTGTCTGTTATTCCAAAGAATTTTATAGATTATGTTAGACCCAATCTGCTACCCACCTGTCCTCAACTCTGATTAAGAGCACTTGGGTTACCTTGTAAAAAGAGTTTTGGATTGGTAAAAAAAAGAATGCATAAATGCATTCAAAACTCAAAACTCAAGTTACCAGACCAATAATAGGGTCAATGAGGCCCTGAAATGAGGTTGTAGCAAGGTGGGGGTTGATCTCTTCTCCCAGGTAGCATGCACCAGGACAAGAGGAAATGGCTTTAAGTTGCACCAGGTTTAGATTAGATATTAGGAAAAAATTCTTCACCAAAAGAGTCATCAAGCTAGCCCTAGGAACAAGCTACCCAGAGAAGTGTTTGAGTCACCATCCCTGGGAGCATTTAAAAGCTGTGTAGATGTGCTGCTTCGGGACGCAGTGCTCAGGGATGTTCTCAGACTTGATAATCTTAAAGGTCTTTTCCTACCTAAACAATGCCATGATTCCCTGAGGTGAAGCATTTAAAACCAGAAAGTATCTGTTCCTTTGAGGGCTTTATTACACATGCCTCCTTAGAATTTTCATTACTCACAGAAGAAAATACTACGCTTTTCTTTACACTTGATTGTAGAATAAAAAATTATATATATCTATTTGTTTGTATTAATACACACAGAGATTTGCAGCCTGCCATCAAACTGACAATGTAATGCAGTGAAGTAAGTGCAACTGCTGCTGAGCCTGCAGCTCAGGGGTCACACCCCATTATCTTCTGTAAGTATTTTTGGCTCTTTTTGGCACAAGTATATAGTGTACAGCATATCAGGTAATATTACAAGTTCTGCCCATTAGGTCATACAGCAGGATAAAAAATTAGGGCTCCAGCTCCACCACATGCCTGAGATGCTCCCTTCCTAAGCAGAGCTCAGAAGAGCACGACGCTGCCTTGCCACCATCCTTGGTGAGCTCGTACCTCCTCAGAAAACCTGCAGAGAGATCCTGCACATCAAAGAGAAAACAGCACAGCTGCCCATTCTCCTCTTTGCTCACCACCATTCTCAAAGCCTGTTTCTCCTTTGCTGGTGACTTATAGCATGCTATTCTTGCCCTTTGTTTCAGCTCCTCTTTACCGGATTTCTTTATATTCTGCTCATAGTAGTATCTCATAAGGGCCATATGCTAGAAAACTACTTATTAAAGTCACTCATTCTTCCATCAACTTTGTAACTCAGTCAGCCTGGACAATACATTAACCTGCTGCATTATCTCTTCTGTATTGGTTAGAAACACTAATTGTATTGTTAAAGATTTGTGACCTATATAGTGGAGTAAATGCTTCTAATTTTTAAATCAGTTAAACAGATGGAACATGAATAACTAACAGGCAATCTGGACCTAATGCATCTCAGATATCCAGATAATCAATGACATTCAGATACTGAATACTAGAAGCGGTTATATGACTTAAGAAAAGAAATGCCCAGAATGCAGTCTCAGCATATCTTTTCATATTTGCATACTCTATTTGTGAAAAACCCTTTGTAAAGGAAACTCAACTTTGACCACAACATTTTATGTGTATTTATGCAACTATCACATTCCCACATCTGCAGTATAAAGAAGTGTCAGTACAGCTTTATTAAGAGAGGCTATCCATGTTTAACAAATTGCTTGCAGGAAAAAAATAAAGGTACATTTTACAGTAACTTTGAAATAACTAATGTAATTTAACTGTGCTATCTTTTGGCATGTAATCATCTCCTACTGATAAAATACATGGCACAAAAATGGTGTCACACTAGTATTTGAAATTGAACTAATCAGGGCTTCATTTCCACACTAGTGTTATAAAAAGAGGACATCTTTTCATACCAAATGATGCCCAAGCGTTTGGTTCCTCTAGAAGATAGGTGGAGACTGCACAAATCTGCATCAGGGGAAGTTCAGCTTGGATATTAGGAAAAGGTTCTTCACTGAAAGGGTGGTCAGTCACCAGGGAAGTCATCACAGCATTTTACCTGGCAGAGTTCAAAAAGCACCTGACTGATCCTCCTGATCATGGTTTGGCTCTAGGCAGTCCTGTCAGGAGCAGGGAGTTGGACTTGATGGTCCTTATGGGCCCCTTCCAACCTAAGATATTTTGTGATACTTCATCTGATATCAAATTCATAAAAATGGACAATGCAAAGGACAAAATCCCACTGAGCAGAAAGAGAGAAGCCTTGAATCATACCATTTACAACTGTGAGAATGCAGATGCTCCACAGGACAGAGTGAAAAAATACACAGAGATTAGGAAAATTCTGCTGTGGTTTCAGTGTTTTCCAATTGTTCTTAGCCCTCAGCCCAGACTTTTGTATGTTTTACGTGCACAGGACACTACACGTAAGATAGTATATGGAAACCTGTACTGTGCTAAGCCATTTTATTGTGTGGTATCACACACCAGGCCTAAATTATTCAGTCCTTGTGTTCTCACTGCAGCATGATCTGTAGGCTGAAAGAATGGAAGCAAAAAGCAAAATAAATGCTCACTTAAGGAAGCATGCTGATACTTTCCCAGGTCAGCAGCTCCTCAGAAGTGATTCAGGTCCATAACAAAGGGAGTATGGAAAAAGCTTCCAGACCCCATCCTCTCTCCTACCCTTCCTCATGCAGCACAAAGCTTTAAATTATATCAAAACTTGCACATAAACTCACTCTAGCTATCATTCTTCAACAGCACTGTGAGCATCAAATTATAAACACCTTTAGCTATTAACAAAAGATGCTGCTTGGGTGACCTGTACTTTACCTGACTAAACTGCATAAAGCAGAGGATAGAGTGCAGTAGTTTCCCATTCCAGCTCTAAGTGGTGGTGTTATATATGGGCTATGAATAATTAAACAGAAGCAGTAATGTAATGACAGTACGATGTCAGGGAGAAGGAGTGGGAAAGGAGTTGGGAGGCATCCAGTTTCTAAGATAAACAACAGGTTTGATTTTCTAACCTTTCCAATAAATAACATCCAGTGTTCTGGAAGAATGTGTCTATCTTTAAGTGTATATCTAATTAGATAAAACAGTCCTGACTGTTCAAAGAAGAGATTATCTAACAGATAGATGACTAAGAGTAAAGGACCCAGATTTCCTCCTGACTTATCCCAGCACAGCACATTGGACCAAGCTATTTTACCATTTATGACAGTGGAAAAATTTCCACGTTCACTCATGCTTCAAGACCTGCAGGCAACAAAACCATGAATTCTTGATTTCTATAAAGCCTTGGTTCATGCACCAGTGGGGACAGTGCCTGCTGTTCACGTGTCTCACCACCCCACCAGTGTCAAGTGGGAAAAGAGACCCTACTTTTGCCTGCCTTTGAGCAAAGCAAAAGCAGCTCTTGCTTTGATTTCTATTCCACTGTGTCTGCATTGTGCTGCTGCAGAAACAACATGTTACAAGTCCAAGACACAATGTGGGAGCCAAATGGGAATGTGTGGGGAAATGGGACAAATTCAGTAAATCAATGGGCAGAATGAAAGGTTTTGCTAATCAGTAATATTTATGAAAAAGTAACAGAAGGCAGTCCCTTCTCATGTGCAGCCTGCAGTAAGACTTGCTATTCAGTTTAGGTCAACATATCATTCAACAAATTAAATATATTTTGCTCTCTTTGCACAGCATTTCTGGTTGTCTAAAAGCTCCTGGACAACAGGAAATTTCCCAGCAAAGGCAGCATTTACCTGACTGGGGAGAAATGGTTGCTTTTGGATTTGCAGATTCTTAAGAAATCATTGATGACAAAAACACAGCAGAGAAACAGCAAAGCTAAAGAAACCATAACAATGCACATCCATTTCTTTGTTAAAATAATCTTCTTATCGGAGCCGACATTTTGGATGACTAACATCGCTTGGAAAGGCATACCAAAAACATCCAACTGCACAGCTCTTGCTCCAAATTGCCAAACAGCAGTGCAAAAACCTACCAGAGAGAATAGCTTGCCACACTGACCTTTAAATCAACTTTCCAGAGTTGAAGAAATAAACAAGCAGCTTAAAATCTCTAGGAACCCAGACATGGTAATGATATGTATCCTATTAGGACGTAATTCTGCACAGAATAAGAAAAGCGCTTGCACAAAAAGAAAAGCCTGCTATTAAAATAGAGAAGTGCTGTACATCAGAATTTCCTTTCTGCCTTGGGGGATAAAGCAAACTACAGCTTATGCAGGTCAAGAATTTGCAGCATTGTTTTAAAAATGCTCCAAGTCTAAAGCTTTTTAAATTCTAAGACCCTGCACTTCTATTTTCCTCACGCCAAAATCCTTTACAGGAAAACAACACTCAAAGCTGAAATTTTCATTAATGTGTTTTCATTGCAAAGGTAATTTGGAAGTAAGCAGATACCAAACATGGATGTGACAATGAACAAAAGAGCTGAGTTGCACCAAAAAAAGGTCTTTGTTTGGTTTTGTATCACAATTTTATGTACATAACCTCAGAAATTAGATATCCCCCAAAATGTCACATATCAAAGAGGGATATGATGGCTGATATTGAAAGCAAACAGAGACACACCTCAAGGAAATGGTATCTATGTATGCTACTTGTAGCAATGTAACAGAACAACTAATAATACTAAACCCCCTGAAAACAAATTCAATTAATGATTCAAAATTACAGAAAAAAGCAGGAAGGTAAAAGGCCTAACTGTAGGGTAGGGTTTGTTATTATATTCATTCATCCTCTCTCTTTTCTACAACTGGATTACTCACTGTTTCTTCATAGCACTATCTTGGTCAAAATAAAAGCTTTATTCAATGTGCCTGAATTCAGCAGGGCTCTGGTCCTGATCAGGGCTTTTGAGGCATCAGGGAACCAGACATCCAGGCTTTATCAGGGAAATCACTCGGAAGCTGGTGATCCCACTGTACACACGTAATTAGGTCCATTAACAGTTTCTTACTCCAAGTGTTTTGCTGCATAAAATTACCACAAGCAACAAGTATGCAGTTCTGAATGTCCTCTATTTCAAAGATCTGTGGGTACTGAAAAGATGCTGGCACATAGAAAATCACACAGGAAGACAGGGTGTAAAGTTACTGTGCATATACACCACTGAGTTTTTATCAGTATAGACTCATAAGCACATTTCTGCAAATTCAATTAGAATTGGGCATTTTGCTGTTGTTCCTATTTCCTAGATAGTTTTATGTCTAAAAGCCCAAAGCAAAATAATTTTTTAAAAATATTTAGTGTAATGGTTTGAGAGCAGAAACTAGGAAAATAAATAAAAAATGCTTCTTAAAACAATCTTGTAAAGTACAAGCTCTGCTCCTGGCAAGTTTTCCTTAAATGCTCATTTCCAATAATTTAGTTAATAGGAGAATAATGAATTGAATGATTACTATCTGATTGGGTGAATTCTTTAAGCAAATTACAAGATAAACTAAGAGATAAAATTCAGAAATACAAATTCACAGTAGTGCTCCTGGTTTTATAGTGAATCATCTGATTCAGTCTATTTGTTAATTTGATTCAATCTGTCAGGTGTCCATTTAAAAACCACCACGCTTTTGCTATTGCCTTGCCCTAACAGACTCTGAACATTAATCTACATCTGTTTTGAAATTATTTTTAGAGCCATGTCCAGTTTATGTTCAGATAATATATTTCATATATATATATATGTATATCTCTATATATATGTATCTATATCTATATATCCCTATGTAGTCTACCATGCATTCTAAAGAATATCATCTCCTTCAATGTATGTGGAGCCTAACCCACCTTTTTTTTCCTTACTAAAACAATTAACAAACAGCAATGTTAAAACCAGAGATTTTCAAGGTAATTGAAAAAAAACCCAAAAACATTCTGCTCTTGCTCTGATTAGTTAGTTTTATCTTTTACTTCCCCATAGTTCTCCTCCATTTATTTCAGTACCATATTATTCTAAATTTTATATTCATTTAAGTCACATTCAAGTATTAACACTTTCTGCATTTTCTTTGCTCTGCTTCATTCTCTTGTGGAAGAATATAGGATGTGCCAGTACAAACCCCTGCTTTAGCTTACTGTTTACTTAGAACACAATTAGAAGCTTCTTCAAACAAAGTTTGCAGTACAAGATTTCCTTGTCAGGGCCAGAACAATGTTGTCAACAAGCTAGTCAGATACAGTGGCCTATGCCTCACCTGTGAAAATATAACTGTGGAACCTTCTAGAAAGAATATTGCATTGAAGAATTGGTATCTCTCAGACAAGGAACACACACAGACCCTGTGAAAGTATGTGGGAAAAATTCATTACAGTAGTAGCAAGGTATGTGTGTATATAAAGCACTCAGAGATATACCATCTTCTTGGAAAATATTCTTTCAATATTCCATGCCTTAATCATGGTTCAGAAGGATGTTATTTGGACACTTCATATTCAAAAATTCATTTAATTTTTATAGAATATGGGCAATTAGATGATTAACTCTACCATTATATTAGTGCTACTTACAAAATGCTATAAATGTCATTATGGACTATTAAACCTCTTTGGTTACCGTATGCATTTTAAATTTTATTTTTAATTTTATTTGATTTGATGCACTGTGTAAAATCAGAATAACGTAACAGAACATAATATCACTCAAAAGTAAAGCAAACTAAAGCAACGGCTCTGGGATGGCTGGAAAACAGTTTTTCTGATGGATTTTAAAAATACATCAATACAGTGAAACAGCACATGAAAACCTAAGTATTAAAAAAGATGAGTCTTGCCCAATACGTATCTGGAGAAAAGCCCCACGTCACTCCAAAATCTCCAAAGACAAACAACCTCCAGTTGTGAGATTGCGAGGAAGAACAAGCAGGCTCTACCAAACAGCATGAGACTCTCCCATGGATGTGGCATCTGAACTGCCAGCCAGGAATGGGTTGAGATTCTACACTGAAAGACCTCTTCCAAAGGCCTGCATCCCCTTCAGATGCTTCATCTCCTCCATGGAGGACCACGAAAGGAAGGCAGCCTGAAGAGCTGAGCTGTACAGATGGTGCATAACCACTGATAACAGCAAAGGAATGCAAGTCAGGAAAACATGCCAACCTAATTCTGCTCTTATTTGTTCTGGGAGCTTGGAAAAAACAACCTCTCCCTCCATCACTTTTGTTTGTAAAATGGGGAGAATGAAAGAAGTTAGTATCTGATCTCACATTTTTGATATGCATTTTGGAGAGGGAAAGGGGTACAGAACAAATGGAGTCCTTATTATATGGAAAGGATAAGGAAAGTTTAATGGAACACAGGCTTGTTGGCTTTGGTTGTGGGATTTTTTTTCCCCTGACAGGGGTGGGAGAAACCTATTATGCCTTTCCTGGATGAGACAAGCTGGGAAACAGGCCCCTAAGCTTTTCTTCCCTACAAAAGGAAAAAAAAGGCATATAACGTTACAGCCAACTTAAGCTGCATTTCTGCTGCAAAGTAATAATCCTTCATTCACACTTAAAACTTCTTCAATAGAGTCTTCACCAGGAATAGCTGGTAGAATAACAATTGTGCTTGCCATTAGAGAGCATGCTTTTCAAATTCTACTTTCAAAATCACGTAGGTTAACAACTCTATGGTAATTAAGTCTGGCAGCTCATAATTGAATTGCTAGAAGACAAAACATCATAGCTCCTCAAAACACTTAGCCTATTTTAATGTAAGATCCTTGACACAGGAACTATACTAGAAAGTTCAGTAGGTTACAGTTTTAATTTTTTAAACTAATACGCTCTGTTGGTAAGAATTTTAATGTAAACCCAGCTATACATTTGCTTTTGCCTGAGCAAAGCAGCAAAGCAGCTTTATGCTGAAGTATTTCCATCTCTACCTATGGAAACAGCTGTGGCAGCACGAACACTTCCATACCAATATAAATGTGTACAGATCCTCCACAGCACACTGCTTTAGCTATATTCCACTCGAGCTAAGTATTAAAATTTTCTAGGCTTAGTGACAACAATATTTTACTCCATGGTAGCTGATCCATCATAGCTGTCGGTGTGCATGCTCTTAGCCTGTGGCAAAGGCAGGATAATTTGAGTTGTTTTGTCCTGCTTCATTGAAAAGCAAGATGACTCAAAGGACTTTGAGCTTGCTTCAGGCGAGGCTCGCACACTTGGACAGCTATAATGCATCAACTGATGTGTAGCAGAAGATTGGTGGGGCTAAGCCCAGTGCTGAAATAGAGCAAACGTCCTTTTCTTCCCCCGCTGGCGTTTAACTTGAGCCTTTGAGAGCTACAACATGTGAGTGAAGAGATGAGTGAAAAACAATGACTAAAAAGGTCCTACATCTTGCAATCTTCTCTGAGAGCAATGTTAGCCACAGAATAACTTGAAACCAGAGATGAAGATCTGGACAGAGTTACTCAGTTATCTCTGCTCCTAACTACTCCAGGTTTGTCAGCTTTGCTTATTCTCTTCTTTTTTCTTTGTCATCTTGTCCTTTCCTTACCTGTCCCTGTCCCAGTTTGCTTAAACTATAATTCCCTCCTTTAGCAGCCTTAGTGAGCCTTTTCAAAATCGGGAAATCTTCAAGATATGTCCACCAATGCTGCCTGCAACACTTGCATACTTTACATTTGTACACTGAATTATGATGGCATTTATCTTTTCCTTCTGCATTAAGTAAAACCAGAATTAATATTATCTCATGTGGCAGCCATGCTGTGACATCAGTCCCTCTGGTTTCCCTCTCTCACTTTTCCATAAATTTATCTGATAGCGCTCAAACCCAAATTTTAATTTATTTGTCACATACAAGTTGAGGCACATTTAATCATTAAAATTTAAGTATTACTGCAAGCTCATCCAACACAATCAAATTGTCCATCATTAAAAGACATACATATTCCCAGTGAAGTCTTACTGGTTTATCACAAGAAGACTTTCACAAAGGAAACTGTTAAGAAAAAAATTAAAACCATCTCCTAGTCATTATATGATCATCCCACACTACCTTGTATGTTCCTTGGTACCTACTGGAACAGTATGTGTTCCATAGCACATTCTGAACATGACTGCACCATAATCTGTATCACTTCCCAAACTACTCCTAATTGAGAGAATAGGTAAGAATATTAATTGCTCCTATCTTTTCCAAGTACTGCAGAGAACTCCTATCATGTCAGACCATGCAGGAAACTGTCAATGCCATTAGAAATTCTCCTTGAAAACTGATACTGCAGAATGTGTCAGTAGCTTCTGATGATGTCAGATGAGAAACTGCAGCAACAGCCAAGAGCAGAGCAGTGCTCCCTCGAGACGCCAGCTTTGGCAAGATGTACTGAAATGCTGCAAGAATGTTTCTGAAATTGAGATTACTGAAATGTAATATCTCTTTTTGAAAACTTTACTGCACACCATTCATCAAGCCAAAGCTACAGTTCCAGGAAGAAAGGACCATCTGTTTTTCTTTGCACTTCTTTTTTTAAAGCTCACCTTTAATCAATTTTAAAGTTTTTTTCATACACTGGAATGCAAAGAATTAATAACTTAAGAACTAGATAAATGACTCAATGTGTCTCCTTGAAATAGTGAATGCTCTGATTTTAATTACAATTAACTAGAAAATAACAGCCTACTTGTAATACAGACTCATTAAATCTGATACCTTTACACTTTTAACCTACAAAGGGAGCCACAACAACTTTGGATCTATTTCCATTCCCAGCTTTGCCCTTCACCTATCGTATATGCCACTGGAAAGGGCATAATCTCCCACAGACCTATTTTTACACCCAAATGGGAAATTACTTATGACAACAAAAGTGCCATGTTGAATACAGCAAGGCTTTCAGAAACATGGATGTGGAAGGTTTGCATTACAAATCTTATCTTAAACATAATTTTAAATTTAATGCTTGTTAAAAGAAAAAGAAAAGCCTTTGAAAGATCACAAAAAAATTGCATTGAAAGAAATATGGTATAGTCACTCAAATATTTCTGAAACTCAAAGCATGATTACCACTAGTTAAGATTTATTAGAAGTTGCATTTAGCCAGTGTATCAAACTTCCCTAATCCTATACATCTGACTATGTACAACTAATCCATATAAATATATGAAAAGATAAAACTGAAAGATATGATGAAAGTAGCCCATTGAATTATCACGAATATTATATCTTAAATGATCAACATCTAAAGTATCAATTACAGATGCAGTGCACTGAAATTGTCTGGTTGATTTCCAAGTGATCTTCTGGCTTTTACAAGCTCATAAAATAAAACATTTAGTTAGAAACCACAGGACACAACTTAAAAACAAGCCAAAAACTGAAACATAACATAAACACTTATTAAGGGTGCATCATATAACACAGCACAGCCGAGAGCAAGAAGTGGGAGAAATTCTCTGTCACGATGAGATTTAGGGTTGTCCTCTGACACCATTCTCTGCAGTGATCCTGCCCCAGCAAACTTCATACAAATTCATCTTTTCCCACCAATCTTCATTTAATCCATGAGTCTCACTTTCCAACAATCCCCTAATTACATAGATACACAGAATACCTTATTTTTGCAAGAAATGCTGCCCAAAACTCAGGCTTACTGAACACAGAGACATAGATTTCTAAGGTCTCTTTTTAGATACACTATGGTAAAACAGAAACTTATCTTTCAGAATTTTAGGACATCAAATCATGGTTTCAGTGAAGGACACAGTTTACTGAAAAATAAGCTATAACTCACAAAATTGCAACCAAAGTCCTCAAAGCCCACATACTGTGGAAAATTCTTGAAGATCTGGCATAAAAATAGTTGTTTATAACACTACAGATTAGGTGTCAGCTCTACCACCAGAAATTGTCATCCTGTAATGGAAACAACAGGAGCAAATATCTGCATGTGTCACCTCTACATCACAAAGTGGAGGATGAGCCCAGAATTTTGTTAGTGGCTTAAGCTGCTATATCTGAACAAATATGGTATCATGGTCTGCTAATATTGGCCTGACATGGATACATCTGCCTGAGCCAACTCATCAAATCTATTAGATGTGCTCAGTTTATGCAGAAAACTGAGAATTTAATTTAAAAATAAATTTTAAAAAAACCCCCAATCTCTAAATGACTCCTAACATCCTTTCAGGAACCAGATTTTACCAAGCAGAGCTCAGCATCCAAGCCCCTGGAGCTGACTTTCTAATTTTATTAATGACATTAATAAGCACAAATACAAATTTTTTTTTTTAATAACAAGACATGTTACTTTTGAAGACAGAAATCTATGAATCTTCCCCACAATACTCCTGATTTCACCTTCCATTACTGCTATAAAAAGTTGCATACATAGCTGATTCCAAGATTTCAAAACATCTCTGTTGTATAATGAAGATACCTAATATACATTTTCTCATTTCCTGTGATGTTAAAAGAGATTTTCTTTTGTCAAGTAAAATTGACCTTAATATATGGCTGTTAGGGAAATAAAAGCACATTACCCTGTTGCTGCTGTAACTTAAAGAGCACTGAATGCAACACAGTGCAACAGTGAATGCAATCCAGTGCAACAGCAGGAGAACTCCTCAGGATGGAATCCTGCCAAAATTATCTGTTCAGATAAATGGCCTGACAAAAGGCAACCATAAATAAGGTTACTCTTTCGACATCATAAAGTTGACGCATATCCTGCCCAAGCTAGTTTTGTATAAAACAGCAAATAAATCTAAGAGATAAATAAAATGCAGAGATGCTTTTATTTCAGATAAATCTGCCTATTTATTCAGAAACCATTTGTGCAACAATTTTTGGACTATCTGAAACAATTTCTTTGAATACGTGCAACTCAGATCTCTTTCCAGCCTACATCACTATAAATCCTGATGATTTCATATCCTGCACAGAATATTTTGCACAGCCAAGTTCAATTTAAAATTAGTTATTAAAATGAACCATTAACTTTGCAATTGCCTACAGAGGTTTTTCCTTAATCTTCACAATAGTATACATTGGATAATGAAGAAAGCTTGATGAGAGCATTTGCAATGTGGGGTGAAATAGCACCCAAACCACAATGCTGAAAGAGACACTGAAAAAACTGAAAAACCTTTTTCATCATCCTGAAAAATGCTTTTGGTATGTAAAGCAGAAATATATTTACCTACAAGCAACAGCAGCACATGTAATATCTTAAAAAAGAAATGCTTAGGGGCATGTAGTCCAGGTATCCTCTGGAGATTTATGGTTTAATTGCTCCACATGCCACAAATTTTACCCACATATTTTACACAAGTATTTTTTAAAATTCTGAAACAGAACTTAAACCTATGTCATTTAGCAGGTTATGAACTGCGCTGGACATATTTTAACCATACTTTCCTTCCAAATTAAAAGGTTTAGTGACATACCAAATCCTGGAATGCTTTTGAGACTGGATTTGAGACAGATTTTTTCAAGTCTGAGGTAGCTGTATCGCAGCAGGCAGTTCCACAGGAACATCCAGTCCATTCGTGTGCGATGGTTCATGATAATGACACTCCTTTCTCCAGGAACAAATCCATCTCCAGTGACAACCACCTTGGCACCACACACCATTTCCAGCAAGGCCTAGAAATAGTATCTCAGTATTATGGCTTTACTCCCAGAAGAAAAGCATCACCCCATTAGCAATAAAAATTAATTTGAATTATGTAATTTCACTTATTCATTCACATTACAACTGGTAAACAAATTTCTGTTTACTAATAAAGCAGCCAGCTTTTCTGCAGTAATAGCTGTTTAATGGCAGAGGAAACAACAATTAAGTAGCACTTCTTAAAAAGCACTCTATTCCCATCACTGCATTAAACTTACCTTTCCCTGTTTTTCCAGGAATACTATCATGTAGGAATATAAGTGAATCAGTATGGATTATAACTTGGTAGGTAATCTAAGGAGAGATTGGCTGCAAAAATATCTATTGCCCCTAATGTCAGGGTCACTGGCAGCACACTGTCCAACCCAGTCAGCACAGAAAAAGAAACCAGCAAAATACCATAAGAAAAAGGCCTTCAAATTACCTCCTTAGCCTCTCTTTCCCATCCTTCCTCAAAAAAAAAAACAAGAACACAGACACAAAAAAAGAACAAACGCTGGGGATTTAAATAGAGCGCTAGAAAGTAAAACAACTTCTGTTCATATTTCTTCCAACTCTCTATGTGCCTAGCATAAGCCAAACCAAACTGAAACAGTTAAGACCCACCTCACTGTCCTCTCCTGCTGACTCCTAGAAAGTAAGTAAAATGTGATAGCAGAGTGAGCAAGGTGAAAATTTCTTACATCACAGAGGTCAGAGTTTCCCTGCTGGAGTCCAACTGGTACGAGGGCACTTCATTGTTTGGAGACACAAACCAAGAACCTGCTTCTCCTGACTAAGAATGCAGTGAGTGTAAGGATAGAAACCTAAGGCAGACAAGGTCTGAACCTCAAAATGGTTGGAAGCAAAATCTTTTTGAGACTCCTTTCCTGAACATAAATCCCCAACATTCTCAAAAGACAGAATCCTTTGCATAAAGATACTAAAATTATTTTGGTCTAGCTCTAGTGTGGGCTAAAAGTCAAACTTCTAGACTGAAAAAGTTATCACAAACTAGTTTTGATAACCCAGAATTATAAAACCCAGGCAACTAATCAAAGAAAATACCGGTATTAGATTTTGGGGAGTTTGAAATTTTAAAAAAAATTGAAGACATGGAAAGAGTTATTTTGTGACAGTATCAGTACTCAGTTAAGTTTCATCAAGACAAGAAGTAACACCTCTTTCCTTTAGTGGTGATTACATCGGCCCTCCTAATTTCATTACATTTAGTAATGACAAAAACTACAAAAGCTTTAAAATAAGAAACAGCTGAGACCGCTTTAAAACAGACAAGGCAGGAACAGCAAAAGCAGAAACTATTTGATATACAATAAGGATAAAACTTCCTTTATGCCACAAGATACATACTTCTGCACACCAATATGGCATTTTACTTCAGAAGAAGTTAAACAAACCTCTAATGGCCTACAGAAACAAAGTCCCCTGGCTCCTAGAGAACGGAAGAAGAGACAGATCCCATTCACATTGCTTTTCTTTTGGAACAATTCAGGGAAGAGCTTTGTTACTGATTTCCAGACTCATATAGCTGTGAAGTTGATGCACTCTAAGAGAGGAATACCTCCTTTCTAGGGGGAGCTCTTCTTTTGCACTTGAAAACATTTATCTCTAATTCAACTACAAAGGCTAAATTCTACAAGGATTAAGTAACAGAACAGTGAAGGTTGACAACAATGTACCAGACAGTGGAAAATTTTCCTAATACAATACTTGGAGCACAGTCCAAAGAAAGAGTTTACAAGACAACTCATTTAGGAAGTTAACAGTTTAAAAAAACTTCCTTCTGTTTATTAAAGTTTCATCTACTCTTCTCTGCATCTGACACTGGATGAAGATGTCAAAAAAAAGGCCTTTTCAAGCATAAAATGAACACACAGCATTAGCTGATAGATAAATTAAACAGTGAGAAAGGGGGACTGTAGATAGGCACACAGTTTACAACACTGAGCTAAACCCTAAGTCTTCACAGATAAAAGCCTTAAAATAAAACCCAAAGCGTTAGTGAGCAAGCTAAATTGTGGGCTTATGGACAGTTGCCCAGACCTGGATTATGTGCCACTTACCACAGGGAGTGTGAGCCAAGTGGCCACAATGCAGTCGGTGATCCAGCGGTACCAGGCTGGCGAGATAAACATCAAAGGCAGAAAAGGGCCCAGCATGAATATACTTCCAAAGAAACTTCCCAAGAACAGTGCAAGTGCAAAGTACATCCCCTTCCATGACACCATGGCTCTGAAAAACAGGGTTGGCATTACGTTAGAGAGACAAACTGAAAGTACTCATGTAATTCTTCAAGTCTGCAAGCCCGGTCTGAGGTAATATTCCTCCTTTTCTCTACAGCTAACAGCACAGGACAACACTAAACACAACCAAAATGTTCTTTGTCCCCAGCAGCAGTAAGAGAAGGACTTATATATAAACACAGTGATTTGTAAGGTGAATTGGGATGTTAAAGGGGCCATAAAAGTATCAGCTACATTATAATTTCCTCCCATTACTACAATATGTAGTTCCACTCAAAACCTTCAGCAAGCTATTTTTATTTTCCAAAGGTACAAAAGGGCTATTAAGAGAACACCAGCTACATTAAACCTTTTGGCCATTATCTTTATCTGTGGTGAAATACTAATGTTACCATTTTCTAAAGACAGGAAACTTTGCTCTTCTATTTCTCCATCCCATTTCTTCTTGCTAAACACAGCGTTGCAGAAACTCATCTTCCCTATCTAACAAGGCTCCATGTGTGACCTCCCTCACAAACCACTCAAATGTGGCAAGACTGACCAGCCCTTTCAAACCCCAGCTCCCTTTTCATCCCAACAAGGCAGGCAAGCAGTGGCTGAACCCTCCTAACGCACCCTGGCTCACAGAACTCATCACTTTTTGACGTCCGCTGTACTTCAAATGCCCTTATCAGTTATTTTCCAACTTGCTGCACCAAAAGGCCAATAGCCTGTGTTTTTTAAGGCATAGTCTAGACTTGAAATATTTCAGTGTCTGTGCTATCAGCTACACTGTCTTATTATAAATTGAAATGTACAGTACACCAAGCTTCTTAGTGCATTATGGCAGAACACTCAGCAATCCTCCAAGCATTTGTAATAGCTACAAGCTTTCAAAATTTAGCAACTACTACCAGCTATGACAAAGCAAATGTGGAAATATCAATTCTCTAAATTAGGGTCTAAAAACAGACTGTTTTCATCTATTTAGGACTCAGCCAATTGTTTATAAAACCAAAGGTTAAGCAGAAGTCACTTCTTAGTCACTTTACTGAATTCCTTTTTTTGATAGGCTATTTTAGAAATTTTAAGAGCTCAGATAGACAGGACTCCAGGACAAGACAAACAGGAAGCTGGTGGGTTTAATTTTAAAATGAGCAGTGGAAAAGCAATCCATTAAGCCTTGTGTATGCAACATACATGATTTATCTCAAGTATGTTTTGTACAATGTCCATAGCAATGATGTTTGCACAGCAAAGTATTTGACAGTCAAGAAACAGCAATGCTACGGTTGCTAGCAGATGAAATTTGCTTCTGCTACTTCATGTGGACAAGTAACAAGAAAGTAGCTCTACTCTTCAGATACTTCTAGGACTAAACAATTTCCTAAACTGTATGGAATTTGAAGAAAGGCTGAGACAAGATGCCATGCAAATTTTAATGGAAAAACAATATAGGAAGCTGTATTTAACTCCATTTCTGCAGCATAGTTCAACAAGCAAAACTAAATACAAATGTTTGCTGATAGTTGTATCAGAAAGATATTGACACAATGAAATTTTGAATTCAAACATATACATATTATTTGTATCCTGGAGTACAGAGCTCTCTCTTTTCTGCCAAAAGCAGCAACTAATAACCACGTTTGCACATATGCACACACTAAGCAGGATCAATTTGACACATTAAAGGATCCTTCAAGAGTAAGGCCCTGAAGGAAATGTTCCACCTGACTTTTTCTATTTGTTATTGCAAACTTCTATGGGGGAAGTCCAAGATATAGGCAGAAGAGGATGAAAAAACCCCAAAACAAAAGACTCAGAAAAAAACAGGAACCAACAGGAAGGGGGGCTGAGCGGGGGGAAATTATTAGTTGCAGCAAGACCACAAGAAAAGCTTTCTCTTGACATCAAGCTTTGAGACCTACTGCAATAGGCAGCAGACAGAATTAAAATTCTATGTGCTTGATCTAAACAGGCATTTTTTGAGGAACAAATGTATCTAAACAACTGGAAGCAGCTTTAAGACAGGTAGAACTCAGTACCAGACACAGAACAGGAATTTGTTAGGCTTTTGCCAGCTGCCCTGGTCCTCTGTGAGGCTCTCAGAGCCATCAGCCAGTTGCAGTGACATTTGCCAGACAGACACTGTGGCTCCAAAAGGCTGCCAGACAACAGGGATGGAGGACACACTGCAGTTCCAAACACCTGACTGCTGCACACAGGTAACCCCAGAGGTAATGAGAGGAGACATTGCTCTGTCATCCTTCCAGACTCTTAGAAATGCAATGTGGGTCACTTATTTAGGGGCTGCCCTTTTCATAGTTTACACTGGTCCTTCCCTCAAATTGTTAAACACAACCAAAGATTCAAGGAAAACAAATCTTGTTGTATTTTCTGTGAAAGACTGTCTCATAAACACTTTGTTTGTTTGTTTGTTTGTTTTAGATGAAGGTATCTGAGCTATGGAAAACTTCCTCTTCTCAACCGGCACCAAGCAGTACTTTCTTTTACATTCCAGTGTATACATTATAAGTTATAGTGCATTCCAGTGTGTTAAACACTGTGCTGTTTATTTCTAGACACAAAAGATACCATGTGTGTTTTCAATTGATGCCATTTATCACTCTTAAAGCCCCATTTTTAGTGTGAGAAATACCACATTTTGCTTATTGCTTCTATACAACATATATATCTTTACACATGCATTTATCTAGAGTAATGGGTAGACTTGGACTTTGTCTCTGAATTACCTCCACCACAATGACGGAGAGAAAAGGAGAAAGTTTCAGCAGATCCAACTGGGAGGGCAGTGCACAAGTTTGTAAGGGTTGAGGATGTAGGGCTGGAACACAGCTGAGCCAGGGCAGGCTCTGCAAACCCAGGCTGTTGTACCCAGTTTACCATTCTACACACCTACCATCAAAGACAGGAGGGAAACTATTTTCATCCTTTTGCACTCCTCAGCCCTTAGATACTAACCTTAGAAACAAACTGTCTTTAACATATGTCAGCCATCCCACATCTAACACCGGCATTCAACAAGTAACAGCTACGAATCAATGCAAAATACATGCCTGCAACCTCAAAACATGATTAAAAACCAGCCAAAGAAAGGAGTACTTAATGAGGACTTGGAAAATGATCTAAAACAAATGTGAAAAATCTCAAAACAAAGAAAATTGGAGCTGACTCATGTCAGAGATTAGACACCCAAGAAATGAATTACAGGATTCAACAGGAAGCCTGAATAGGGCACAAGCATTTTCAAAGTACGGAAGTATTCTCTTACTGCTGCTGACAACTCTCTAATGCAACAACCTCCCTCAACACTGAATTTAACATATAGGATGTTCTTTATGTGTCTTAAAGCCACCTCCATTAACTGTGTGGGTTAGAGCTGTGGGGAGACAGTCAAAATTACATTACAATTCAGACTGAAAGCTGCAGTGATAAAGACAGCACCCTCATACTGGGTTTGTAGCTCTTCATCTATTTCATGGCAGAACTCCAAGTTATTGGGGTACTGTACTTCATATGTTCTTGTTGCCATAGCAGAAGGAAAACATGCTCCGTCTCCAGGTAACTGGAAACAATAATTCTTTAAATACAATTTTTGCTTTCTATTTCAGCTAATTTGAAAAATTCTTGGCGACAAGGGGAGAAAATACTTTCCCAAAGTTTTTGTAAACTTCATTTTTATTAGAACATTTGCATGAAATTATTACGACAATCTATGCAAACAAAACCCTTGCATAGTAACATAAAGCAAAGGTACCTTCCTGTGATTGGATTTTGGCTTGTTTTGTTTAACATCTAAATGTTTTTATTGAAGGTACAGCTGAAATGACAGACAAACCACAGCTTGTTGTGATGATGATTTCAAAAGGTTTTAAACAGACTGTCCTCTACAACAAAACTTTCCTTCACAACTGCTTCCGTGGCTTGTAAGAGGGCAAAAGATCCAAAATAATTTTATCTGAGAAGAAACAAAAAACTTCTAAACTTTAAGGTCTAGAAGTCTCAGCATAATCAAGACCCACCACATGATTGACATTTCCTTAACAGCTCCCAGCTAATTCAAAATGCTTGTACAAACAGGTTAATTCATCTTCCAGGCTCAATGGAACAAGATTTTAGCCTCAGCATAGCATTGAGTAATACTACCTGACAAACAGAGCCAGCTGATAACCAGAGAAATTTTCAAGCACTCAGTACTACGAAGTGAGCAAATCAGGTTTTATTACACCATTGACAAAATAAAGAAACGCTCTTCAGTGCCAATAAATCAGCAGTGTATTACTGGTCAGCACGTTTCTATTCAATCAGCATGGGCAATAAATCTGCTCATTAGTCTTCAAACCTGAATGGGAAATACTAGGCACTAGATTTAATGCTTCTTCCAGGCAATTACCAGTAGAAAAGGTAAGCATCTTCAATTAAAATCAAGCAGAAACTCACACAGACAGCCAGTGATGCCTCTTCTCTAATAGTTCTGCAAGGAAAGCCAGTGCTTAACTACAAACTGACTTAACTTCTGCATTTCCTCCAAACAGGGCAAGTGAAACAGGTGAGCTGGAAATTCCAGCTCCCATGTTCAATTTTGCATTTGGAAACATAATTTCCAAATCAGAAGATACCATTTTCACAACAATTTTTAAAACCTTTGATCTGGATGCTGTGAATTGAAGTTCCAGGAGATGGGCAAGAGGGGAACAAAGTCTGCAAACTACTTAGGTGTCCATTAAACAAACCAGCAAATGAATAACCCAAACTTTCACTTGTTTATTGTTTTCTTAGGTTACTAAACAAAATCATCTAAACCAGAGAGCAGGCAGATTGACAACCCTTCCCAGCTTTAGTGATGCAATTGAGAGGTCTGAGCAGGTGCTCAAGTGACAAAACACCAGCCAAACAAACAAAGTTTCAGTGGAAATGACACATCCTAGCAGAAGGCTTCAAGACCAACGAAATCACCACATTTTTCTATTTGAGCATTTTATGGCTTTCTTCCATAACAGCATTTCAAAGGAAATTTTTATCAATTCTTGCACCCAGAGAAAGAAACAAGTTTCTATATAGCACCATAGTAAAAAGAAACTTGCTCGCAGCAAGTTTGTGTAGATTGATTCAGTTGTACTTCCACATCTACAACTCACCCTGTCTTTTTGATCATGTAACTTCTCACTTGTGCCTCAGTTAAAAGAACTGCAGAAATAGAAGAGGTTCTGGAGGAAGCAATGGCAGGAGGAAGCCGAATTATTAATTGCAGAGATAGCCACTCTAATCAGAAGTCCATGCAACACAGGCAGGAAAGCCCATCAGTCTCCACACAACTCTTTATGAACTACATTTTATATCTGATCCTTCTCTTGGGCACTTCAGTATTTTAAGGAACACACAAATATGGCACAGATCACTATCACTGAAAAAATATGTGAAGAAACAGGTGCTTGACCACTAAAACTACTTTCTTATATAATTCTTGCATTTAAAAAACTTAAGAGATACATGCATGGCAAAACACTGTAGGACAGGGCAATAAAAGGTAATTATCATCACAAACCACACCTCTGACAGTACAGCAGATATTAGCTTACACATGCACAAAATAAAGAGTACAAAACTTAATGAGCAATTTCCATAAATATTACAAATAAAATATTATTACTGCATCTTACAATTTATTATCTCTTTTATTTTTGCCAAGACTTAATCTGACTATTATAATTCAATAAAAAATTTATTAGAATATTGAATTTGCTCTACCAAGTAATTGTGTCTTCCCAAATGCAAAAATGCTGGCTGAGATTCTTTGCAGTACAGCCTTTGCACACTGTAACCAGGTAATTCAGTCAGGGTATAGACATCAAATCAGTCTAATGCTTTTTCACCCTCGTTTACCTGCTCTCTTTCCACTGTTGCTCCAGACAGCCATTAGACCAATAAAGCTTGAATGAAACCATGAGCTAAGGTATTTGAAATCATTTGTAAGAGGGTGTCATGCAATAGCTACAGCTGCTTCCTGGAAAAAAAAAAAAACCCAACAATGATTTATGGAAAAGTAGCTTGCTTTTATGCCTTACTATAATAAGAAAATCTAGATGAATTGACAAATTTGCTGTAGGAAGAACTGCACAAGAGCTTTTACTCCCAAAATCTACCTCATTTTTTTTGTTATGCATATTGCACAGACACAAATAATTCTGAATTACTTCATGGCTTTCCATGCATAGAGTTGTGCTCTGCACTATCCATCAAGCTGCTGGGGCCCCACAAGCCTGCATTAAACAACAACCAATATAACAGAGTGCCCTGGCTGGCAAGTCATCAAGAATAGGTTTGGCAGATGAAAAACAGCTGCTGTATTCCTCCCATCCCATCTTTAAATAAAAGAAACAAACAAAAAAAAAACCAATATAACCTTGCAATAAACATGGAGCAGTGTCAGTTTTAGGGGTTTATTAAGTACTTTATATAAAACCTGCAGGTCAGCTCGAGGCCCAGTCTATTTTTCAAAAAAATTACTTGTGGTCAACAGCTGGCAAATCTGAGTCCTTTGGTTTTCAAAGTCTACAGCAGACCAAAAAGCTGACCAACACTGATGGATAACAAATCCAAGTGGATTGGATAACAATACGGAAAATTATGAAAAACAGATAAAATATTCCACTTTATCATTGGAGATGTTACAAACAAAACAATAAATCAATTTCTTTTCCCCAGCAAAAGAGCACCCCAACACTTTAGTTCAGAGCTATTCTTGGTGGGAAGGGGTGACATTTATAATTTCAGAAGTATCTATTTCACAATAAAATCCTCAGTGGGGAAAGAGAAATAAAGGACTTCATGTTGAAGAACAGTTACTCAAATAGAAAGCTGGGAATTTTCAGAGGAGTATCTTTAAATCTCTGCCACTGGCACCAAACTAAAAATCACTCTCAGAGAAGGAGATATCCATGAAACTTATAATGAATTTTTTGCCCTCCTCAAGACAGAATTTTCTCACCAGGTTAACAACTCAGAAGAAACACAGGAAAGACATATGAACAAAACTCATGTAGCCTAAGAAAATCAGTGACTATCACCAGGACAGTAACAGCATGACATCTTATGCTAACTCATATTGTTCAGAGAGTGCAATTATGAAAATATAGAGGGGGGATGTAAAAGCAGACTTTCAGAGGCTTTAAGCAAGGCACCCAGCCTGGAAAAAGTTTCATTGAGAGTTCTGTATTCGTGACCAAACTCTACAAAAACTTCTCTCATTTTTAAAACAATATATTAACCCAAATAATTCCTCCTTTTTCAGCTATGATGTATGCTGCAAATGAATTTGATTCTGGGTAATACTGCAGTGTGGTTTGTTTTTCTTATCCAATGCAGCTTTGTTGTTTTTTAGCATCTTTTATACTGTGACAGTCATCACCTCTACAGCAACAACAAGTGCTAAACTACTTTATTCTTCTTCTCAGTAGCACATTACATACTCGTAAGTTCAGCAGGCCCTATGCTAAAAATCCCAACAGCAAACTTACGGAAGCCAGTGAGTTTCCAACTAAAATCAGTTGCAAGATCAGATTATGGATTTTATCTACTCTTAGAATTATTAAATGATGAAGAGAAAGACTAGACGCTTATCTTCATTTGCCCACCATGTAAGAGATTCTGGCTCAACAGTACTTAGATGAGAGATGGAGAAGAGCACCTACAGACAAATTTATGTCACTATTTTTAAAAATAATAATAAAGATAAATTGCTATTATCCATAGAATATAACTCTGCCAAGCCTCTGAGTCTCTGCAACCGCCTCAGGCTTTTAAAAATGTATTTCCAAGACAAATATCAAAGAAAAAAAACACTTGCAAATCACATTAAAAATGTTCTAGCCGTTTAATTGGAAAATTCCATTTGAGAACTTGAAATTTTGCAGGGCTGCCTTTGTGTCAGGAGTACACTGCACTCTGAAGCATACTTACACATCAGCAAGTATCACAAGTTTATAACAACTTTGAAAGTCACATCAATTGTAGTTTTCTAGTGAGCTGTGCTTACAAGCTGGATGCTTTCCAAGGTAAGAATAGAACAAAGAATAGATGGGTTACCTGGCAGGCTCCGAAGCAAAAGAAGAAAAATGCAGCAGTTCTGCAGAAAATTTACAGACGTTTCATTCCCACTAGAAGCAGCAGAAAATAATTCATTTGCATTTGCTCCGTTTCTGGACATGAAATCCCGTTTTCAGTCTATTCTGTTTTACTGTAGATCAATATCCAAAGCATAGTCAAAACCCACATGCCGCCATACTACCACCCCACTATTAACTGACAGTATTTCTGCTTCAGGACCCTACAGTCAGAGATAAAGATCTGCTGTGCTTTCCAGTCTTCCAGACAACAGCCTTCACATCTTGATTGCACAGCTCACCAGTAGGATCAGTCAACAGCATATCTGGCTATTTCTAAAATTACATTACAAACCATTGCTAAGAAGGGTAGCTTAAACCCCATCTTCAGCTCTGTAATTCCCTCTTTCCATCAGCCACAACGGGAAGCTTTTCTCTTCTGATAGGACTCCGAAAGGATGTCCCCAGGGCTTCAGGTAGATTGAGGTCTTCAAAGCCATTTCTAGCAGAGCATTTCAGGGTGTAAACCATCGGTCTTGAGCTGTGCATGGACACAGGCTGTACCTGGGAAGATGCACAACTAAGTCGGTCCATCTGTACTTGCGCTAATAAAGCTCCATGGCTCAGCAGGGATTCTCATGGCAGCAGCCTGATGCAGACATGTTGCCTCTGCTTCCAGGGCCACTGAATCGGATTCTGTAAAACATTCTTCTTCGGACTTAAATGCTCTCAAAGCCAGAAAATGTCTCATCAGTACAGTACAATAAAGTAACTCACGTTCCTTGTTAAAGCTGAATGGCTTTGGTCTGTCAAAGACCTACAAAGATACTAGAGACAATTTGATTCTTACTTGTAAATTTTTTGGCACTTAGATGCAAAGGATCCAGGGCTATTGACAAATGAGTAACAAAATATTTTGCATGAACATTTATCAAGGTCATTTTAGCCTAAAACAAATTACCAGCATAAGAAGCTAAATGAAGTAATTCAATGCTGAGACAACCGGGAGAAGTTTATCTGCCAGCGCTTATGCAATACTTTACAAAGCTGCCAGAAGACAAACGGAAAAAAAAGCAACATCTAAGACCATGATTTTAAGCTTTTTAGCCTTTTATTATGTAAAATAGTAGCTTATTTGAAACAGAAACTCAGTTTCTAATAAAGTTTGCTAGAACTGAAAGGAGCTTATAAAAATAATTAGAAGTGTTTTAGTAGGTGCTGCATTTCCCATCACAAAGACCAAGTCAATGTACATAAGAATGAGCTTTAAGTCAGCTGCAAACACATTTGGCAGTTCCAGATGCTTTAGACAAACATGCTGTGGCAGACACATAGATGGTAATCAATCCAAGAAGAAAGTATCCATGAAATAATTACAGAGCAGCAAGTGACCTAGTCAGGGAAATAACCTATTACAGCTACTCAGGGACTACTAGATTTTACACATGTGAGCAATGCTCTGGCTTAGCAAGAGCTATTGGGAAAAAAAAGGGGGAAGAAGGAAAGCCTGGAAGAGCTACAGATGAAGAGTCTCCCAACAACATCTGGGCCATTGTTACAGACCAAGTAACATTGTTACAGACCAAGTAACCAAGTAACAATTCCCCTTCCAGTCTCTGACTCAGTACCACTGATGCTGCTACAAAAGTGCCTTAAAAGCTGAAAAGCGATAGGTGAAAGAAACAAAAAGAACAACTTTTTAAAGGCCACTGAAACAAAAAAAAAAAATGTTTGGATCATTCAAAAAACTACACTCCTCATACCTAGAGAATGAGAGGCCAACAGATAAATAATACCCTGACCTACACCAAAGCTATCATGTGGAAGATAAAGGAAGTAGCTGACAAGGTTGAAATAGTCTAGAGAAGGTTATTTATTGGTATACCCTCTCCCCCTTAAAATAAATAACAATAAAAAAGGAATCAAAGAGGAAATGCAAGGAATCAATCTTTGCACTAGATAAATCTTACCCAAAAAAGGAAGATACTGTCCAAATCTGGCTGTGCAGGTCATGTTACCAGAAATATCTAAATCAAGAATCTTCTCACTCACATCAGCTCTTATAGTCTTGAGACACATTTAACACCAGCCATATCTAGACTTTTCTTTAGGGCCAGAAAGATTTAATGATCTACTAATTAGTTATAAGGGTTTTTTCCCTTTTCTCTTTTGCTACAAGAATCTCTTTCAAGAAGACCTAGTACTGTCTCAGTTATTTCCAAGCGGGAACGCACCCTGGTGTGTGCTTTCCCTTTTACCAAGGGCCCTGGCCTTTCAGGGAAAAGATTATACAAAAACACAGAATTCCTGGAAAGAACTTGCTCTTTCTGATTAGCACAGTAATATCACAGAAACAGAAGCAAGAACTTACCTTCAAAGTATAAAAAATGCTCATTAGTAAGTAACTGGGCAACTAACTAAGGATATATGTGAGAAAGCAAGCACATCTTTCTAGTTGCATTTGTGGAAGGATTCTCAAATAACCACAGCTCTTGAAATGCTTTTAATGAGTTCATTGCAATATGCATTGAGGAAGTAATATTTTTATAGGGAAAATTATAAATTATGGACTTGTCAAAAATAGTTGCTTACGACATTCCACTTCCCTCTCTTCCTCATCAGGTTGAGGCTTCTCTCCCTGTGTTGTCTGAAAGTGAACACCATGCTGAAACTCTCAGTGTGGTTTCAAATAATCAAAGGACAGTATGCTTTTACTTACTGGGATACTTTGCATTCAAACACTACAGTCTCAAGAAAATTGCTCCATCTTGGGTATGACTGCAAGACATGCTCAAATTAAGAAAAAACATCCCAAACACAGGTATAAAATTAAACACAGAAACTCCAGTATTAAAAATGTTCCAGAGTTAAGTGACGTTTTTCATCTGAGCAATGAAGAGACAACTATATTCTCCTACACTGAGACTTTCACAGAAAATATTTTTGTTGCCAGCAAGACCATCACAAATGTGGACATTTCTGAGTGCTTCCACTTCTAACACTAAATATGAGTTCTTGTATATACTTTTATCTGGATATATACAGGAGCACAGGCTTCCATGAGGATAGCTCTTAATATGGAGATGGCCTTAAAAGCTCTCCTAAGAAATTCACATAGCATTGTATTGTTTTATTTAAAGATAAATAATTCATTTTTCATAGTTCAAATAGAAGGTAAAGTTTGCAACTTCTACTGGTATCTACAAATATGCTGTGAGAAAAATCCCTGGCAGTTAAAGTATCAGTTATATACTTGGACTAACACAAATAACTTAGAAGAAAGAAAGCCATAATTTCTCAGGCTAAAACATATAAATATTAATTTTATGTGAAGTTGCTTAACATTCAAAATTTTCTTCTCACACAAATCATTTTCACCTGCTCCTGTTGTTGTTGCAGATGAACAGGCGAGGAGAGAGGACAGAAAGAACCATAACAAGGCAGCGTTGGGAATGAAGGAACACCCTGTGTCAAAGGGGCAGCCTAGAGCTATTGGAAAGCCCTGTACTCCAGTTAAGCAAGGCAATACAACATGCCTTCTATCAAAGACAATTTGAAACCAATTACAACCCAGAAGATTAATGCACTGACTCAGGCGTAGATGAGCCCGAGTTTTCCACTGCCCGAGGATCCCAAGAATCCTCGTCTAACTCGCGGAAGGAGGGGTAGAGCTGCTTAGAATTTTGAAAATGCAGTAAGGAGAAAATTTGAAAACAACTTGAGGAAACATGGATTCCTGCTGAGCACAGAGTTTTCAACAACAGCTAAGATTTATTATATTGAAATTTTTTTCCAACATAGATACAAGCTACAACAGCATGTGTTTCCTTTCCAATTCAGCCACAGCTGAACATTTCATTGAACCATTACAGTAAGAAAAGAAGCTTTCACAACAACTTTATGAAGCTCTCTTCTTTTGGGATCAAACAGATATATTATTAAAGCAATGCCTGTAAGAGGAATCAATCATCAGACTAAGTGAAGTCAAGGATTGCTGGGCAATTAAATCCTATTATTAATTTTGATGTATTGATGAGAACTTCAGAACAGAGTATTGAAAAAAATAAATTGAAGACAAATGCTCCTGAAACTATTCTTTGAGCCTTTACTTTCCCTCTGCCCAGGATCTGAATATTAAGAAATGCAAACAATCCTCTTCATCAATATTTTAAGAAGTTTTATGCATACAGTAAATTCAGGTTTAAATAATTATATTATTAGCATACTTACTAAACAATCAAAGTTTTATTTTGTTTGGAAGTTTTTGCTATAGAGAAATGGGAACAGACAAAAAAGTGACACCTTTGTGAATTTCTGCTGTAGAAGGTAAGCTAGCAACAGTCATCAAACCCAGCATTTTTAGATCTTTCCTCCACCTTCACTAGTATAATGATATAACAATTAAACACCCTTTTCAAAGAGAATTATATAAACAATGTATACAAACCCACTGAAATAACACAGCCATATGAACTCTGTTTGGAAGAGGCTGCCTGGTCAAACAGCACATGGGTAGCCCTCATTAGTCCCAGTGTGTGCTGCTCTTTGATTTGTTTCCATCAGGCAAAGGAGGTAAAGGTACAGCTGGTTCTTTGAAATGAATATCATTAAGTGATAAAAACAAAAAACTCAAAGTAACAAGGTTTTATTATAGAACAACCCATTTTCTAACAACATCAGATGAACATTCCCCATTATTTCCTTGCAGAAAGGAAAACACTTTTTGTAGAACACTACAGTATTTACAATTAAATAATATTTATTATTTACATAAGTCACTTCTAAAACCTCTCCTTGTAAATCACATCTAATTCTATTATTTGGTTTTATTTTATCCTTTTTTCTTTTCTTTTCTTTTTTAATTAAAATTTGCTCCACAGAAACATCAGCAATTATGATTGGTGGAATGGGGTAAGAAGTTCACACAAAGCTCTCTCACCGCACAGGCAGTGATGACAGGTTCTGTTAAATGTGCATTTTCTCACCTTAAAGATATTTCACTGGAAGAGCCTGAGCAGCAGAAGAAACAGTAATGGTCTCTTGGCAAGCACATATAAGCTGCCATTATTGTGATGAAACATTAAACCACAAGCAGATTCCACAGCCAGACCTGCTTATGCAAAGGAGCACATTTCTTCAAGTGTTACAGTTTAAATAGATATTAATTTACTTTTAAGAATTGTCTTCTAACTCAGCTTTCACCTCTCTTGTATGTATAGTATCATATATTACTGTGTTTTATGACAAAGGATTTGGTTGTTTTTAGTTTTTAAAAATCTTTGAGAAAAGATTAAAATGAAAAGAAATTAACTGCCTTCTGCTTCCTACCAGCAAAGTAGTACAGACTTTTTAAAATCCTGGATCAAAACTACCTTATGCAATTTTGAATTTGCCAAGCCTAGTACCAATCCATCAAAGAAGGATTTCCTTCATTTCATTTTGGGCATTTACATAAGTACCTTAAGTTGGGTCACTGGAATTATTCTCCTTCATTCCCCATCCCATCCCACTCCATTCAGAAGGCTCATCCTATAATCTAATTTCACAAAAGAAAACTGCACTTTCTCTCCCTGTGAAACACCAAATATACATACAGATTACTTTAATGGAGGCTTGATCTACAGGGGGTTAATATTTTAGAACTCCTAGGTGAAATCTGCAATCACAGTAGGAAAAGCTAAAGAGACACTTAACCTCAGGAATGCCTCACATCTTTGTGACATTAGGACCCTTCAAATGCAAATTACTGTGCAAGCAAAGATTTTTCAAGTTCTTCCTCTGATAAAAGGGGGTAAAGGAAAAAGGTACAAGACGTCCTGGAAGAGCTTCCTGATAGGAATAAAAGGTTTTTTTACAAGAGCATGCTCTGTCTCTAGACCCACATAGCTTGGATTTCTAAACTGAATTTCAGAATGTAATGAAATTTAGCCCTTTCAAGCTGTTTCGGTGATCAGTTCAAGAGCCAGGTCATCAGACTCACTGAGACATGTAACAGATAAAAAGTGACAATAAAATTGACATTTTTCTGTCTACATATAAAAAATTACTAAATGTGCAGAATCACAACAAACTTCGGTAACGGGAAAAAAAAACTGTTTGCAAAATTAATTGCTTCTACAAAATAGCTCCCTCTTCAGTTTTCTTTCAGTTTGATCCTGCTGATTTGAACATACAAAAGATCCTTCAATCAATGCCACCAGTTTGGAAAAACTGTTAGATTGAGGTGGTATTTTAATTATCATGGACTGTCCTCCTCAAAGTTAAAAGCTGGAAGATATCATTACTTCACTTAATAAAATGTTTATGGAACGCTATTCCGCAATATTCAATGACAGTCGGCCTGCAAAAATGTTTCCTCGTATTTTGATCTGCAAAGAGAATTGCAAGCTAACCACAAAACTTCAGCCTTCATTTCGATAAACTGGACAAAAGTAATAATATACCATGAACAGCCAGTCACCATTCAAATTATTAATAATCCAAAAGAAAAACACTGTGACACAGTGACCAAGCTCAGAAATTTCGTCTTCCTAGTTCAACAAGGGACTTTCTGAGTAATTTTTAAGAACTTGGCCTTTCAACAACTACTCCTCACATTTATTTGTATGTTCAGAGACAAGAAGATAAAAATGAGATTGCAAAGCTTTTGCTCAGGGCTCCTATCAGGTTGAAAAAACAGTTAAGAGAGCATCTAACAATGTTTAGATGTATTGATACCCCAAAAGAAGCTAAGAATTCACATTTTACTGGTGGAAATGCAAAATTAAAAGTGAGATGCAACACAGCTATTTATTCCTGGATGGAAAACTCACTTCATTTTAGATAGGGAAGCTAAGACAGCATTGCCACAGCTGAAGAAAATGCCATTTTCTCTCAGTATTTGCAAGATCCTATCAAGTAACAGCTGTAAGTTAATGCAGGGGATATTTTTCTAGTTATATTGGGATACGAAGATGTGTGGATAGTTTTATATTTTTTATTAACTTCGATCTTATTTTGGATTTCAGTTTCCAGTTTGTTCTTGAGACCTCTTTATGAGTATTTGGAACTTGTTTCAGATGTAGCAATTTGTCCAACTAGAAGAAATTATGCTATTAATGATGTTGAAAGGGCCTAGATAAAAAGTCACTTAATTTCTCTAAAAGATAAGCTCTTTTTTCATAAAGGATGAGGATGCTAAACCGTGAAATTTTCAAGGAGAGCAGGTATTTCTAATTAAAGAGTGACATTCTTCTTTCAAGGTTCTCCATTTGGTTGCTTATATTTTAAAAAGGGAACAGTTAGTTATAGAAGCAGTATGTGTTTATGTAAATCAATGATATCTCTACCAATGTAGAGATCAAAAACTAATCAACCACTGCAGGCAGTTTTACTTATAGTATTTATGCTTTATTTTCCAGTAAATTAATGATTGGGAATTTAAATAATTTTGCTTCTCTAGAGGGATCACATGATTTTTTAAAAATACTCACACTGATCTATCTGAGCCCTGGATGAGGGTAGAGAGAGGAGTAGCCTTAACCCACTGTGAGGAGGACTCAGTTTGGTGATCTGATCACACAAGCTTCTATGGAATCAGATATTCCAAGAAACACTGCCAAGGTCCTCAAGAGTTTACAATTCTTCAGATGCACTGAATTACTTTATTAAGCACTAACTGCACAAGAGGAACACATCTTTGTGTGTATTTCTGAAAAAGAAGTAAGTCTTATCTTAGCAATACAACAAGAACCCTGAGGGTATTGACTTTTTTCCCTTGCAAGAGAAGTCAGATTGTAGAGCTTTAAGCATATGCAAGAGTTGGGTCAGACCAGGTGGATTCACAGTAAATATATGTATTTTTGGGTTCCATTTTTGAGTAGCAATGACTATGCCTTGGTGAAAGACTGGCATTCTGCCAAGCTTTTGCATCTCCCACGCTGGACAAGGAAAAGGAGTTGATTAGACAAGTTTTCAATCCAGAAAAGAGCTGCCTTTATTACTTAGAAGATGTCAGGTCACATTTCAGGGAATGAGTTCTAGAAAATTCTATATCCAGCAGGGAGTGTGCATCAGCATGAATGGAAAACTGCAAGCCAGAAGCTATGAAACCATTACAAACTCCCTCACTGACCGTCTTTCAGCACAGGACCTTTGCAAGCATCAATCCACATCCGCTAAAATAAAACCTACTTCCCACCACCTCTTCCCTCACACAATACACATGATTAATACCCATTTTCCGTGGAAGCATATTCCCTGCTTCCTATGTATTCCTTGCGTCCTGTCTTTGCTCTGTGCAGAGAAATTAGAGACAGGAGGACAACTGCCCATATGGAGAACAGACTGCAATGCCCATTTGCAAAATATATACCATTGCAAAATCAACATCACACTGGGCCGGAAAAAGCTACCAACTTGTCTTTGAAAAGAAAAAAGAAATTAAAAAGCTCAAACTCCAGACTTAAAAAGGAATAAAAAGGAAATGAGTCATGGGGAAAATTTCAGGGAAATTTCACATGAAAAGGAAACCCATAAGCAATTTCATAAAGTTTTCCATGCTGTTGTCCTCCCCTTCTCAACCCCCGCCCTTTCTTTTTTCTTTCCCAGAAGCTTGATGGAAGAGGACAGGCCTCAAAATACTTTTATTTATCCTGCTATTAGAGGGAGAACAAAACACAGAATAGGCCACAGTGTGCTCTGACACTCTGAAGATTTGTCTGCTGCATCTTTTTATTCATGGAATTAAAAAAATGCATTGCATCAAGAACTGGCAACTACAAGCATTCAAAAACTATGAATCAGATTGCCAAAACCCAAACACATTAAATAACCATTCCATCTCCAGTTTTCAGACATGCTGTCAGGAAATGAATGGTTTCTTTCTTCTCCTACGTCAAATGGGCAGGTGGAAAATTCCCAAGCACGTTCTTCTCATGGCTATGTTCTCAATCAGCTGGAAAGCAAATGTGTCAAAGTCCCAATTAGGTCATTTGGATTTATATCTTAAGTCCCTCCCTGACACTCAGAGTCAGCCTTCTGTCTTTGCTCCTGCACTAGAGAAACCAGAAATTTGGAAATATTCAGATATAAAAGGGGAAAAAAAAAAGATTCCAAGAGATAAAGATGGGTCCTCAACATCCCTATTATAAATTGGCTTTACTTAAGCAAATTATCTTCTTTCCTCTGTAAATATCTTAAGTCATCCCCTAATTAAAGAAAGAAAAGCAAGCTGCTTTGCTGTTCCAGGCCAACATACTTTTCTTATGGAGAGCACAATAGTTTGGAGAGTAGATGGAAATACCTGCTGGAAGCTCTAAAGAATGCTGATCTTCCCAGCTGCTCAGAAGACTGCAGCACACTGCTCTGCTTGATTTACCTGTTCATAAACTAACAATCTTTGCAGCTTCTAAACATCACTCAGAGTCAGTCTTGACTCTGAACGTGGCCCAAGAAAAGGCTTTCTCAAAAAAAGTTTACCACAAATACAGTCTGCAGGGTAATTTGTTTGAATTAATTCAGAACAAGAAAAATTGAGTCCTCATGCAAAACATTTGTTTCCAGGAAGCTCACAAAAGAATTCTGCTACTGAAATGACATCATGTTTGTCTTGAACAAGTGTGGTTTTCCAGGAGTCTTCCAATGAGACATTGCCTGGACTCAGTGAATCAGATTTTCTAGCTTTAGCACTTTCCAAAATAAATAAAAAAGAAACTGTATTAACAATCAAAATAGAAGCAAAAGCACAGAATTGAGCTCTTTTCCTACACAGACACGGTACTCAGATTCCAGACTATGTCTCAATTTGGATGGCTCTCCCTTTGATTTAGAATTCTACTTTTTCAGTCATTGACCTGGAAATACTTTATAGATACTTAACCCTTGGGGAATGGTCACAATTAGGATCCTAGAAAAAAAAAAACAAAAAACCCACATTTTAGGGAGGTCACAAGTCCCACCATGACTCACACACACACAGACGGTTTCAAGGAATCAATTATTAGCTATTTGAATGTGTCATGTCACAGTTCACACACAGCCATTTCATTATACAGATCAATTGTGCAGATCTGACACATCAAAAAGCAGCAATCTCAAGAGTTTGAATGTATAAATTCAAACAGAATTTCTTCTCGTAAAGCCGCTGATGAAAAAATTATTTTTTCTTATCACACGTATGAACATGTTTAAGTTCAATGGTTTGTTGATAAAAAACACCTCTAGGGGGGAAAAAAGTCTCTTAAAACGCTCATAAGAATGAATTCATTGTAGCTGCAAGAATTTCCATTAAAATAAGAACAACCTGTAGAAAAAGCAGCACATGTGACTCAAGACAAAAGCTGCAACCAGCCACCACCATAGCGCGAGCCAAAGAGCTGACCTTGTGAACTCCATAAATAGAGGCTGCCACACACTCCTGGCACAGAAGAAACTCAAACAGGGTTTATTCTGTAGCTACAGATAACATCTTGATTATTGCTCTAAGAACCTGCTCCCTGTCTCTCTTGCTGCCCTTTGGTCTTAGGTTCTGATCCAGCAGTGCTCTTTGCCCCCACAGTTGTAATAACTCATTCTGCCAGCACAGCCTTGGTTTCTAATCCCACCTCTGGCCTGCTGAACACTAATTCTGGATCTCACTGCTACCATGCCCCCTCCCTTTCCCTACTATTTCTAATCATTTCACTGACACTGGAGGAGGAACAAGCAAGCAGGAGAGAACCCCTAGCCTAGAATCACTCTCTGCAGCTTGTACCCCCTCCTTTTTTGCTTCTTTGTAACAGTATTTCACTCCTGCCTGCCCTGAACTACAGATCTATCCACTCATGCCCCAGTTAAGACTCCTTGCAACCAAGTAAAAGAAAAGCAACTGGCACCAACCCAATTGATACCCTAGAAACAAGAATAACCCCTGAGTATCATCAAATACCTACCAGTTGCCCCAGAATTTTCTAAACCTTAACTGAAGAGGAATAAAACCTTAACAGTCAGATAAGCCATATATCCTTTACAGTATTTGTTCTCTAGCATTTTCCTTATGGCATCTATTCTGAATTAGAGCAGAGGTTGAAAAAGAGTCTGGTTTATTTTGTGGATTTTTGGGGAAGTTTTACTACTATGCTAGGACAGGGAAGGAGAGAAACATTTACAAAAAACTTGGCAAGAAGTGGCAAGACCCACTTTTCTTTTGTTATTTTGGCCCCCATTGCCAATATTTTTGGATTTTCATTCTGGAAAAAGGAGAAAGATAAGGAATTGTCTGAAGGAGTGTTTGCTGGGCTGCTTGCCCTCCGAAAACTGGAAAATTGCCAAGGCTGAAGAAAGAAAGTATTCTATAAACTCAGATCTGACTTGTGTCGAACAGAACAACATTTATGGAGAATTAATATTTCCAGTGTCTTGACCTAGGAAACTTTGTTATCTTGTATGATGTTCAAAGAAATGACCAGTGGAAAAACCACAGAAATTGCCAAACAACCAGCACTAGTGTAGCCAGTTGTCCTGTCTATCCATGTCTTGTCAGACACCTCGATAAGAAGGTGCAGGAAGAAAGCCTGGAAAAGATAGAGATGGTGAGTTTATTCTTAGATTCTGTTAACATTTATCTTATGTCATAAAATACTGAGGCTTACATTCTTCTCACTATTACTCATTCATTAGCAGACTGATCATGTCTTCTATATAAAAAGACCTGATCCTTTTGTTCTACAAGCTATCTTTAAGCCTTCTTCACTCTTGCTGAGCACCCAAATTCATGAAGGAAAAGGACTACAGCAGCCAGACAACCTGCCCATTCAAGCAACAAAGGTACAAATCACACCCTTGGGTTCACTCACCTACCAGGAGCAGGTAATCAGTCAGAAGCCCCACACTTAAAATCCTGTGACTTTAAAATAAAGTCTAAATGCTGCATCTTGTTCTAAGGAAAAGCTCCCATTTCATGGAATGTCTTACTAGGAGGCATTGTTAACTGTGATTGGTGGTTCAGACTGTGTAAAACAGCTTCAAGGCTTCAGGAGCACAGTGTTAAAGAGGAACAAAGTAGTGAGGAGATTAAATCTTACATCTGGGATTTGTTCAGTTATTACAGAGCAAGGGATGCTCTTGAGAAGCCGCCTCTCCAAGCCAGGGAGGTCTGGTTGGGCGGCCAGCTGTCCAAGGTGCCAACTACTGAGATTTAATCAACCTTTTAACTGTTGGAGGAAGTTCTCATTCTCCTGCAGAAAGCCCAGGAGAGGAACTGGACAAAGGAAGGACACAACCATACTGAAAGGCACCCCTGGCACACCCTTTAAAGAACAGCTGGGAGCCACCAGCTCAGACAGCAGATCCAGCACAAATAGTCGAGTAAAAAGACCAAGTCTGCAATGGCTCCTTGTAAAACAAGTATCTGTAATCTTATCCAGCCTAGGTGGCTAAAACCACAGGGGGTAAAGAGAAGGAAAGGTGCCAGCTGGAGAAGGCTGGTCAAAGAAAACAAAAATAAGAATTCCTGCTGCTTGCCTTATTTAGAGTATAATTTATTCATCACCACCACAGACAGAAATGTCTGAGCAACTTCCAGAGCACTGAGAAGTTATTTTTGCCCTCCAAAATATAAGGAGTATGAAAAACACAACCAACAATCACTGTTTAATACAATAATAATGCAATACTATGATTCACTTGCAATAAGTCTGACTAAATATATCATTATCTTTAAATAGAAATGGCAACTAATAATTTTTAAACTAAAAATAGAAAGATATGTGATTGAATCCTATGTGACTTACTCCTAACATGAATATATTATGCTGTCTTTCAAATGTTTTCTTAGATGATTTCAGCTTTGGTAATTTTTTAGTTTTTCACCCAATTTGGCTTATTTCTTTTGTGTACCAAGATACCATCTAGTCACAGAAATGCATTTCTAGAATTTTGTACAAAAAAGGACTACGTCATTCCACTACTACAGAAACCACGCTGATATGAAATGTAGATGCCATTGTAACTAAAGAAAATCAAATGGCAGAGAAGATGACAATGAAATATGTGAGAGCAAATACACAAATAAACCCTTTATAATGAAAGGAATACTAAAAGTCTTCTAAAAATGTCAGCTAGGGGAACTCAATAAAGGTCAAGACACTTTGAAAAGGAGAAGTTAATCAAAGACTTTCTGTATTTACTGTCTTTTGTTCCATAACATAGTACAGTGTACTCTAGGTTACTTTAAAGCTGTGACCTTTTTTGCCAGCATTCACTGTTCACTAACACCAAAGTCTCAAGTTTTGCCTAAAGAAGCCAAACCTGTTGATGTGTAAATTATGAGTCTCCAAAAGCACTACTTAAATGGCAGAGCTTCACCAACATGATTATTTTTGACTGTTCTTGCATAAACCAAAATAAACAACAGGTGGGGAATGACCCCAGAACTCCCTTCATATATTTTAAACAGCCTTTAATGTTACCATTCCCACCACTAGCAAATGAAAATAGGTGGGGCAAATATCTTTGTGCCAATAAAAATGTTTCATTTAACAACAAAGCATGTGTTAAGAAGGCCAATTAAAATGTACAGGCACGTTTTGAAATCACTGAATTTAGAGTTGTGAAAATAAACCAGCATTTTCAAAATGGAAGCATTACAGAAACAACAAGCAGATTTCCATCACCTTAAGGAAAACCATGGTTTTCAAATAATTTTCTTTAAACTGTCACTATCAAAATCAAAGCAAAAATCAAGAATGAGAGAGACTGTGAACAGTGTCAAAACCACTTTTGAAACTTTTTTTTGGTGACTCAACAACCACATTTTCCTATGTTTTAAACTGCTTCTTTCCTTTCTTACAGTGCAGGACCATTAGCACCAGAGGAGAAACAGCCTATAGTAAGACTACACAGCAAGTGCTTCTGTCCTTCCCCTCCTCAGGAAAGAGTATTATTTTCCTAGGGTGGCTTAGTTACAAGGTACATTTCAGTTGCTCTAACAGCAGCTAAAACGACAGCTTCCATTTTCAATTCACACAATTCCCAAGACTTAAAAGTGGATAGGAAATTTGTTTCCCAAATAACACCCCTTATTCTACAGCTTACTTAAAGCTAAGTAGTTACTTCCTGTGAGAATTTTACAGGAGTTGATAAGATGTTTTTTTCTTTTAAAGAGAATCATCCGTGAGTCATCTCAGGCCCATACAGACACAACACCACTCCAGACACCAGATCCACACAGAATGGCTGAGGTTGGAAGGGACCTTTGGAAGTCTTCAGGTCCTATCCTGCTCAAGCAGAACCAGCTGCAGCCAGTGAGCTTATGAGTATCTGAGAGAGACTCCATAACCACCTTGGGCAACCTGTGCTGGTGCTCACTGACCCTCCCAGTAAAAAACGGTGTTTCTAATGTGTCTCAGTTTGTGTCCACTGCCTCTGGTCCTCTTACTGGGCACCACTGAGAACTCAGAGTCCTGTTCCATCCTCTCTGCACCCTCCCTTCAGGTACTTGCACATACTGATAACATGTACCTCCCCAAACCTTTTCTCCTCCAGGCTGAACAGGCCCAGCTCCCACCCTCTCCTCACATGTCAGAGATGCTCCAGTCCCCTCACCATCTTTGTGGCCTCTCATTAGACTCTCTCCCATACAGCCAGTATGTGTTTGTGCAGGGACTCAATCCTAAACATTTATGGAAGAATCTAGAGTACCCTGATTAGTTGGGAAGTTAAGCCTGAAGGGTTAAAAGTTTCACCTAAGCTGCTGCACGGGGTTTTACAAGAAAGCAATGAGCCCTCCAAATTCACCATGAGGGGTTTCCTCTTTAGCCACTACAATAATAGCTTTAGTCCTGGTCCTAACTCAGAGCAGAACAATTAAGGCCAACTTTCAGGAAACTGAATTCTGTCTGAAAATATCTCCCTGCTAGCTACAAAATTAAGGAGACTATAAAGTCACTTAAAAGTTCACCAGCCCTCAGCTTCCTTTCAAACAGTTTAAGCTTCATGAAGAAAATAATAAAGCTGATAATGTTGTGAAATATTGCAAGGCTGAGAAAAAAAAACTAGCAGCTGTGTCACAGCACGACCTATCAAAATAGTTCTAATTACTTTAGGAAACCATAAATACATTCCAAAAAAAAGTTCATTGATCTCCCAACTTTTCTCTCCCCACATTTTCGTAAGAGGACCAAATACCTAGGCAGACTAGAAGACATGAACAACAACTAGAAGTTCCTTTACACTTATTTATATTTAGTCTTTTATAGTGCTTCCAGAGCAATTTACAGTAATCTGCAGCATGAAAAAGTGATATAAAAGACAAAGAAAATGAGAAGTTATGTGATTAGCATTTCTTAGGCTGTCAGAATTTTAATAAATTACACTGTAGCAAAGTAGAAAGAGATTAATGGCAACTGAGCAAGAAATGGGATTTTAGGTATATTATGGAAAATAAAAAATTGAAAGTGATCTAAAACCACTAACAGTATATTTATAAGTCTTTTTTACTGGTAACAGATTCCAAGCTTCAAATCAGGTTAGACTGCATTAGTCACTAAGGAAAAATATAATAATTTCCTGATACTTCACTGAAATTCTTAGACCAAACTACAACAAAAATAAATTATAATCCCTTTTAGAAGGGATATTAGAAAAGGATTCTCCTCCAGTTGTTCAGGAATGTTAGGGATTTAAAGTATTTCAAAATGTCTGGCTGCAGTTCAACACAACATAGCTAATGAGACTCAATATGAACTCTCCCACAACACTTTATCTAGTCAAATAATTTCTCTTTATAACTTTCTATCCCTAGCTTCCATACTGTCAGATAGAGATATCAAACATATAAATGGGAAACTACATTAAGAGATATCATAACTGACTCTTTTAAGCTGAAAGCAGGTTTTTCTATCCTTACGAACCACCTCAAGTCAGCTGCAAGATACCCCATAAAATAACATCTAGAACCTGCAATTTCTGTAAAGCTGTTACACATTTTGATAGCATAATTTAGTCACTTTCTATTATGCAGACCAAATAACAGAAATATACTTTGAAATGGTAACCCTTTTTCCCATCAAAGTTTACCTGGTGCATAGAGGAATTTTTTTTTTTTTTTTTTTTTTTTTTTTTTTTTTTAG
>VWZP01006855.1:121558-232168 GCA_013396995.1 Dicaeum eximium
TTTTTTTTACTATTAGCAGGGAATTCAAGTTGCTGATTGTAATTTGTTATCAGATGTACCAATAAAGGTGATCACTGTCCTCCATCAAAAGCTGAAAAAGATTTAACTGATTACCAAATAAGGTAACCTATGATAAATCTAAAACTCCAAGCTTCACACCTCATTTAAAATGCATCTCTCCAAGTTATCAACTGCAGAGATGTCTGCCTGTTCATCAAGTCAGCTTTGTCTCATTCTAAATATCATAAAAGACTAAAGTACGTTTACATCAAGTAACTTCAAGTACATTTTTAGGAGGCTGAAATTTACTGTGAAAGCCAACAAGGATTAGGGAAAGCTATCTATCACCAATTAGACAGTAAAAGTCAAAGCACAGAAGTTCAGTATTAATTCCTAGGGAGAAAAGCATCCCAATCAACATCCTTCACCTTGACTGCAGAGGTATCAGCCTGAAACTTGAAGAAGTGGTCTTGGATGGCCAATACAATTTTCACAAGTTACTGTGAGGAAAATTTCAGAATGTGAGTTGAGAAACTAGAACAGACTATTTTCCTCTTACATCTTGGAACAAAAACCACGTGCTCAGTCATGCATATGTAAATAGACAAGGAACAGTTCCAATGTGGACCAAAGCAAGATTTAAGAGAGGCATAGAGCAGAATTCAGTCAAACTGCAGAACCATTTGCAATTGTAAATGGCTTTGTAGAAATAACTTGAAACACTGACAGATTCCCTTTTCTGGTGCTCTTGATCCTGTATTGAGGAACTCAATCCAGTGACCTCGCTGTGGAGTCAGCATTAATCTCAGGGATCTACCATTTGACTACAATAAAACAGACTGCCAGGAAATCATAGGCTCAGACTACAGATGAAGTGATTCTGTGGAAATCTAACACATAATGATTAGTTTTGGCCTGAAAAGTGTTTTGGCCAGATACAGCAACATTGGAATTTACAGGAGGGAGAAGATCACATTTAGCAAGGGATCATCCTCAGCGTAAGTGCAGGTTGCTACATTCACAGCAGAGATCAGGGGATTCAGCACCACGCAAAAAACATTTGGGATACTGAGGCTGCACAATGAAACATAGAGAAACTATAAAGCACCAGATTTAAGGCTGCTGCTCCCTGGCTGGTTTGTTTTTTCACATAGGAACCCCATCTTATCTAATGCACAGGCCTTGAGAGCAGGGTGAAGAAGGAGGAATTACTTTGTACTTCTTTTTCCTCTTCCCATAGTAGAGTGCTCAAATACTAAAATTCTAGGACAAAACCCTCTCTTTTTTTCCCCCTTTTTTCTTCCATTTTAAGTTTATTATACTGCTATCTGAAAGTGCTGTATTTCAGTAATTTATTTTCACAAAAGATCCTATTTATATTTTTATAACTCAAGGCCTATATTATAACTCAGCACACAGCATATGAATTGTGTATGCTTAATCTGGAATGCTTCCAGACTAATTTTTTTTCAGAATATTTGTCACTGTGCAGTACATCACAAGCACAATTCACAGTTGTTATTAGCTTCAGTTGCAGCTGTGAAAGCTTTGCATTCTTTTTTTTATAGATGCCCAATTTGGAACCTTACTATTCAAATACAAGGATCACAAGTAGTTACTGTTTATAATGTTACATATCTTGCTTCTTAAGCAAAAAGTAAAATCCAGGTCTTCAATGGCATTTAACTACAGAAACCTTCAGACAATCATCTCCAGTTCTTTCTTCAGTTCAGGATACAACATCAAGCACATGCCACAAGAAAAATGGGTTCTACAGACCACATTCTTTAAATCTTTAAGGCATCCCTAAAATACAAGCTATGGTAAACAGCAAGTTTTTTAAGGGGGAAAAAAAGAGAATGTGTTAATGGAAATAAATCCTGTCAATTCAAATAAGAAGATGTGGGTGACATTAAAAAACTTAGCCCATATATCACTTGTCACTTATGTTTCTGTTGGTATTTTAATGAAGTCTAAGATCATGAGCCTACTGTGAAGAGAATCTGGGAGAGTAACAGCTGGTCATCTCTAATAGCAATCATGTAACTTAAGAAATGTCATTTTAGTACTTTCAAGGAACAAAGGAAAGGAAAACACTCCAATGACAAGGTAGGATACCATAAACAGAGGAAGACCCAACATTCTCATGTACATTAGCTTTTCTAAAAATCAAAACCTCATCATTTAAGTTGGCCAAAACCTGTAACTTCCAGTCATTCCCTTCAAATTCTTTAGCTAAATTAAAAAAATAACAAAACCCCCCCCCCCCCAAAAAAAAACAAAAAAAAACAACACAAAACAATTGGAGCATTATCTAGAAATGGATCAGACATAACTGTTTCTGTATTTGCTACATTTCAGGGTAGGTCTGATAGCAGCAACAGGTTAATGGATGAAAGAGCAAAGTGCTAATTAAAGCAAAAGCTTTTATTTCAAGCCATTACAGTCAATCTGTATAGCCAGGGTACAATTCCTTAAACCAGCAGGCTTGACTAAGTTAAAGAAAGAGCAAATCCTATCCTATTTAATGTTTCTCATGCCTAATCTAGGTACCTTTTTATGAGTTTTCACTATTTTCCTCCACAGAAGGAAAATAATGTATTCTAGAGCTATTAAATGCTCATAAAAGAACAGATTTTCAAATAAAAACATTAATATGAAAACCCTAAAATGTAACCTATTTTCCTTTTGAAATAAATTCTGTCCATCAAGAAAAATCAATTAAATCAATCAAATTATAGAATTTGAAGGTAATAAAGTAATGATTCTAAGTATTTTCTTTTTTTCCTACTAGTTACATTGCAGTCAGAAAATTTCTTTATTTTACATTAAGGACCTTATGCAAGCCAACTTCCTTCTGAAAAAATCTGAGCTTTATTATGATTGCTTTTAGAATGCTTATATAGAAATTTCCTAGGCTTTTTCCAGAGCAGAAACAGTTAAAATGTTTTAATTAAACCACTTTTCCTTGAGAGATGTTTCCTTTACAATGTTTTTAATATAACTCAACATTGGCTGCATCTTTCCTGACAGATGGTATTTCCTTAACAGAGAATGTCTCAAATGGTTTATGTATAACATTCTTTCTAAAATTCATTTCCTTTCTGTGTAAGAAGTTAATACACCAAGAAGAAGAAAAAAAAACAAAAACCAGGAATGTTTCATGCCATGTGGGATATAAGAGTTCTGGACTTTTGCTTTAAATTAGCTGAGTAATATTTTTGTAGAAATATTATTAACGTGGTTGAAGCTTAACATTTGGAAAACGGAAAAATACTTGCCCACAACACTGCTTCTCTGCAGATCCCATTCCAGCATTAACTTCTCTTTTATGTTCTACTCCACAGTCCCATGTCTGGTGAAATCTGAGAGATCTTAGTAAGGTTCAGCTTAGGAGAGAGATGTTAACTGGGTGATTGTTTTCAAGAACAACAGACTGGTAGTTCTGTAACAAATAGCTCCCAAATCAGAAAGGAAAGTTCTTATAACTTCCCTCCAAAATCATTCAGAACACCGAAAGCAGCAGAAAAGCACACCATAATCTTTCTCAGGAGGAAGACAGACACTGAGGTCTCACAGATGTAGATATAGCTCCTAAGGGTGGGACACTCCTCCATTTTAACATCAAAACACGAGTTCTTAATAGGGAAATTTGTACCAGCTGGATGCAGAAGTACTAAGGTTCCACAAACAAAAATCCTGGGCAAATTGAATCTTTGCAGGACATTAAGGCCAAAGGTATTGGGCTTGCAGCTTGTAATATACACTTCCTGTAAAGGTTGTAAATCTTTGGTTAAATGGCTGGAGAGCAACAGCAGCAAGAGCAGTCTTTAAGTGATAAAGAAATACCTGTTGATAATTTCTTTTTCCTCTTGTTATGCTATAAGCATTCATTAAAATATTACTTTTCTAACAGATCAAAGGATTTTCTGTACAGCCAAAAACTTTTATTCTAAAATATTCTGCAGCCTGTGGAACTATATTTACAACAATATTTTGCAATTACTACTTTCCACTTTTGGGCATCTCTTAGCCAATATGCCATTTTGTGAGACTTCTAGTAAAAATCCAAAGCTACCAGACAGTTTTCCTAAATTTTAAGGTTTGCCTATTTTATATTTTTGAAGAAATGACGTATTTCTAAACTTCACAAAAGCCTGTCCTAAATATGCCTTTTCCAGCTACTTCTGTACTTCAAGACACAGTGAGATATCATTGAGACTGGGAATATAACCTTTTCTAGTATGCAAACTCATTTTAGCTTTCTGCTCACAGCAATGCTACCTTCAGTTCTGAAGGCAAGCTGAATGCCCAGAGCTCATGATAACAAATATCATATTTGGGCAATATGCACAGTGCCAGTTTGCCTAAAAGACTTTTATGGATTCCTTATGTAAAGTTAAAAAAGAAAAAACAGCTGTATTTAGCATCTCTGTTTGGCACTGACAACATGTAAAAGGAACAAAGACCTGAAGGAACTTGGGGTCACAGACAACATGGGAGTAACTTAGAGCTTCCCTTTAAAAAGGGGAAGGATTTCTTACAGCCACTTCAGGATTTCCAACAGCCACCTGGTGCTGTTGCAGGAGGGTGAAGGTCTGCCAAGCTGCAAAGGCACAGAGAGAAGGCAGACCATCAGAAAACCCAGCTAACATGTGACTGAAAGAACAAAACTTTACTAAATCCTCTAAACTTTTCGTAAGGTTCTTTCCAATTAAAAGTAATTGCTATTAGTATGTTTTCAAAGAGAACTACTGCACAGAGTGCTGTGTAACACATCATACTTGTTCTTCAGTAGACCAGCCTATTGCAATTACTTCAACAAAACCCACATAACTTCAGCTGGTTTTCCCTTTAGACAGAATATAAATTCCTGTGCTATCAATAACTATTTTAGCAATATCCTGTTGTGACCACTTCAGGCATAGTTGCTTCTGCCTAAACTTAATTTCCATACTTCCATAACTACAGAGCCACTGTCTCAATTTTGCAGGTAAGTCTTCTCTCAAGGTCCTTTGATAGCCTGCTGTAATTAGAACACACAAAAAAATAGCTTTTTGACTTCCAACAACTTTGCAGGCATTTGTCTTTCAAAAACTATTAAGGTGGCAAGCATTCAGCCTTTTTTACCCACTGTCATAATTTAAATGAGATGTGCTGCTCAATTCAAACACTGAAAGTGTGGGGTTTTTTTATTGCTTAGTGGAGCTGACACTGTTTAACATCTAACACTGTATCCAAGAGAGGTGCAAAACTAAATGCTTCTCAATATTTACCAAAAAGACCAAGATTCTTTTTTCATAGTAGGACTGAGATACAACACATACAATGCCTATCTTTATTGCAACACAAGTAAAAATATTCTGTGAGATACATTTTTATAGAAATTCTTTTTCTAAGTAACTTTTGGAAATTGGCATGTCAACATAGAATAATTTATGACAAAATAATGAAGTATTCATTCTGTAATGAATGGTAGACCCATGCAAGTACTCAAAATAGCAGATAACTGTAAGGATTTCATTTAAAACTTGGTATTCAAGAGAAAATTTAAACCTGATGTTTCTAATAAAAGAACACACTTTTCTGAGCAAAGCCATAATTCTGGGAGAGACACACCCTTTGTCACTTCCAATGGTTAGAAATAGATGAGTCTGCAAAACATTTATGGTAAATCACATTAAGACACGAGTATTTTTAAGGAAACTCTAGTGCAAAATCGATCCATCTCATGGAGGCAGCACAAAATGCAGCAAGACCAATCCTTTCGTCAAACAGCCTATCACCAAAGTTTAGAAAGAACAAATATAACCAGAACACTCCATTCCATCTTCCTAGACAGTTTGTAATTATTTAAGAGAGATTTGAACAAACCAAACATGCCCTTTCCAAATGTGAAATGCATGCCAATTCCCAGGACATTAACTGGGAATTCCAGTATGATGAATTACACATAAATAGTTCACTGGCAGCCCATTGTTTTTATTTGTCCCAAGGACAAATCTACTGACCTGGGCAAGAGATCCTAAAAGACACTGCTAACACTGTTTTCTTTTTAAAGGAATTCACCAGGTAAGCTGACAGATTAGTGGTGCTTTCACACTGAAGAGGGAGGACCAGAAGAAAGCTACTGTCTGTTTAGGAGGCTGAAATTAGCCTTACCTTACCAGACTACAGGATGTCTCGATAACCTTGGCATGAGTGTATTATCTCACACTTTCTAAAACTCAAGGAAAGAGGATTTCCATGAGTGTTTAAAAAAAAAATGGACTGGTTCCCAAGACAGACTTAACAGGTAAGTACTTCTTTTACTTGTTTTGCTCTTTGAGAAATCTTTTGCGGTTTTCCTTGGCTTTGTTAAAGAACCAAGCAATGACTTCCCTGGAGCACATGGCCCCCAGCTCCAGCTGATACACAATCTCAAAGTTATCCAGCAGAACCAGAAACAAGCTCCAAGTTCTGAACATAGCCTGAAAGCCCATTTGCAGTTTGGCTCACTTTGAAAAGTTGTATCTTCCGCGGATCAGCACGTGGTCACCACTGCCTCCTGCCTTATCATACCAGAAGAGTTAAAAGTTGTTTTTCAATGAGGACAAAACATGTAACTGCTATTCCATGAACAGAATGCTCAAGAAATTCCCACTGTACCACAAGAATTCTGGGGAAGAGTTAGTAGGAGTTTATGAGAAAAAAATCACTGAGTGAAATTACAAGTGCTTCCTCATAAAAGTTTCTTAAAGGTAATAGCACAAGCTGCAGCAATTAGAAGAAAAAAGGAAAGCTTTACTAGTCATTATTAAATTTATTATTATTTATTCTTGCTAAAGTACTATCTGCTTGTTCAAAGCCAATGTTCTTTACACTCATGAAGATCACAAACATGATCTTGATAGAATATGGAACTGATCAGCTGAACAAATGCATGATTACTGTAGGTATTAAAAACCAGAAGGATCTAGTCCTTCTAGCATCTGAATAATAAAATAAAGCGTCTAAAATAAACTGAATGAGCTTTCTCACAATTTCATGTCCAAACTAGAACAGAATTTTTTGGACATTATTTTCACTAGAGAAACAGTTTATCAAAGGTAACCAGCACATCTCAAATAAAAAACATAACAGAAATCTAGAGGACTTATCACTCTCTTACACTTGTCCTCACACTTAGGGAAAGGAATTAACTCTACCTGTGATCACAAGAAATGGTCTATCTGAAGAGAAGTCTGCTGGCAGATTGACTCCCTTGATCTCTGAACACTCTGCCAACTGGAAAACTTTCTCAGTATAGCCAAGACCTTTTTTTCTGCATGCAGGGTAAAAAAATAGTGACACAAGATCATTAATAGTTTTCAGGGTCTTTTTACTTGAGGGTTTTTCTAGAACTTTTCTAGAAAGTGAAACAAGCAAATGTTTAGCAGCAACTCAGAGGGTTGTAATAGTCACCTGACAGATGCAATTCAGATTCCTTCCCACTTCTGTGTGGGAATATATAAAAGCTGAATATCATCTAGCCAGAGCTTTACACTTGGTATACATCTCTTTACAGCTTTAACTCACCAACTGAAAATGGTAACTATACCCTGCCCAAGGACATACAAGAGAACCAATGAAAACCTCAGTAATCTCCAAAACTTCACACACTGCTTGCAGAGAAGTCTGGAAAAACAGAGGCATTTTACTGTGTTTTGATGTCGTAATTTAGCTGCTTGCTGAGTGGAATTTACAGTTTCTTTCTGAACAGCTACCTTTCAAATTTCAGAAATACAGCATGAGGTGCTTTCATTGGTATTTATTACTAAGGGACTAACAGTATCCTATTTGAGGCTGTCTATAAACAAATTGTAAAAACACTTCAAAAGCATTAATCAGCTTAAAAACATTAATTTCTGCATACATTTTTCTACATAAGTTAAATCACATTAGGAGAACATACTTTTCAAAGTATGGCTTGAGCTAATTTTAAAGATGGTTGGAAAAGTTTGGCCTACACTGATTAAAATCTATACTTAAATGAAAGGAAAATTTAACCACAAAAACTGTGCTCATTTTAGAAAAACAAGCATATCACTGCCAAAGTGCTGTCCTAAGTTTAGATTGCTGTCTGACTAAAACATTATAATTATGAGAAACTGAAATGGATTTCTAAATGTTTCAAGATGAAACAGCCATTGGGTAATTTGCAAGATATGCAATTATCCTCAGAATTCAAACTCATAACTCTAATACTCGATCTGAACAACCACAGGCTGTTTGTGTGAAGACTGAGGAAATCAATGTTAAATATCAATACCAACACTAGATAGGAGTAACCATAATGAAATCTAAGAGCAGAATTACCAAGTGATGTGGAATTAATTACTTCAAGAATTTTCGTTGAGGAGAAAAAGAAAAGGCTTGGAATCTCTCTCTGTTGCTTCTGTCTCTCCAAGAGCTGCTCAAGCTGAACAGACGATCCTCAACCCTTTTATCCCCATTAAAAATGCATGAGGAGGCATTTCACCCAAGCTCTCATGGGTAGCAAGACAGCAACATTTTTACCTTCAAACACCAGAGAGGGTCTTCAAATAGATTTACAGGGTCATAGAACATATGTTCTGTTACTTCACAATTAACATTCATATTTGCATGGGATCATTATCATACTGACCATGCAAAAGTTAAAAGGAAACAAAAACTAAACATAATCACACGCTCACGCCAGATCTGTTTGTCCATTTCATGTATAACCACTGTCAATTCCAGTTACTTTGAAAAGTAAGCTAAATCTTGATCTGCAACAATCATTAACAGTTTGATGCAATTAGGATTGCAAGAAATTCAAAGTAACTCCATTCTTGTTTCAAAATCATGATGGCATGTACTTGTCAGCACCTGCACTGCCTTTTATTGTCTGTCTTTGATTTAGGAAGAAAAATTAATGACTTGGTTGTGTTCTATTTCTTAGTCTCCTTTGAAAGCCTGAGTGATCAGTTATTTTTTGACTCTTCTGACTACAGCTCAGTCTGTTGTTTCACTGATTTGGTGAAAGGAGTACAGAACAATCTGTCATTTATATATGAAAACACACAGGAACTGTGAGCATGTCTGCGGACAGCAGTTCACAGGACCACTATCATTCAAACAGTAATTTTATACAGGACCAAAGAAACTTTTCAGCAAAAAATAATTCTTATTGTACCAGCGGTGTGAGGTGATCCACCTATCTGCTTCATACAGACTCATGAGGCAGTCTTCATTTAGCCTTCACAGCACACCTGGAGCTGCCATCAAAGGAGAAGAGCAAATAGAGATCAATTTCTCTCAAGGGTAAGAGATGCTGGATGCCTTAAAAATAATAAAACCATTGAAAGCTCAATGAAAAAGCACCTGAGATTAAGAAATATCTCTCAGAAACACTGGAATGAAAGCAATACCTGCTCCCTTGGCACCTAAAATAACATCAACAGCAGGTTTTATACCAAAGGATGCCTGAAACAAGCTCCTCAAGAGTCAGGGGAGTTTTAGTACCACACATGCAAAATCTTGGAAAAGCAAGACGGAAAAAAGCAGTTTTGCTCTCAAGGGGAAACTATCTTAAGCCTATTATCAGATTAAAGGCAAATTAATTTCCTCAAACTCATGAAAGGATAGTGTGTGAACCCAGTGAAGCTACTAATTTTGCACTGGTAAGTAAAAATTCTTCCTGTTTTTAACCCCCAGGCATACAAGAACTCCAATACAAAGAAATGCAATTAGGTAAATTAAATTTATTGTATCAAAACAAGGTCAATTTCACAAGTAAAGTAGCTCAGCTAAGAGGAAAAAAATAGGAAAATGAAGGGACATTTTGGGTTATATTTGAAGAATTCTGCTAACATAGCTCTATCACATCTCATTGTGCCCTGCTACAGCAAAAAATTGGACTATTCACAATGCAGAATTGTCTTTCAGGAGCAATTTACTTGCTAGGCCAAGGCAACACATAGTAAAATCAAACTCTGAGTCTTTGCCCACAGTCAGCAGTGGCCCGTTCCAAAAACGCAACTCTCCAAAGCTTCCATCTCCCCCTCTCTTAGCCCTAAGTGCTGACCAAGCACCACACACACGACACAAACAAGCCAGCTCTCCTCAGGCCAGTGCCAATAAAACATTTAACCAGACTATGGAGCTCAGTGCCTTATGTCTGTGTGTTCCCAGCACCATGACCTGAAGAAACAAGGGAATAAGGAAGGGACAGCCTTGAACAAGACTGTAGAGTGGAGAAGAGCAGAATGAAATAAGGAAAGAAGGACAGAGGAAAACACAGATTATTTGTAAAGAATGATGAGGTAGAAAGAAAGCATAAATTGAGACAAAGACTCTGCACATCCCAAGAAGAAGCAGCCAACAATGTGTTTTGGCAAAGCAGAGTTGGGAGGAATAAGGGGTAGCAGCACATTGAAGGATGGGACAAGTGACAGGAAAGAAAAGACATATGTGAGACTGTCCAAAAAAAATTAGGAGAAGGAAAGTCTATGGGGAAAACCCTTGGACAGAATCAGGTAGAAAGCCAGCAGAAGGACAAGAGGATTTGCACCTGTGGTAGTTCAGATTAAGAATCTAAGAATTAAAAATCTGGCTTTACTAAAAATAGCTGCTGAAGGAGTAGAGGCTCTGCAGAACAGATGAAACACGTGACAAATTCCCACATGACCAACTGGAGAGTTATCTGATCCAGCAAATCCTAACACTGCTAAAACCCCAGGTGAGTGTGAAGATGAAACATCACATCACTCCACTTCCAATCTTTTTTCCAGATTGCTTTTGTGGGGAGGGCAGGCAACTCCATGAAAGCAAAACTCATTGAGACTGAGGAGCTGGACCATATCAGAATCAAGGTTTCCCTGAAGAATCTCAGTCTGGCTTTCACAGTAGGGTACAAAATTATCTTTCCTTCAAGATTGTGCCTCGCTGAGTACACATGGTGGACCAGCACCTGAGGTCTAAATAAAGATTTGTAAGTGACTTCCCTCTTTCAGCACAGAAACACTTTGGCAAGCACTGAATGGAGAAAAAGCCCTGGAAAGATGTGAAAGTTCCTTCACAGGCTTATACTCTCTTCAGTCTTACCACATATTCCCTACACGTGGCTGACTTTTCTTTTTTTTTCAGTTGAAACTTCTCAGAAGTTTGAGGTGTAGTTCTGATTTTCTGAACGACCAATTTGAGGTTTGGTTTCTGGAGGTGCAGTTTCACATTATGGCTGACCCACAGCTGGGTTACATTAGCACAGAGGAGAAACAGCTTTCATTCATATCGGAGCAAGCACTCACTGGAATCACTTCCATCCCCATAAAACTGTCAGATCAACTGTCCCTGAAATCATCCAACCACTAAATCCACTACAAAGAGTAACAAGAACCCATGGCCAGCAATGGAGAGGTGAGTGACACCACACTCTCCAGCTGCAGCCCACACACTGAGCAAACTATGAATTCACACTGGTAAAGCACAAAACTGCTTTGCTGGGTACAGCTTCCACTGCATTCAGGCTATCAGGTAATACCGTAAAACATGATTGCAAAGTCAACCAACTCATTTTATGTCTCTGTGTTCAATTTAAGACATATTTTGGCTTTTTTTTTTAATCCTAGTTTCCCCATTAGTTAAGTAAGAAGCAGGATGGAGGGGGACCCATCTGTTAATCTCTGTTTTACAGTGGAATAAGCTCATGCTTGAGAAACATGAATATGTTACCATGCTGTCTACAACTGAGAAGTGCAATGGTCCAAAAGCAGAGGCCAGGCTGTGTCTTGAACAGTGTGTGAACACGTACACTCCTATGAAGTGAGACGTGGGGATGCTTTCAATCAATAAGTACACTCCCCACCAGTGTACTCCACTCAATGCACTAACAAAAGTAGGGATTAAAGAAGCCCAGTGACCAAGAACTGCATTGCAATGAATACCCACATGCACCAGTGTGAAGCTGCACGCCCAGTTTGACTCCAGTATTTATTTTTAGTGTGCAGCTTCTTGCAGCCACAGCTATGTTGTGCAAAGCTACGAGCCTTGTTGCAGCACTCACCCTGCATTTACTGCACAAGAGATCATCCAGGTCAAAGTTTAGCTCTGCCAGAGGGCACATCCAGCCCAGCCAGCAGCACTATTAGTATTACCCAATACCAAAGGGAAAAGTGACAACAGACACGATAATCAAAAAAACCACCCAGTTACAGCTGGAAAAGAAACCAAAACTGACTGGCTTCTCTGTATGTACAAGCCAAAACAAAAGAAGAGATACTAAGAATGAGATTATAACAACAGGCCTCCGGTTATTTATTCCTCCAGGTGCAACAAAAGCAGCAGCACTGAAACCGAGGTTTCGGGTACCGTACACGTCTCACACACACGGAACGCCTCCGCAGACAAGCTCAAGCGCTCTCCTCCATCGCCGCGGCTCCCGGCCCTCCTACAGCGCGGCGACCATGCCTGTGGGAAACGGGAGCGGCTGAGAGCCCGGCGGGCGGGAACGGCCCGGCGAGCCCAGGGGAGCTGCGGAGCCCCGGCAGCACCGCGGCCAGAACCCGCCCTCCGTCCGCCCCTCCCTCACCTGGGACGGGGCAGCGCCGCGGCGGGAGGAGCTCAGGGAGCTCAGGGAGCTCAGGGAGCTCAGGGAGCCGCCGCGCCGCCGCCGCCACCGCCCGCGGGCGCCAGGGCCGCCGCCATGTTCCCACGACCTCTGACCCCGCTCACTTCCGGTCACGGCGGTCACGCCGTTGCCATGGCAGCGCTCCCGGCCGGGCCCTCTTAAAGGGACCGCGCGGGACGGGAGCGCGGAGGGGCCCAGCGGCACCGGGGCTGCGGCACGGCACGGCACGGCACGGCACGGCACGGCACGGGTCTTGATTCGGGCATTGGCCGAAAAGGGACAGTGATTCATCCGCCCCACAGCGCTGCACGGAGGGGAAAAGCGTACTGCTGTTTAGCTGCGGAATTTGTCATAAAGTAGCCTGTGGGGTGGGAGAGTAGTGGAAAACGACTGCAGCATGATTTCCACTGCTGTGAGGAGATGGTTTCTCTTAACTTTCCCCGAAACGGGCTGTATTTTCAGTTTTTATTGCACCGACTTTGCCACCACTCACTGTTGATGGAGTTAACCTCTTTATACTCTTTCCACATGTATGTTTTTATGAGGCAAACAAACCTGGTGAAACCCCCAGTCCAAGAAGAGAAACTCCAGGAGGTTTTAAATCAAGTTTAATGTTTATGTGGAACCAAAGTGAGTCCGTGCCTGGCTGACAAGAGCTGCTGGATGAGGACCAAAGCAACCTGGGCTCTCTTTCTGATTCCACATCAACTCCATGTGCACAGATGAACATGTTCCTCTGCAAAACTCCTGTGAAGTACAAATGAAGGGCAAAGCCTGATCCATACCCACTTATAGGGATATATTCCCCCATAGCCACTCCTCCTCTGGGATCCTTCTTTCTCACTGCAGCAGGTTTTGAGGACATTGTCTCTTCCGATAAGCCTACTATGATCCAGTGAGAATGTATTGCCTTAGAGAGTACCTTTGTGGACTTGAGAGTCAGTCATCCATTTGGTCAATATTTGAAATTTNGAGCCTTTGGGAAATTTCATCCTAAAAGTTATAAAAACGTTGGAAATTCTGCTGTCATCACTTTTTGAGGGCTCTCATTTGTTCATTCAGCCTGGAGGAGTAGGAGCTGAGGGGGGACTTAGCTGTTGTCTACAACTGGTGGAAGGTAATTGAGAAAGTGGAGCCAGATTCTTCTCCGAGGTGCACAGCAAGCAGAGGAGAGGCACTGCTCCCATCATGCAGCAGGAGAAATCCCAGTTAGTTAACGGGAAGGAATTCTACAAAATTAGAGCAGGCAAGCACTGGAATGGGCTTCCCAAAGACCTTGTCCAGTCTCAAACCCAGAATGGACCGGGTCTTATCTAAAATTATCAATAGCATCCCAAATCCTTCAAAATGCTTTAGCTGAAGAGATGAAGGCAACTCCGTGTTGGAGCGCTCTGCCTCTTGTGTCTGGAGGCTCTTTGTTGTGTGGTTCACCTCAGCTGACTTGTGCTAACCAGGAAACAGGCATTTAGTCAGACTTAGTCACCAAGATTCCCTCCTCTAGGCAGCTCCAAAAAGTGACCCATCCTGTCCCAAGTGGATGTCTAAAACAGACCAGCACATGGGGAGCTGAAATGGCTCACCTTGAGATCACTCTGGCTGATGACATGCTTAAAGTCAGGTGAAATGAATCTTCCTTGGTGCCTCCTGAAAATAAGGATAAGAGCAAGGCAAACTGCTGAATTTTAAATAGCAATAACTTAGCATGAAATACATCAGCAGAATGTCTCCAAGGGTAACATGTGCCGTGGGCTGTCAGCCATAGACTTGTGGCCAGGCTCCTGGGCAGCCTCAAAACTTCAAATAGAAACAGGGCAGTGATGGCATCTGCGATATCTGCAAAATTCCTGGTGCAACCCTGTAATGCTAAATGGAAAGCTGTCCCCAAATTATTATACTGCTGTTGTCTAGGAAGGCAAGAGGGGTGACACTGCAGTCATGTCTACGTGTGGCTTTTGGTATTTGTACCGTAGGGCAGTCATGGCTCTTTCATAAACTGGGCAAAAATGCATATGGCTAATTGCCTCTTGGGTTCAAGCTCTCTACATGGAAGAAATATGTGCTAAAATGGGTTAATAAAATGCTGAGAAAGATTTTCCAAGTAGCTAAGTCTGGAGCTTTGGCACTCCATGCACCAAAATGTAGACCAGAATCTTACTGCAGCCCACTCTCTGCCACTTCCAGGGTGACCCTGGATAAATCATCTCACTTTCCTATCAGCATAGTAAGAATAATGACATTTTCTTCTTGCTGAGAGTGCTGTCAGGAGATGATAATCAAAGTTTGTAATTTGATTAGAAAATGTGAAACATTTTACAGCACTCCTTACAATGTCACCTCACTATATAAACTTTAAGTTGATATATTTTACTTAAAACTGTGGAGAAAACAAATTGATAAGACAAACAATAATGAGTAATTGTGTTCCTGTTTTCATTAAGAACCCCAGAGCATTTTTGTACCATTTGGAGATAAATCTCTTTGTGTATCACATTGACATGCAGGCAGCTGAAGAAGGACATGACATCTTTTCGAGCATTCACCATAGCACTCTAGTAGAAAATACAAAGGCAAATTTAATTTTCAGTTGCAACTACACAGTCAAAGTAGATAAGCACCTTGTGCTTTACATACAGACACTGAAAGTTGAACTTGTGTGAAGTGAGTTAGTGTAGGCATTTTGTTAGAAAGCAAAAAGTCTGCTCAAGAAAAATACAGGCATTCATAATGCCCCTACAGTTTTTGTGAAAGTGGAAAGTACAATTTCTGCAGCCAAAGACAACAGTGAGGGGAAGAAAAGAATGTTCAGTATTCAGCAAAAAGGAAGAATCCGGCTGACTGGAAATGTATGTGCATTTCAGAAGGCTTTTTTAAAATAATATTAAGGTACTAGCTTTACGTCCACAAAAATAATGCCGAAGTCAAGCTTTCCACGTGTTTGAAATAAAACAATATAGATTTAATTTAGCCACAAAACAATTCCTGTGGGGAGAACTGGAAGCAGCAAGGCCTGATTCCCAACAGACGTGCTCCCTGTGCCCCTCAGCCCATCTCCATCCCCACTGCATTAATTCTGTCTCCTTCCCACTCTGTGGACAGCATCCCTACAAAGCAAGAAGCAGTAGGTGCAGGTGGGCCAGCGAGTACCAGCTGCCAAGAGAAACAATAATGTTTGCTCAGTCAGGGCATGAATTTAGTTCTCACTCCTGTATCATAATGTCTGTATTAACAGATCTTGTAAGAGCATGATTGTTTCTGAGAACGCTGCCTTTCTGCCCTTCCATCAAATGTGAGCAAAATTCATCAAGAAAGTTCAAAAGCTCTTAGAAAGGGACTTGCAGCCAGACTGAAAAACAGCATGACCACATAAGAAAAGTTCATGTGAGAAAACAGATTGAAAAACTAAAAAGTTGCTCACAGTGGAGGGAAAAACCTCATAACAATTAAAATCCTTTTGCAAGGGGGGTGGAATTGAAAATGATTGAGTCTTTCAAGTTGTGTTAGCACCTGAGAAATAGAAAGTGAAAACAGAAAATTATACAGGCTACTATCCATCCACTGAGAGGACCTGGAAACATATGGCATGAAGAATTTAAGATCTTCATAGGAACACAAGAGAAAAGAATTTTTTTATTATAGCTGGGGTTAGCTTTACAAAACATTTTTTGGCTATATAATTTGTAGTGGGACCCCTCCATTCATCTTGTGGTAGCTCAGCTGGATGACAAGTGGCATCATGGAGCTCATAACAAGTCTCCAAGAGAGGAGGGAAATAATTTGAAACCAGGGTTACTAACAACAGCAGTATGCCTAAAACATTTTGGGTTTTAATCACTATTGCTTAGCTCTGTGTTTTATTTGCAGACTAAGTCCCCTTGGGGCCTATATCTGAGCTGAGGGAATGATAGACCATGTGGCATTCAAGGGGAAGAAAAGATAAACAATATGGAAAATATCATTAGGCAGCCAGTCACGCCTCTCTATAACTGCCAAAGAACAGGAGACAGATAACTTGTGTTCTCCTGTTCCTTGGAAAAGCCTCACTCATTTGAATAAAGAGACTTTCTAGGAGCTCTTGTTGAGAAATGGCCTGGGCTGTGCTTGCATCAAATGGTTTTCAAATTGAGACTCACAAGCTACTTATGGATCTGCACTTCCTAAATCTCATCAGAATGTTTTAATTGCTTTCTTAATGGTCCTATACCATGTAAACAGTTGCAAAATTAGCTCTAGAGATGGTATTAAATGACAAATTCAAGGAGTGGAAGAAGAGGAAGAGGAAAGGATTGCGTGACAGAAAGGGAAATATGAGAAGGGGTCATTAAATGCCCGAGGTGGGAGGTCATGAGGTGCATTCCCCCAAGCCCTCTGCCCCAGAGAGCAGTGAGGATGTGATCCTCAGGGCATACTGCCTTTACTCTAGGACACCTTGGCATGGCTCTGCCCTCACACCCGTGCTCTCCCCTAACAGCCCTCGTGTAGCTCATTTGCTGCAGCCACCATACTCCACATCCACCTGGGTTTTTCCTCTCTCCTGGGTTTTCTATGCAAATTTCACTGCCTGTGAGAAGAGCTGAGTTACTTGATGTCTGGATAATTTGTGCTCTCACCTCCATTTGCCTTCTTTTCTGGGGGGGTTTGAGATAAGGATATGACAAGCCTGCATAAGGATTTTCACCTCTCCATCTGCTTGCAAAGAAAATCATATCTCTGAGCCCACATACCCTCCTAGGTGTGGAAATTTGCTAACTGTTCATAACATGCCTAAGCTGCACTTGTTAATTTTTCTTCCAGAAACAGCAGAAGTAGAGAAGGGGCCTTGACTCGAAGGGTATCAGCACAGCAGTGAATAGAGTTTACCGTCACCAAATCAAAACAGGAGAGGCAGTGACAGTATGGAAAGCTTGCACTGATTTAAGCTGGTGTAATATTTCTGGTGCCTGCAAGGTAGGTGTATATCTCTGGAGACAGACTAAGCTCATTCTTATGCACAGCCCCATGAACAGCAAACAATAAAGGCCACTGTTTACTGCCCTACAAATATAGTGACTGGCACAGGTGATATAATGGATTTAGCTGATTTGGGAAACATTATGAATTTAAATGTTTTTACTATCAAATTCAAAAGACATCTGTAGGTACAACCATAAAAGGTAATTCAATAAATTATAGGGTTTTTTAAACTCTCCTAAGCTGAAGAGAAGATGGAGTTGGTTCAGAAATGTTTATTTGATTTAGTTGCTGTTTGGTTCACAGGAGACTCCCCACAGGGGCAATAAAAGCCAAGGCTGCCTTTTTTATAGTGCAAAGATTTTACACTGCAGTCCTCTCCAGTCTGTTTAAACATGCCCCTCTCTTGCTTCAAATACTAAGAAATTCCATTCATCACAACTCAGAAATTTCGGTGATGGAAATGATCTATTAAAACCTATGATCCATTTCCTGAAAAAGGCAGGATTTCTCCCTATAGTGCATTTGTATTTTTAATGTTTTGTCCATCAAGTTTATAAGATCACATTAGTGAAGTGTACGTTTCATTACATTTCATGTTTATGTCAACAAATGATATGTGGTTGCTTAATTTCAGTGTAATTGGTCTTATGGATGTACCAGGGAAAGGAAACAAGCAGCAGCCATCATAAATGGTAGATGCCAGAACCAGGAGGGGTTGTTTGTTGCTAAATGTGATCAGTGCTGTGCACAGTGGGCTTTCAACTATTCGTCTTTGGAGAATGGTCATTCTAATGTCAGTCATTAGCAATTTGCTGCTGGTCACTTGGGAACAGCATGTTTCCTACAAATTGCTTCTATTAGTCACCAGTTCTTGTCCAAATAACTGACTATGAGAGAGAGAGACAGCCTGTGGGAGATGGGTGTTAGCAGGGTGGCACAGTGTATGGACACATTAAACACATTTTACGTTTTTTGAATGCCAAAAATTTGTAGAATGGGCTCAGATCTGTTTTATGCTGGGGTCAGGCTGGAGCTGCACCACCAAAGTGCAATGGAACACTTTGAAAAGCCAAGGCTAATGCACATGAGGTCAGTATCTGGCAGTAATACAGCAGCACGTTTGCTTGTCTCTGAAATGCAGTCACCTCTGGCATGAAACCTGGCAGCTGTTTCACATAAAATGGTCAGGATGTGGACCAATATCCTTCAGGAAAGGAGGAAAAGAAAGAGGAAGAAGAGCATGGAGGAGTCTCAATATTTTGCACCCTTCGTATTCCTGTCATCTGCCCCTTTAGTAAAAGCTCTTCTACAGTGTTGTTAATTCAAGTACCTGCTCTTTTGACAGCCTTTTATCTCACTGAAAATAGGTGTTCCAGCATGACAGAAAATACAAGGAACAAAAAAATTTAACTTACCTACTAAAAAGAAAAATGCTATGGAAAAAAAAGCAGGTCATAGTAGCACATCAGGAGTCAGCTATGTCATTCTCATCAGGAGCTCCATTCCTCTCACCCCACCTCTCACCACACCATGTAAATACATTCTGCTTTAAGTTATTGTTGGGCTGCTCCTCTGGTCCTGCTGTCTTGGTTTGTGAAGGCAGAACCTGAGAGAGTATGGAGCTAAGAGGTTACAAATGCCCTCCTAATAAAACTCATGTCATAGTTATAAGGAAGTGTCAAAGATTGTTGTTGATAGGGTACTTCTGAGATGCCAGAAAAAGGGGTTTTGAGTTCATACAAGTAATTCTGGAGCCTCTGAAAACATATCCTGTGACCCTAATGTAGGCAACAGAGGTGTGGAGAGAGAAGCAGCAGAACCTTTGAGTCCAAAGCTGCCAATCTCTGGACTGATGTAGAGGCAGCTGGATGCTAACTCCCCGAAGTCTGGGTAGGAACCAAGGAGGGTGCTGGGAAACCAGAGCTTAATTATTCCTGTCATGGGAGGAGGCAGCAGCAGCAGCACGACAATGGATGGGGGTCAGAGAGGGGATAGAGGAGCCGGCCTTACGTAAGCCATTTCTCAAAGTTACACAACGGAGTAAAGTAATAACACTAATGCACTTTTATAATGCATTCCTACAGAGATTGAAAATGCTTTGAAAAGATAAGTAAATATTATATCATAAGGTGGCAGATGGAGAAACCAGAGCAATGAGGAAATTAGTGGCTTCCTTGTAACTGTAGGGAGAGTCCGAGTTGTGGTGGGGAGCAAGAGAAAGGTCTCTGGAGCCCTCTGAGCACTTGGGCACAGTCTTCCAAATGCCCAGGTGTGCTGGACAGGAGGAAAACTGGCAGGTTAGGAAGAAATTTTCCCTAAATCAGGAAACAAATCAGAAATGTGTTTTTCAAGCTGGAAAAAGATGTTTGGTGAAAACAACAGAGAAACATTTTGGGTTCCCAGGATTTTATTACCTTTTCTAGTATGAGCCAAAGGATTCTATCCAAGTTTCCAGAGATTATTCCTCACAGGAAAAGCAAAGCTGTTATAAAGGACATGGCAATGGCACAGTAAAAACAACAACAATAATGAAAAGATGTCTTTTGTTTAACCACCTGGACAGATCCTGCATGATGCAAATAAAATGTGGGGGAACAAGCTCCAAGAGACAGGTCACAGCTACAGGGGCTTGTCAGGCCAAAGCAGCAGAGTGAGACAGAGTGAGGTGCAGGTGAGGGATGAGGAAGGGCAGTGCTCCCAGGAATATGGATCTGCCTGGGCTCTTTGTGGTAAAGCTTCTCTTTGTCATCAGTGTCAATGACCCTTAGGAGTTGTCTGGTTTCCCAAAACAACTTGTTCAAACCACTAACTGATTTCCCACTGACAACAGACTCTCCTCCCCTCCTTACTACCTCCCTGGGCTGGACTAGTCCCTTTGGGGTTACTAGTGGGGGGAGTAACAACCTCAGGAGCAATCACTGGATGCAGAGGGACGTCCATCCTGCAGAGGATGTGTTCTGTGCCTGTGAGCATGTCTGTCTCATGTTCATGAGCATGTCATGCAGTAAGGAGTGCTGAGGTCACCCTACTCATCCCTGGCTGCTAATTGCTGTGTGCTGAGGACATCCCCTGACTGCTGCTTTGCTGGTCTTACAGCTCTCAGTCCATTCCTGCTGCTCTGCTTCCACTGATGGGTGCAGCTGCAGTCTTTCTCCTGGGGCAGGCAGCTCTTGTGCTGTGTGTCCCCTCTCCTGCCTGGGGTACTGCTGTGGGCAGGACAGATCTTCCAGGAGACATTTTAGCTGGGGAGGTGAGATTATGTGGCTCAGGACTTTTCTTGCAAGACAGAAATTGAGCCTTCACCAAAATACTCAGCTCTCACCCCTCCTGGACTGAGAGGAGGGCTCAGCCATACAGCCAGAGGTAACGCTGTACAGATCTGTAGGAACAGTCCTGTGTTTTCTGTGTTCATTCAGCTTACAGGGACTTATGGAAAAATATATGTCCTGTCATATGAAATGCAGTAACTAATAAATAATGATCTGCATTTCTGCACCATTTAGCAACTGCTCATGACTGCAGTGTTGTAACAGGTCAGTGAGCAGCCAGGTGTTGCCCCCACTTCTGGCTGGGAAGACCTGGAGCACAGGACCATGGCTGAAGATCATTTTCTTTTCCAGAAGGGGTGGTGCATGGCCTCCTTCTCTGCTATAGTCTGTCCATGGGCAATTCTGCTGCCAGGAAGAGCTGTAATCTCCCCTGAGTTGGGAAATGGCACAACAGGCACGTGTCCAGGTCACATGCACTGGCTCACTCATCCAGCAGGTTTATCTGCGGGTCTGGAGGGGAGCAAGGTAGTAAAGTGCCAGCCCTCTCTGCTGGAAAGTCTGTACCTGTGGCTGCCAGGAAGATTTTGGCCATGTTTACATGAAATCCAGTGCTGTTTGGTCAGTCTGAAGCTGACACTGCCCTCTGCTCTGGCTCATCTGGACAGGATTCGACATTCTGGGCAAAAGCGAACGCAGCAGCTGAAGCTGGCACAGAGGGGACTGAGCCGGCTTCAGGAAAAGCATGTGGCTTTCCAAACATCTTGCAGTCCAAAGCAAAACCAGCAGTTCTGACATGCTGTGAGCAATAAACAATGAGCTTTGTCAGCATGTCTAGAGGAAATGATAATTCCCGGAGTGTGAATGATGAAATGTTAACCAAGATGGAGGCTTTGGATAGCATTGTGGTTAGGAAAGCATATGTGCATCAGTGTGGAAGAGCTGACACTAATGCAAAGAGCCCTAACTAAGACATAAAGATCTTCCAGGTCTCTCAACTTACTGCCCAGTGGTATTTTCTCCTGTTCCCTGTGTGAAGTGTAAAGCACTGCTTGTGCTTGAAAGGGAGATTTGCAGTGCTGTAACCAGCACCTGAATCTGCCCCTCTGTCTGCATGGCCCTGGCTCTTCATCACCCACAGCTCAGTGCTGCTGTCAGCCCTCTGAGACACACAGGGCTTGGTGCAGGGTAATTTACTGTTGTACCTGCATTACGAGATTGGCTGTCCCTCTTTTCTCTTCTTTGAATTAAGAGGCAGCTCTGCTCACTTCGGTGTAATCGAAAACCTAATGAATCAGGGGGAGTGTTTTTAAGGTTACAGTGACCTTGACAGAGACCTGCTAGCCCTGTGCTTAAATATCTTGCAAACCTGTTGCACGGTTTTGAAGCCAAAAAGAGTCAAAGAGCATTTTTCCCCTTTGCTTGGAAAATGTTAAAACTGTTGTCTGCAAACCATTTGAAATGTTTCCAGTCACTGCAGCAATGAACAGCATTGACATGCATGTATTAGCAGAAAACAAGAATAACTAGAGTCAGAGAAAATGACGTGATTATTCATAGTAATAATATTAATTTCACAATGTCATCACTTATGGGGCCTGTTGGAATAAATAACCTTGAGAGTTATCTTAGTGTGTGTGACAGAGGACGTATGTGCAGTTGAGATCAGATTGCACAATAACTTTTTCCCGATGTGTCCTATGAAACATGGAACCTTGATCTCACTCACCAGTCACCCATGCTGGGGTTGTTTTAAGAAAAATTACATTCAGGACCATTATTCAATGCTGGAGGGAAAAAAAAGAAAGACTCAGCATTCTGCTATGGCTAGTGTTACCCTCAGGCATTTCTGGCATGTTTCCGTTGTAAATTCATTTTACATGTGGCCAGGAAGTACAACATCTTGTTGCATCTTGAAAAAAAAGGACCATATTTCTTCCTTGTTGCTCATTTCCAATCTACAGAAGTATCTGGTGGGAGCATGTTAGAAGACCTGTCACTAAATGTAAGAATTTCAGCCCCCAGTGCACTTTAATACCTGAGTCTCATTTAGAAGAACAAGGTCAAATGATATTTCACTCCTCTACTTTTTTAACTGTGACTTTTTTTTTTTTTTTTTGTGCTCTCTCTTTAGAGTAGGACAATGTTTTTCTACTAAATACTGTTTTCACCACTGTCACTTCTGAGCAATTTGGTTTTGGATGGAGATAAAAATTAACACAGTTGCTTTCCAGGAAAATCCTAGAACCATAAGTTTCCACCAAAGCCTGGCCCACGTATCCAAGTTTTGAGACACCCTTAGCAAAAATACTACCCGGGGAAAAGCGATAAAAGGCCAAACACTCCAGTTTGCATGAGTGATACTGCAGGGCTTGAGATGATGGCTGGCCATGCTGTGGCCTTTGCCAGAGGGGCACAGATTTGTTGGGGAGTATGAAGGCTCGTGTTTAGTGTCATAAACATGGCCTCTCTCCCACCTCTTGTTCCTTTCTATTCCTCCCTCTCTAGACCACACCAACATCTGCATCACCATTCCCACCATTCTCACAATGGTAACCCCAAAAAATGTCAGCTGATTGTTAGGACGAAGTAAAGAGCCATTTGCACAGCATAGAAATTGCTTTCATTGCTCCAAATTCCAAGCACCATAGTCTTGTGCACTTTCTACTGGCACAGTGCCTGTCCACTCCCTGCCCATGACTATGGACCTGGAGTGTTGTGGTGACAGAGCTGGATAACTTCTGCCATGCTCTTCTCCCATGATCTGCCTGTTTCTGTCCCCATACCTTACCTCCTATGAGGGTCACTGTCTCCTGGTTAATTTGGGAACTGAGTTGTGAATAAGACAGGTTGCATTTCCCAGTGGTCAGACTGGTTCCCCTGTCTTAAGCCTCACACTTATAGTAGAAGCAGGAAAATTTGAGAAAATACATCTGATGTAATTAGTGTAACCTTCCTGCCAGGTGGTTAACAGCAGAGAAAAATGTTTGGATTTAATATACCCATGGCCCCTCTTGATAAAGGACTGAATTCCAATCTCCACTTAGAAACCTGAGAAAACTAAACATACCCTCCCCAGGAGCTTTTAAAGAGATGGATTTCCACCACTCACTTGCATTCCCAGATCTTTATTAGGCAAGAGGGAGCACACTCATAAAGGCAGGCAAAGCCAGCAATGGCAATATATATCCAGATAATGAGCAAAAGAACCCACTTTTTCAAATCTCTTGGCAGAGGTCCACCTCCCTTCCCCCTGTCTAGTGAAAAGGTGCCCCAAAGAGAGCTCCATGGCTCCAGCACCTCAGCCAGGGTCAGGAGCAGGGAGCAGCCCTATCTAAGGAGTGATGGAGGACCCCAGCTGCCCGTGTTATGGACAGATCTCTCAGCTGCCTGCACAACCATCCAAGGGTGTGGTGAGAACACACACCGATAAAACTCAGGGTGAATTAGGCCACAGAGTAGCACGGCAGGACTTGCAAGGCAGGAGTTCAGGCAGCAGAGTACCATCAACTCATGTCCCAGTTGTCAACAAACTGGTGATGAAGTATGGTGTACCCACACTTTTACCTCCTTGTGGAGCCTACAAGCAGAGGTGCAGGAAAAAACACTATTTTGGCCCTTTTTATGGCATGGCCTTGGCTTCCTCCAAGGCACTATCATAAAAAGTCAGGTTTTCATTTCTGTATGTCCTAAGCACAAGGGTCCTTAAGGCTTCTGGGCCTCAGATGGCTGGAAAGGAATCACTGTGGTCTCCAGAACTGTTTTATCTTCTCAGCTGTGCTTTACTGGGAGGTTGCATCATGCCAGTTTGGAGGTGTGAACCTCACCTCTCTTGTCTGTTGGGTTGCTATAACCTGCTTTGCCCAGAATTTATAATTTCAAACTGTTTGGAGGCTGCTGCTTCATGTTAACTATGTTGTGCCCAGGGCAGTATTTACCACAAGAGGGATTTCTACATGGGTGCCATCACTGGGGCTGAAGGTGTAAATGCTGATCTTCAGTCTGAAAGTCCTGGAGGATTTAATGTGTTTAGTCTGTGTTAGGAGACTGAGCTTTCTAATTACAGAGTCTATTATTCTCCTCTTCCACTCTGTTTTACTGGGTCTATTTGGAGTTTACTGAAATACTTATGGGCTGGCTACCAATTCAGCGAGGTCTAGGATGGATTCTTCACCACATTTGGCTAAAGCTAAGTTCAAAATTAAGAATTACTCTCAGAGCTGGAGCTGTAGAGTTATAAATTATTGGGAAGGTGTATGTGGGAAGTCCTAAGTGTGGGGGATGTGGACGTTTTCCAGGTTTTGTGTATTTCAACCTTTTGTCTGATTAATTTGTACATTACATCCATTCTAAACCTAGAAACATAATCAGAAGACCTAAAATAATCCCTCTGGGACCCTTTAAACCTACCTTTTCTGGAAGAAAAGAAAGGTGCTTTCTCCTTTCACAAAATCCCTCATTGCAAAAATACATAGCTTTGAATGAAGAGCAAGAAACAGCAGGAGTCAGGAGTAAAGGAGGAGACTTACATGGAAGAGATAGAGATAGTCCAAGCAGAAGCAAAGAAGCAACGTGAATTGTCCATGGGCATTTATCCAAGAAGATTTGCTCATCTCTGCCTCCATCAAGCAGGGATGGTGCCCAGGGGAGGTTGTGTTGACTGGTCAGTGTCCCAATGGAGCCATGAAGAGCATTATTTGGTGTTTGGATTACATATGTGTTCTCTTGGCTAGCCAAACACATTGTGTGACATGGACACAGGTAAGAGAACCTGCCTGGGCAGCTTCAGCAAGGAACAGAACTCATTTTCCAGCCATATTCATGCATTTCATTTTAGTTCTCTTCTTTTCTCTTCATTTTTCCATTCCTTTCCCTCCCCTCCTCTTTCTTGTTCCAGAAGGCACCCATCCAAGTGGCCCCACGAGCTGCCTGTGTTGTAGAGCTGTTTTCCTGCAGAGCAGCCATCAGCTGGCAGCAGCTGGTGGGGGAGCTTGCAGCAGGATCTGTGGTGACCTCTCTGCTGTGGGGCTTGCACAATGCCATGGGAACTCCTGGAACGGATGGGAATGATGTACACAAGAGATATTCCTGGGGCCATTACACAGTGCTGGAAGAGGCTGGATTGCAGCGGTCCTATTAATGACTTTCATTCATCTCCAGTGAAGTCAACAGTTGAAAGCAATTTTAAGCGCTTGGATCATACAGAATATATAAATACCTGTGTTCTGTCTAGCTGTAACAATTCAATGATAAGTATGACTCCCTGGTGAATGAACAGGATATCACAGGCTTATTTTGTCTTCCAAATGGGTCAGAGTTGAATCTTTTACTGGATTTCCACATTCATTTTCTCTTAATGGGTTAGATTTTCACTTGGAGAAGGTATTGTTATAGTTCTCAGACTCATGGTCACAACAGAAACACCTCCAGATCTTCTGAAGATAATTAAAACAAATGTTTTATAACCTGCAGTTTGGTTCTACAGTCTAACCAACACCTTCATTTTTATATATATCAATATAGTTCAGGTTTATGTATTCCATACATGTAGATCCAGTAACCTTGAATCAATATTTATCCCTTCATGAGTACTTTAAGAGGTATTAAATTAACTAAACTTTATAGGCAATAATGACCTTTCCTGTGGTATCCTTGTTTTGCACCATTATCTGAAATAATGGAGTTACACCCATTGCTTCAGATATATGATTTTCAAAAACACTATTGGCTTTGTTAGAAATGATAAAAAATGTTCATAATATTTCAAAAGAAGGACCATTTAGCATTTCTTTAAAATGGTGCAGTTAGAGCATTTCTAAAAATTTCAACAGCCATTTACAATTGCTGAAAATTTCACCTGACAGCTGGTTGAAAATTGTGGAAAATACCAAAGCGAGCTCAAGAATCAGATTGTTTTGGCTAGCATGGGTATTTCTCTAGGCTTTAAAAATAAGGCAGTGGGATAAAACAAATTCTGATCTTAGTACAGGCAGACTGTAATAGGTTTGCTGTGCTTTCCAGTGTGTTTTGGCGCTTGCACTCCATGTGCAATGTATATATCTATGGATACACACACACTGCCCAGTTTTCTTCACTTGCATGTTCGGTTGAGCCATGTTTGGACTTCAATGGACATGCATGTAAATACACTGTATTTGTATCTCGTGCCTGCACACAGAGATAAATCCAGCTCTGAAAATGCACATGCATTAAATGCAGAATTTGTGCTTATATCGCACCTGCTGCCTTGCAATCCAAGTTCTCAAAGTATTTTGAAGTAATTTAAATACCTTGTCCCTTCTTCACACATTTCACTCAGTTCTGTGCTTCTCTCTGTCCACACTAGATAGGTAACAACTAAGCCTCTCATCACTGTTGCAAAGTGGATATATTTACAAGTTTCCTAGTGAAGTGAGCTGATTTCCCCAGGTCCTGGAAGGTTACCAGTGCTAGGAGCAACACCCACATTATCACCCTAAACTATGTACTCATCATCAGAGCTGGTGATGTCTCCAACATCTCTTTTTTGCCACACACTTCTCTTTTAGATTTTCATATCCTGCTCATCATCCTGAAACAGGAGAGGGACATCTGAAGCATCCTCAGCTATGAAAATGGTTTGTTCAGAACCTCCCATGAGTCAGCCTGATTTTGTCAGAGGGAGCACAAACATGGTAGTTGTCAGCTGTATGAATCTCAAGGGAGGACCACGGGATTCCTGTTAGACACTTGATGAGCCAGGCACAAAGCTGTCAGCATCCCAGGTCTGCTCTGAACATCACAGAAAGACTAATAAAGTTTTAAATAAAAAAAGAATTTCCATCAAGGTTAATCTTTCAAAAGCCACAGTCAATCTGGGTGCCTTCTTCCTTGGTATTAATTATGAAGACTGTAATCCATAAGCAAAATATGAGTGAGAGATAAGCTTGCTGCCGTTGTCTTTAATATTTTGCTTGCTAACAGGGCATCTAATCCACCATGAGCAGGAATTCATCAAACCTCAGGGGTACCTAAAGCATACAATCCCTCTAAATGAGCAGTAATCTCCTCCATGGAATCTTTCATCTCATGAATTAATAAGTGATGCTAAAGGCTCATTTCCTCTGGGATCTCCTGGCAGTGGAGGGGGTGGCACCATACCCAGCTCCAAGCACAGCAGAGAGCAGAGCCCTGGGACAAGTGTGGGCAATGAGGCAGATTACTGGCACTTTTACCTTTGTGGTAAAGAGCACGTCTTCCTTGGCACACAAGTGCTCTACCAAAATTTGTGAGCATGGACACTGGATTGAAAAGATCCCACCAGTGGTTTCAAGCAGTGACATCAATAATAATTTCCACACTCGGCTCTTTTACATAACACTCCCCTCCCTGCTCCCTGTGGGATAAACAGTGGGACTCAAGGCTGACATTTTGCAGATGCTGGGAGCGCGGGCAGTTCTGGCAGTGGCAGCAGGAGGAGAAGGAGGCAGCATGGGGGAGAGGCACAAGCAACTGAAATTCATTACTTGGAGAGGTCGTGAGGGTCAGTGACAGTGGCGCTGAATGGATTTTTCCAGCCGTTTTGAGATGAGATTTGCACTCTGTAATCTGAATGCTTTTATCTATTTCTGAAAATAGACAGGAATTTTTTCCACAGGCTGCTCCAATCTGGCCATGGAGATGCAGGGAAGGATTACAGGGATAAATTCAGGTTTTGTTAAGCAAGCATATCTTTTCCAAACCAAACATAGACAGCATTCTCACAGCACAAACATGTGTACAAGAGCTCTCTTGTCAGAAGGACACGTCCCCTTGTGCAAGAGATGAAAATGTGAGGTGCTGTGCACAGCCCTGGAGCCCTTAACTCCTGTTTTGTATTCTCTTTGCCTCTCCAAGCCAGCTGTACAAGAGCCAGTGAGGTCTCTCCAAAGCTGCAGAGAATGATCTAGATTTGTTTCCCCTACTGAACTGACAAGTACTAGTTTACTCAGTGATTATTTTCTGTTTCTCTCACATTTTGCTACAGTTGAGTTTCCTCTCTTGCTTAGTCATGTCCTCTTCTGGCAGCCGTTTCTCTGAAAAGAGAGCTGATTCTAGAAATTAGCTAGGACAGAAACTGTCGAGTGGTGTATTACAGCACTTTCAGGGATGAGGAATTGATAAGAAGCCAGCTTTATTTACTAACTTTTTTCTATTCAGAAGAGAAAATAGGATTCTAGGGCTTGGTTTTAGTGTCACTCAAATGTTTTCAGCTAGAATCTAAAGGATGTGCTTAGGTGTGGATATACTGTTGTCATGGGGCAAAATAGTGTGGGATGGCAGGACCTGCAGTTGCACAGCATCCACTGTGTTCACAAGGTTTTACCACTTTCCTTGTGTCCCTCAGTGCCACCAGCCCCATCTATAAGAAGCGCACCTGCCCAGACTTGAGTCACACAGTCCCTTTCCTGCCCAACTCCTTCCAAGTGCCAGTAATTTTCTCTCACCTGCACTTTAGCACCCCCACTTCAAGTACAAAAGAGGTGCTACGAAGCACAGATATAGCATTTATGGGTGGGAAGAGCTGGGTACTGAGCTGTAACCCTGCTCTCTCAGGCTGCAGGCTGGGGGGTGCCATTGATAGTGGCCAAATATTTGTGCAAGTGGTAGTGGCAAGTGCTGGGCTAGCAGCTAGAGAGCTTTCCATACTGTTTGGCCAGGAGGTGGCTCTGCCTAGCCATGCCCAGGTGGCCCATAGAGCTGCAAAGGAAACACTCAGGAGCAATAACTCTTGGGAAAAGGGAGGGAAAGGAAAAGGTAATTCTATTAAGCACTGCAGTCATTGATGGTAGTAAAGCCTTTGAGGAGGGGGGTTTGGATCTGCATGGCAAACAGTACACATGGCCAGGGCCAGAGCAGAGCATGCGAGGGCTGGGAAACCATGCCAAGAGCTGAGCTGCTGAAGCATCTTGACAGCTCTGAAAGATGATGACGGTGAGTGACCGTTCCTTGGAAGCCTCCTGGAGATTCAGAGCAGGGGAAAGGTCTCTTAGGAGGCAGCCAGATCCACTGAGCTTCAGCTGTTTGACAGAGGTTTGATTCAGCCCTTCTCAGTGCAATGTGGCATGTCCATCAAAATAAAAAAAGTTAGCAAGTGCAAAAACCCACTGGCATTCTCTCATGCTCTTAACATTCACCAGCAGCCTCTCACCACCCTCTTGCCTGTGCATCCTGCCATTTGCCTGAGCTCAGAGCACAGTTTTATTTCAAGCCAACAGCAAGCACTGCCTGGGGAGGCCAGACACCTACAGATGCAGCTGTTCAGTGCCACAGAAGACCCCAACCATTTCACCTTGGCACGCTGATACTGATAGCAAAATTAGTTGAATCCATAATTTGGAAATTGTTTCTATGATTTACCAATCCAGACAGACTACAGCTCTAAAAACACCTTCTGGACAAATGAAGATACTAAAAACACACCCTAAGGAAGTGTTCTGAGGAATTTTCTTGTGGGGCAGGATGTTTGTGCAGATGGCAACCTAATTGTAAGGATTTAAGATGGTGCTTGGGTTAAGCAGACTCTTCACACTTGTTCCTAACAGTCCCACCAGGCTCAGTTCCCCACGTACCAGCCTTCCCATACTGGTGCTAGATGGGCTCTGTGCTGTCAGACCTTCAGCTGGCTCCTCTGCCTCCTTCCCTGCGTCCCCCACTAAACAAATAATGGCAGACTCCTGTTCAGCCTTGTCTATTTTGGGATCTCTAGCAGTCCTACTGATAATCACTGTTATAAATGTTTACACTGATAGGAGACTAGCCCATATTGTACAGAGATAATAACAGTACAATTTGATATTCATGAGGTGCTGATGATCTCTAAATATAGAAACAGAGTAATTATTGCTGGCATTACAGGCTGGATTTCAAAAAGCAGATAAATGGAGAAATGGATATGCTATTTATTGCAGCTTCAACAGTAACAACAGGAAGGCTGTCTCCCTTGATTAAGCAAGGGCCAGACTGCAGAAGGCAGAGCTCATGGCAGAGGGTAAAAGGATGTGATAGCTACCAATGGAAGGGAAAAGCACAGCTATAGAAAAGAAATCTGAAATGCACCCAAGGCCAAGCTCAAACCAATTAACGTGACTATGCAAGATGGCAGTGGAACAGGTTGGGTGTCATGACTGGACAAAAACATCACAGACTTTTCTACCAAAACCCCTGGAGCAAAAGCAAAGCCTTTGGCCACCCCAATCAATATCTGTCTGCAGCTGGAGCAGGCTGCTCCGGTGCAGTGAGAGCATGCTGGACCAAGATCCTAGCCATTTGTGTTCACAGGCAGTGAGCTCTGGCCTCACTCTGCGCGAGCTGCACACAAGCACTCAAGGCTTGCACACGAGGCTGAGCAGGGGGAATGACATCCCTGCCACCTGCACCTGGCCCAGGACTGTGCCCGGTATCAATACAGACTGGGGGATGAAGGGATTGAAGGCAGCCCTGTCAAGAAGGACTTGTGGGTTCTGCTGGATGAAAAATTGGACTCCAACCAGGAATGTGCAGTCCCAGCCCTGAAAACCAACTGCATCCTGGGCTTCGTCCAAAGCAGCATGGCCAGCAGCTCAAGGGGGGTGATTCTCCCCATCTTCTCCACCCTGGTGAAACCCCACCTGGAGTGCTGCATCCAGCTCCTGGGTCCCAGCATAACAAGGACATGGACATGCTGGAGTCAGTTCAGAGGAGGCCACAAAGATGGTCAGAGGGTTGGAGCATCTCTCCTATGAAGACAGGCTGAGAGAGCTGGGGTTGTTCAGTCTGGAGAAGAGAAGGCTCTGGGGAGACCTTATAGCACTTTCTGGGGAGACCTTATAGCACCTTCCAGTACCTAATGAGGGCTTACAAGAAAGATGGGGGCAGGCTTTTTAGCAAGGCCTGTTTCAAAAGAATGTGGGGTAATGGTTTTAAACTAAAAGAGGGTCATTGAGTTTAGATATAAGGAAGAAGACTTTTACAATTAGAGTGGTGAACCATGAAAACAGGTTGTCCAGAGGGGTGGTAAAGGCCCCATCCATGAGAACATTCGAGCACAGGTTGGACAAAGCTCTGAGAAATCTGGTCTAGTTGAGGATATTCCTGTTTATTGCAGGGGGGTCAGAAGGTACCTTTAAGCATCTCTTCCAACACCAAATCTTCTGTGATTCTATGGATGTGTGCATTACATCATTCCCTTTTTCTGACTTCCTTTGCTTCATTTAAGGATAATTTAGATCTTATGAAGACAATAAAAATAATGGGTACTCAGTGATGAACAGGCTTCTGGTTGACAACAGAGTCCTTCAATACAGGTGCAGGCACTTAGCTTCGGGCATGCAGCTTGATGCTGCTGAGGAAATTCCTGGCAGCATCTCTGCTCTGTCAAATGCTGTGTATCTTGAGGTATGTCCTCATACCTTGAGGTGGATCTGGGGCCATGTCCTTCTCCCAGTCTCTAAAGGATGCCAACAAGGTTAGGTACCTACTGACTGGGCAGATCCCCATCTGTCTGGAAGCATGGCCTTTGCAGTTTCCACAGCAGTGGTACCCACAGTGCTGATCACTGTGCTGGCTGAACTGCCAGAGAGCCATCCAGGCTCTGGCACTGTTTTGTGCAACACTTCCCACCCACCCCTATGAAGAATCTCACCCTTGGCTGGTGTTTCCACAATAGACAAAGCCAGATTTGCTTTGACTTTGCCCTTTACCATCACTGTGCTGGATAACTGCTCACCAGTTTCTGTTGCTGTAGAGAAAAACACATGGACTGTAGCCAGCCTGCTTCCCCAGAGGGATCAAAAGAAGTGAAACTTCAAAACAGAACAGGGCAAGAGCTGTAGATTCACCTGGGGTTTGGTTGGTGGTAATGACTCTTGACAACAATTTACTGAAGTGAGATGAGGAAGGGATAAAAGTTACCCACCAGTAGCAGACTTTGGTCTGAAAGTTAATTGCAAAGAAGATGTTTCTAAGACCAGCAATTCCTGAACCAGTCTCCTTATTAGGTGATTCTGCACTCTCAATTTCTACAAGGTTTAGGGAACTCATGCTTGCATGTGAATTTCACATAGATCACCCAGTAGATGAAGAGCTAAAATTATTCACAGGCTCTGCTGCTACTCTTCTGCCCTTCCTATACCTTCTCTATGCTTACTACTGTACAAAAGGGGAGAGGACAAAAGAAAAGAGAGAAGGAGGAGAAAAAAATCTAAAGAATCACGAGTACAAAAAAAAAAAAAGCTGGTAAAACTTCATAGCATGCACACAGTGTTTAATATGTTCCTGTAGGTATACAAATATTGACTAAACCTTGAATCTAGTAGAGTTAACTGAAGTGGGTTTTTCTGTGTTGGAGCAGAGGGAGTCAAAGTTCCCTAGACTTTTACAGCTCTTTGTCAGACAACACCTCCAAGTTTTTATTTAAGTTTTACAGTTGGGGAAACCAAATTGCTGAGAAGTTACATCACTCAGCCAAGAACTGCAGCAGGCCACTGGCTTTATTTCCCTGGGAGCTCAGTCTAGTCGGTCACCAATGCTCTCAGACAAGAAAGGTCCTGGTTTAACTGGACATGTGTGGGGTTTCAAACTAGGTGCTCCCAGCAGCAAGAGCTACCTGGCTTTGGGGGAACTCTCCTGTACTGTGCCTGGCTCTGTGTCAGGATGGTGCAGAGAAATGAGTGGCTGTGACCAAGCCTGTGTCACAGTGACTCCACAAATGGACCCTGAGCTCTCAGATGAGCTCCAGGCTTGTCTGCACCAAGTCAGCTCCCACACAGACAGGTTCAGTAGGCATTTTGCATAAATAACTGGCAGGGGAAGTTCTTTTTGTTGAACACATGTTTCAGTTGGATAGAATTTGCTCAGCCTGTAGGGAATCTGTGCTGTGGCAAAGACAGATCAGAACAGTATTTTAAAAGTATTAATAATAATAATAATAATAATAATAATAATAATAATAATAATAATAATAATAATAATAATAAAGATATTTCAAGCATAGTTTCTGCTCTGCCTGGGAGGAGCTCTCTGCCCCCGGGGAGTTTTCAGGATGCTGAGCCATGACAGTAGTTGCTGCTTCCCTACTTGCTGCTCTTAAGCAATATATTGCTCTCCTAGATGATGATGGAAGCAGAGCACCACCTTCTCTAACACAATCCAAAGTTCCATTCAGTCAGTGCAGGTTACAAAAGAATCCTAAAATTGGGATACTGCTTCAGAGCTGAGGACAGAGCCATTCAGCCTGTCATTTGTAGGTCCCCAAGGGTGTTGGAGGAGCTCCAGGGGTCCAGCACAAGACACAGAAAACAGGGTGTGCTGGCAGGAGGATTGGATTAACTGTGAGAGCAGTGCTGCTGGGAAATCTGTAAGTCCCACAAATCAAAATGTTCAAGAATGCAGCGCTGAGGTCTGCTGCTGTAAGCTTTGTGAAGTAAAGACAAATCACTAGTCTCTAGGGACAACACTAAATTTTGTATAAGGGAAAAATGTGACATTCATTTGTAACTTCCAGGTTTTTCCAATTCCCATTTGGTCATGTTTCAAGGCTGTGCTTTCCGATTGCAGCTCTTTACTGTTGGGATTTTTTCCCCCCCACAAAATATGAATTTTGTACTGATGAGGTCAATGATTGGAATCTTCTATTGAATAAGCTTTTCTTCTCAGTCTCAGATGGCCACAGGCTGAGCAGCTACACAAGTCTGAAGGTCACCAGCATCCTGTGGTGGCAATCAGGGTTGCTTACCAAAATAATTTCTCTGTGCCTGAGACCTGGTCCACCCCTGCATTAATCTGGTTGTGTGAAACCAAGGGGTAAAATGGAAATGGAAGAGGAATTACACTATTATAGCAGGTCCTAAGAGCTACTGTGGCAGCACTTTATTTGGTGTTACAGTCTTGCTTTTATAGTTGTGGCTAAGAGGTGGTACCTTCTGGGGGTTGGAATAACTCACTGTTTTGTGAACAGCTCCTTTGAAGCACAGAGCATAGGAGAAGAGAGCCCAGAGAAGAGGGTTAGAGTGGAGAAAGATTGGGAATCCCAAATCTTCCCTTCTCACACGGCTTGTCTCATGCACGTTACAGAGAAGTATGTCAAAAGCGTGTCTTCACAGGCAGCCGCGGGTCAGTCTGCTGAGGGTGGGAACAATGACAGTGGGACAGGGAGGGTGGGAAGTGGAAATAATCATTGTTTTGAGCTCAGATCAACATGTCCAAATCAAACCTTCACAGCTATCTTTCCTCATAACTTTTTCCACTTCCGCTACCTGCAACTCTCCCTTTGGAATGAGTGGTGGAAACAGTCCTTGTGGGTCGTGAGAAAGGATCAGACCTCTAAACATGTTGTTATTCCTGTTTTCCAGCTCTTGGCACTCACAAAAACAGATGATTAAACAGAGCAGGTAGCAGTCAACTGATCCAGCCGTCCCAGCAGGTACAGGGAGTTCTCTGTGAGGAACAAAACTGCTGGAGTAGACATTTTCCTTATTGCATAGTCACTTGTTATGCTTTACAACCAAAGCAATGCAGATGATGCAAAGAGACATCACCTTACTAGAACACCCTTTCCTGCATTTTCAGAGTTATTGCTGGATACCTTGTCTGCATTGCCCTCTAACAAACAAACTGAGGAGCAAATCAGCATCTCTCACAGTTTAGAAAGACAGTCTGGGGTTTGTTTTACCCATGTAATTATACAGGAGATAAGAGAATGGGCTTTGACTTTGATCCAGGTTGATTGTCATAAATAACAAAAAATAAACAATAACCACATAACACACATACACCCCTTATCTAGCACAGACAATTCTGAATTTATGATAGCCTTATACCTTAAAAGAAAAAAAAAAGGTTTCTGTCTTCCTGCAGCCCTCAGAACTATGGGATCTGTTAGACACAGACACCAAAGTTCATTTCCTGCTTATGCACCATCACCCCCCTCAGTGAGCTGACTGGAATTCTCCTCAAGCATTTACAGCCATCATGGCAGAATTAGTTTCAAAGCACAAAGAGGTGTTTTCTGGAAAAGAATATGAAACAGGCCACACTCACTGGAAGCTGTGGGAATAACTTGCTGTGACCTTGCCATTCTCTGTGTGTGCTCCAGAAGAGTTCTGTGCACGCACCTGGTCATAACAGGAGAACAGGAGAAGGCGAATGGCAGAAAGAAGCCAACGTGGCCTGCCCTGGGAGTCTCTCAGGTGGTTCCAGGAGCCAGGACATGGGAGGAAGTTAGGTGAGAAGGGAAAATACAGCAGGGAATTATTACAGAAGGGGCTTTGTGCTGTCCCTGAATGGTCAGGGCTTTTAGCTTGTGGGAGGAATGGGGCCCGTTTGTTAGCTTTCCTCACTGCTCCACATTACTTCAGCAGTTGAGCAAGCTCCTTGGTTTCTGCTGGGAGAAGAGCTGCAGGAACTTATGAGGCCAGGCTGGGGAGAGGACTCATAGGTCTCTCTTGGAGTATCATTCCATGGAGGAGTCTGTGAGACACAGAGATGAGAAGTTTCAAAGCAAATCAATATGCAACATACAAAGTACAGAAGACCTCCAGAAGTTACACTCCATGACAGCCTTGGTCAGTGGGTCTGGACCAGGATGGGGGCCAGCAGAGGCTACAGTGCTGCCAAACCCAGCAGCAGAAGTCCAGAACAAGCACATAGAACACCAATCTCACACTCTGGCAACAGCCCCCAGGCAACAACACCACGGGAAAGAAGTTACACCAGCCCCCAGAAGACAGAGCCTGCAGGAAGGATTACAGGCTTCCAAGCAGAAGCAATCCATCATGTCACCAATTCCATATCACTGTGGGGACACTCTGTGCCCCAACTCTGCTACCCACTGGGACACAAAACACCTCCTGTCCTGGCAGCTTTGGCTATTGTCCAGCAGGATTGGTGGTGAAAGTCAGCCTTTAGGAAATGCATGGCCATGCCACGAGGTTTTGCTGAATGCTACCACTATTCTCAGAGAAGCCAAAGCCATCACAGTCTTTGCTGTATGCATGGGGTCCCTACTGCACATCATGGTGGCTCCTGGGCCAGCTGGTCCAGGCGAGGTGACCCTGCTCAGACCCCAATGTACAGGTGTTTTAATGCAGTCATTGCTTTGCACTGCCTGAGTAGAAATTCAAGGTCTAGCAGCCTTGGGAGATGAAAATCAGGGTCACTCAGGGGTCCTCAGACAACACTACAGATACAACACCTGGTTAGGCACCTCTGGCAGCCCTGGGGACAGTGAGGAGAACACAAAGCTGCCTGCAAAACCAGCGGTGGTGCTGCTCACATGCATGTGCAATTGGGAATGGTTGTGCTATAAAGAGTTTAAAAACAGCCAGACATTTTTCCTTTGTTCTTTATTTATTTCTGCCATCACACGAGGCAAAGAGCAATGCTCTACAGATGGTCAACAATGAAGCTGTGTAACAAAAGAGAAAAGCGGTTGTCCTAAAACATCTGACTGGGATCCATCACGATCAATCAAGGAAGGGCCAGAAATAAAAGTGACCCCCACTGCACTGGTAGTGGGAGCTGGGAGCTGATTCCTGAGCATGTCTAATATACCACAGCAAAATGCTACCTGAAAATCCCTCACTGGAGTCAGCTCAATTATTCAGGGACCTCAGCCAACTCAAGGATATTCTGCTTTATGAGCCTTGAGGACCCGAAGGCATGTGCACTCTTGCTATTCGCTGCAGTGGATTCAGACTGGCTCTCTGCTATCTATATTTATCACGATCCCCTCAGGAAGTGTTTTGGCAGGATTTTGTAATGAAAACCCTGCCCAGAGCACTCTTTGGCATGCAGCGAGCAGCCTTAAAATAGTGCGGTGACATACTGCAATAATTACTCATATTAACACTCTTCATTGTGCTGTGTGACGCTTTGTCCCCGTCGCCTGGCTCATCCCACCACTTGGCACGTGGTGGGAGGCAGGAAGGAGCTGACCTTTCCTAAAAGGCAAAGTTCAGCGCCAGGCGCGACGGCCCCGAGCCCCTGGAAAGCCGCAGCCGCGGCTGCGATCCCATCCATCACGCCAGCAGAGAGCTGGCACCAACCCCCTGCTCGCTTCCAGATCCAAAGCTTGCAGGTGTTTGGGCAGGACATTTTGGCTCCTCTCGAGCCCATTGGTGTTGTTTGAGGAAAATGTTTAAAAAAAGAAAAAAAAAGCATAAAAGTCCAACCACACAGGATAACTTTGAGCCCACACTATAGGAGCGGGCTGCTTGCTTGCCAGTTACATGCTGGCTTCCAGCCTAACCCGTACATTCAGGTTTTTATCTCCTTTGGACTAAATCTTCGTGACCTGTACGAACAGCATATCTCATTTCACCTTAAATAGTAACAAAAAAAGTCATTTTCAGTCAGAAGAGAGATGGGGAAGTGGGGACAGCTTTGCTAGGAGTTGATTAAACCCTCAAAGTTTCAGTATTCTTGAGAAAAAGTTCTGTTTAAAAGAAAAAAAACCCAACAACTACTTTAATTGCTTGAATTGTGCATCTTGAGCATCTGCAGTGTTTTTTCTGTTGATGACAAACTGTGCTTTGGAAAAACATGTTACTCACGCCTATTTGCCTAAACTTGCTGGATTTCAAGAGCTCAATCTAAAACCCATCCAAGTCAGTATAAAGAGTCCCAAATACTTCAGAGTGCTTTGATTAAAACCTCACATCCTCTAGGACTGCTCAGCGTTCCCCACAGTCATGGTCCATGTGTTTCAAAATGACACAGTCCTGTGATTTCAGAGGCCACGATCTCAGAACAAATATTGATGTGACTGCTTAATTATGGCTTCACAAGGAGAGAGAATGGTGCAGTCCTTCCAATGTACTCAGATTCAGAGAAAGTTATGCCACAAAACCTCCCTTTGATCTTTATTTCCAGTGAGTGCACTGTCACTTTGAGGGAAATTAGCACCTGATAACATCACTTCATTTGCTGGGACATGAATCCATGGGTGTCTAAAGACACCTCAACTACTCTTTTAGTGTATTCCAGCCCTTTTTACTTCCATAGTGTTAGCTTAGAAGATCCAAGCGCCACCTGAAGCTAAGCCATGCCTGCTTAAGAAATTACATCCATGCTGATATTTGCCCCCTCATGTAAGCTCAATGAATTCAAAGACACAGAGAGTTTCAGAACTTTCACAAACAACAAGCTGTGACTGAAGGAACAACAGCAAGTGGAATCAACACATAAGGATATTTTTTTCATTAAGAAAACTCATTTAGGCCACATGAGCTAGTGAATGTGTTCACAACCACTTCTGTAACTATGATGCCATGGAAAAATGCTATTCCAAGAAAGCATCTGGCTAAATACAACAGAACTCCTATTAAGTGAGCCTACACTTTTGTCAAACTGCAAGACATCTATCAGAATGTAACAAAGAACATTTTTAAAGCTGCCTTTCTCTAGCTTGTGATCAAATCTACCCTGAAAGCACAGTGAGGCAACGAACTCAGTATCTGACTTTGTAACGGGATAGGTATCTGCCAAATGTATCCTCACCAGCCAACAATGCACTAGTCATATAGATTTTTTTTTTCCATGCACCAGCCTTTATTAAAACTTTCTCAATTAATTCTGTGGTCTCCAGGACCTTCTGCCAAGGTCACCATTCAGGGCTGAAAGGACTGCTCACTGACTAATGAACAGTAACTTCTCCAAAGACTTTCTTGTAAGCCATAATCAAACACAATCTTCTGTTAATTGCCTATGCATATTTGGTGCATTAACAAGAGGAGCTTTAAATACATACATACATACATACATACACACATACACACATATATATTTATATATAACCAAACACAACTGCAAAAGGAAAAGCTAATATATTAGCACCATACGAGGATCCTGTTGATGACTTTTCTATCAAAGCCAGATCTGATTACTGATGTGGGGGAAATGTTTTATTTGGAATAAAGCCTTTGTTTCAGAAGACCATGTCTCGAATGCCGTGCTGGATGGCTACTCTTGTTCTTGTATAAATTCTTGCCTGTGAGAAGAGGTCAATAATAGGCTCTTGACCTAATTACTGCTCTAGATCTAGCTGTCTGCTGAAAATTCTCTCCTAGACATCTGATTTTGAACCAGACTGGGCTGGTTACTCACAAAGGCTTATGCTTTGATGTGCAACTCTCTAGGGCACAGCCTGTCTCACCACACTCAGAAGACTAAGAGGTCTAAGGAAGCACTGTCAGGAGCAAGCAACACCTCACCAAATCAAAGCAACCCACTCACATAGCATCAAATAACATTATTATGCTATTTGAACTTGTGGAAATGCTGATATTTAAAATTGATCAGTTGGCTTGGCCGTTATCAGCTTGGCTCTCAGCCCTATCTCACCATGGCTGGACAGAAGTTGATTGATACTGCTGACCAGTCCATTACTAAGCTAAGCTGCAAGTGGCCTCCCCTCCCAAAAACTTCCTCAGTTTGCTCTGCAATCCCAAGGAACTGATACCTTCTGCTGAAACACAGCACAGAGGAGGAGATAGCACTGAGAGCTCCAGGTACTGGCAGAGCTCACTGGCGTGAGGGGCACACATGTCCTGGTCTCTTAGATGAGAACACCTGCACAGCTCTGAACCTTCTGCTGCTGTTATCAGTCCTCTACTCTTAAGGCCACTCATGAAAGAAGAGCATCTGGAGACAGCATAATTTGGTTTTCAGATGCCTCAGGTGAGGCTACAGAACAACCTTCTTATACCAAGCAGACAAGACCAGGCATCTTTATATGTCTTAGAACATTGCTTCTTATCAAGTGTGCAGTAGGGCAACCTCTAATCCCCTGGAGGAAAACCAGAGGGTGCAGTGATGGAGAACTCTCAGAGCCTACCAGGGACTTGCACATTTCCCTCCTCTTCACTTTTTCCCCTTTGAGACTTTTTCCCCCTTCGAGACTTTTTCCCTGGGAGTCCTTTAGTCTCCTGGACTGCCCAGAGAGGAATTTCAATGGATGCTACAGTTTTGAAAGAAGGTTAGATCAAGGTCCTGAGGAATAATAAAAGAGATCCCTAGATCTCTTCTCCTTGCTTATCCTTTATGGTCCTTCTGTAGGGTAAGTTAACAGGTTTTTCTAGGTATGCCACAATCCATATTACATTATTTTTCCATTGCTAGCTTCAAATTATACAGCTTCTCCCTCTAAGCTCATAAAGTTCTTTTTAAAAGCTCATAAAATTTCACCTGTGTACATTTATGGCTCTCAGGATATGAACTAAACTCAATTTATTTAGCTATATTTACCACTGCTGAACTTCATACTGCATTTTACCACACTACCTTTTCAGGAGGAATAAGTCACTTCCTCCTCCTTTCCTCTTTCTGAATTTTTCTAGTGAAGCCACTGAATCCAGACGACTAATCCAATTTTTCCCCTTTTTGTTTTTAAGCCACCAATACAATTCTGGCTTAAAATGTAAATAAGTCTCTACTCTGACAGATTTAGCTCTGTACCTCTCTTCAAGGCCCTAAGTCTGTGGTCATCCATACCACATATTCATAGAATAATATGGGTTGGAGGGGACCTTTTAGAGATCATCTACTCCAACCCTCCTGCAATGAGCAGGGACATCTTCAACTAGATCAGCTTGCTCAGAGCCTTGTCCAACCTGGCCTTGAATGTTTCCAGGGATGGGGCATCAACCACTTCTCTGTGCAACCTCTTCCTTGTTCACTCAGAGTACTTCCTTCCAGAAGGAAAACCAAGCACAGCTGACAGGATTGTTTCCCTACATTTCCCATGAGGCAGGGAAATGCAGGTGTGGAAGGCCCCACTTTTGGTACCTCCTCCAGGACCGCCTTCCACGCTGACCTCTTCTGAGCGTTCACACACGATAACCAGCGCATGCAGCACATACCATGAGCACCACGTCATGAAAGCACCAGCCTGTCTGGCTACAGCACCCCCACAGACATTTTTTCAAGCTTTGTTGGGGGAGTGGAGGGGGGGGGGGAAGAAAGAAAAAAATAAACCCACAGAAGATTAATAATGATGTGTCAAGGTCATGGCTTGTGGCCCGGTAAAGACCTAAGCCAAGAGCTTTGCAGCATGGGACTGCAGCAGTACTGACACCAGCCATTGCATGCCCATGTGCTCTGGGGACACCCTGTGGGGTGCTGCCTCCAGATACAGCCAGTACCTCCAGATACACCCAGTGAGAGAGTTCAAGGCTCCAAAAGCACCCAAAGCACCCAAATCCATGACAGCGCCTTGCAGACCTCGGCTCCAAATCACAGAATCTGCTGAGTTGGGAGGGACTCACAAGGATGACTGAGTCCAGCCCCTGGCCCCACACAGCAACATGCTCAAAAGTCACACCATGTGCCCGAGAGTATTGTCCAAACACTTCTTGAACTCTGTCACAACTTGGGATGTGACCACTGCCCTGGGGAGCCTGCTCCAGTGCCCAATGTTCAGTGCTTCAGTGGTCCAGCAAACTTAGGGCAGGTCTCTCTTGGTCTTGTCAAGGTTGGACAAAGAGGCCAGCGGAAGACCAACAGTAACCATGCATCTAATACTGACAGAAATTAACACCTGTAAAATAATGTGGTAGCCAGGCATAAACTCACAACTGGAGGCAAAGTTTATCTAAAAACATTTGGGTTGCCATGATTCCTTTTCCCATTTTAGATAAGACTGTGAAAACAGTTTTGATTTCTAGCCCTTTATTTCCTTTATAGCCAGAACATGAAGTGAATCAACATTTCAGAACCTCCAAAATATTTTTATTTGCTCTCAGTATTTGCTTATAAAAATGATTGGAGTTTGTCAGAGAGAGCGGAAGAGCTGCGTTATTTTTCAATGCTTGGGGAAGGAATGAATTTGCAAGGGGAACAACAGGAACTGGCTGCAGCCTTTGCAACTTTGTGGTTCATTCTCTTTCTTGGTTTCACAGTAAATTGCTGCACAGGACTGGAAGGATGCTTAATTTCTCACAGACGCGTGAGTCTGAAGCAAGGGTTCAGCCCTGGAGGGCTCATGTCAGCGGTCACCTCTGCACAGTGCTGACCTCCACAGAGGGAACAGGACCCCGCTCCCACGTACACTTTGTAGGGTGCACAGCTAGCACAGGAGGAGGGCATGGCCATGCAGAAGCACCCTACACGTTGGACAAGGCACCACCAGGCACCTGCTCCTGAGAGGGAGGCAGCAGGTCCTGGTTGCCACTGAAAGCAGAAAGCTGATTTACTTCACTTAAGTGTGTTGTACAGGATAAAGTCTGATGGAAGGGAAGAAAAATAATCTCACCAACATGGAACTTTAGCTTTTTCTTTTCCCAAGAGACAAAAAAATCCCACCCTTGTCCTGTCCAGAGAGATCTTAAACAAGGATTGGCCTGAAATCAAGACTCCAGATATGAACATCCTTGAAGTTTAGGAAAGGACCTCTTCTCTTAAGATGGGCCATCTTAAAAACCTCTCTATAATGGCCACACTCAAGTCTTAGTTCCCAAGAAGAAATGAATTTAAGAATATTACATCCAGATGCAGATTTTAATTTAGTAGGTTTTGACTGTGAGAAATTTTGAAATTCCTGACATGACACACCAGATCTTAAAACTCACTGCTTTGCTTCAGTATCACATGCCCCGAGACACCTTGATATAGGGACTCTGACCCAGGAGCGACTCCCAGAGCTGGGTGAGTTTCCCTAGAAGAGCTCTATGCTATCTGTGTGCCACCACAAGGCACCAAGGTGCTCTCTGCAGCCCTTGCTGACAGACACGTGTGCTCTCTGGGCACACCAGGCCAGCTGGAGGGGAACCAAGCTGACTGTGCCTGAGTGCCTTTCTCCTGGGCTGGCTCATGTCCTCCCAGTTCAGGGCACTGACACTCCAAATGCAGCTGCCTGCAAGACACTCTGTAGGCAGAGAAGGCAAGAGGCAGACAGAGTGCTGCTACAGTGTCAGTCTGGCAGAAATCACCTGGAAATCCCTAGAAAGAGCTTCTTAGAAGAGTTAGATTCTTCACCTTGTTCTTCTTGTCATCCCAATATGTCCTTATTTGCTGCTATCTTTTTTCAGGCTGGAGACAGGTAAACAAATAACCACATACTGTCTGAAGCTTTGGTAAGTAATGTTGCTTACATTAAAAATAAAAAAATTATAAATTTGTCTCTTTCTCAATTTTTAAAATGGCCCAAATTAAAAATAAATAAATTTTCTCCTTTCAGTAAATTCTTGACACATTTAGGTTAAGAAGACCAATTGATAGATGACTTTGCAGTCATGCTCCCACTTCCTAATCACATCCTTGTCACCCATCCACCCTGACTGAAGACTGATGAGAGCCTCCAATAGCCATAGCAGCCGCCTTGCCCCTGCCCACGCCTGGCACACCACCAGGTGCTGCAGTCACTGGGGAGGGGGCTCTGTGTCCTCCCTCTGTGGGGCAGCCACACCTCAAAACACACCTGAAAGCACCACCTGCTGAACATTTTCCCCCTAGCAATAGCCTTTTCTCAGAGCAGTGGAGGGAAGTCTACAGTGATGCTTTGCTAAGAACGGTGGGTTTAGAGCAGCCCCTCCTGTGGAGCGTGGTCTCCATGGGATGGGTCAAGAGCACTTCAGACCCACTGCTGGCCTTGAGCTGGAAACCAGCTCCAAGGCTGGCTGACTGTGCAGGGTGCAGAGCCAGTTTGGGGAGAGGAGGAAAGCGCAGGTTGTCCTTGGTTTCTCTGCCTCGGTTAAGGAGCAGCCGTGGGTGAAACATGGATGGTGACGGAGCCTTCGCGGCACGAGTGCCAGAAAGCAATGACCCAACTTGTAGCCACTGCCTTGATGAGCAGCTCAAAGAGCAGCCAAGTCTGTGCCTGGTAAATCCTCTCCCTTGGTGGCTGCTCTGAAGGCAGGGTGGGCTGTTGGTGCCTGGAAACTTCTGCAGGCGCTTCGCTTGCTCCACCGCCCTTCCTGTAGGTGCCTGTTAGGGCAACACAGCTCCTTGCCTGCCCAGCCCGGTGCCCTGGGCACAGTTTCACACATGGTTCCCATCTCATCAGGCCCTTGTTATCCAAGGGAAGAAGCTGGTATCACTGGGAAAAATCTGGGTTTTGTGGGAACTGAGCTGTGCTTTGTTAGAGGCCATCCAGCAGTGCACAACATGAGTGAGAACGTGCAGGGAGGTGCCACCGTTCCAGGGCAATGCCAGCTCTGAGCGATGACTTGGTTGCTGAAAGAGTGGGCAAAGATGCAAAACTGGACCGAGCTGCTGGCTCTGGTCATGGGCTGAGAGACCCCAGCATTTCCCAGGATAAGGCCAGCGTGATCTCCTCTAGCCAAGGGGAACTGCACCTCCCTGAGCTCTTTTCTCAAGGTCTGTATGAAGAAACACCCTCACACAGCAGCTTGGGAGTCAGAGCTGCAGAAGACCCATCTGAATCCTGCAGGTGTCTGATTCTTGCAGAATTTTTTCTTCTTCCAGTGCTCTTTGCATCAGAGGCAGAGGCTTTTAATTTCAAGCAGCTCATTATTTAACCTACCTTGTTAAATCAGAGTGGGAGATAAGGGATCCTCACTCCCAGAAGCAGTGCTGGTGACTGTACTTCCTAAATATATTTTATTTGATTGCTTTTATTTCACTTCCCCTTCCATGCTTCCTGCTCAGTCCCAAACAGGGAATTGCAACACCTGCCCAAGAGCACACTCTGAGAAAGGGGAGGTCCCTCTCTCAGAGGCAGGGCTGTCCTTCTGCAGACATTTGATAAGCAATGTTGTGAAAGGTAAACATTTGTTTAACTTTCCCGTAAAAGAGCTTGACAGAATAAGGCAGGGACTTTTCTTCAGCCTTACTGACAAAGAGGCCTGCCTAAAAGAAAATTCAGTGTAGCCAAACTCAAATATGAACATGAAATTTAAACCCAAATCTGGATTGTATTTTTTCTGAATGGTTTCTATCTTTTCACTCAGCTGAACCAAGCTCACCAGCCTCAAAATGCAGTTTCCAACCAATGCCTTGGACCTAGCTCCCTTGGGAGAGCAGCTCTCTGTGCAGGAGGAGACACGGTGCTGAGCACAAGCATGGGTGGAGACAGAATTCTGAAACATGGCTATGCTTCAGTTCCTCTCCTGTACCAAAACATTTGGGCTTTTACCCCTTTCCATTTCAATTTTCCTACACCCCTTCTCAAATGAGGACATCAAGTACTCATGGGAGTCTCATTAAAAGTGTGTATAGCTAAGTCTGCTTGAGGTTATCTCATTTTGGGTACCCACAGGGAGGTTTCACAGGGGCCTGAGTTGTCCTAATGCTGGGCCCAATACTAACCAGGCCACCTAATGTATTTGGGGCTGAGATTATGAAAAGCCTTAAGCTCCTAAAAGAAAAAAAAATAGTCATAAGCATCCCCTGAAAACTGACAGGTCACGTCACATATGGTGAAGGTCTAGAATATCCAGTCTGTTTCCTCATGTGAAAACAGAGTAGAAAACAAAGATGCACCCAACAACTTTCTGCAAGTAAATGCTGATTTTTAAGGCTATTTGGAGTGAAGAACAATATTAAACTCTTACACCTCAGCCCTTTGCCAAAAAAATATTTGCAAAAGTACCTGAATTGTTTATCTCAGTTCAGTTCCCGTCTCCTTTTCTCTCGCAATGAAGGGAAAAGTGACATTTTACCCGTCAGACTGCAGAGACCGCGTGACAACGTGACAAACAGCAGAGCTGCAATGTGCTAAGGCAGCTATTGCTGAGGAGCTGGAGATGGACCTTTGCCCTCTTTGGTTTGGACAGCATTTACAGCACTTCCAGTTCCATCTCCTAGTGAAACCAGTCTACTTAAATTGTCCTCCAGCAAGAACTCACTGCACCATGGCTAACACGCAGCACAGTGCTCAGCTAAAAGCAAGCAGAACAGAAAAAGTTTGGGAGAAAAACAAGCACAGGCACTCTCAGTGATACAACTACAAATCTCTCTACTGCGTTTTTCCTGTATCACCTTTACTGGTAATTCCTAATTATCCTTATCTTTGCCATCTAAATGAAAATGCAACGAGGCACATTTTCCTTATTTTAGTCCATCCTTCCCAAGTCTCTTCCATCAGCCAGAGCTGATGGCTGCAGGCAGGGAAAGGGGCTGTGGGAGGGAACAGTGGCCCACCTTGCTGCTTCCCACTTCTCCAAGGTCATCCTGCGCACCAGTGGAGCAGCACCATGCTGCTGCTGTCCTGCTGCTCACATTTGAGAGCTGTTGCCATGGCACCAGGGGACAAATCGCTTCTTGACTGCGCCCAGCAAATCTCTCCCAGCACGGCTGGGGCCTGGACCTGCAACCTTGGCTATTTTTAGCCACGTGCTGTATAATGCAGAAGTTGATGACCATCTGCACATCTCCATTAGTCAGCTGTTTCCAGGTGCTCGGTGAAAGGAACAGATAGCCAGAGACGGGGGGGGGAGGCTGAGATCAAACGCTGAGCAAGGGAAGCTGCTTGCTGTGCCTTTTGGTGGAGAACTCCATCTCACTTTCACTTGAAATCCATCACAATGGAACTCGATGGAAAGGGACATTTGTTCCCTGCAAGCTGGAGGGACACAGACCCCTCATCCTCCTTCCCCGAGGTGCCCACACTGCCCAAGGCACTTTGATAGGATGATGGTTTCTCCCCTACACTCTCCCATCCCATGAGCTGCTCCTCAAGCCCTCCTGGTGCTTGCAGCCTGGCAGGGGTGGACCAGGACAGAAGGTCCTGAGGGCTGATTGATGTCCTCAGATAGGGACTATGAGAGATGTTCCCAGCCTCCCCAGTTTTCCCTCCCTACACGTGCCTCAAGCTAGCAGCACCCCTGGGGCAATTTATGTTGATCCAGCCAGCAATCAGGTGATAGCATAAACCCCTACAGGTGTCCAAAGCTGCAGGGAAGGTAATACTCCAGTGGCACTCCAGATATCATTAGAATGGTGTCACAAGTAGGTCTTTAAGAAGAACCAAAATGCACTGGAGATTTCCAGGTGAGGAGTGCTGTGTGGTGAAGGCCAGGCTGCACTGGAGGGGTCTGACAACTCCTGCCTGGCAGCCCAGCCCCACCTGACATGTGGTGCCAGCCTACTGAAGCTTATTACAAGTGCTTCAGAACAGCAGGTTCATTTTTTCACATAACAGAATTAAAACAACGTTACAGACTCATAACTATGCAAGGATACACTTGGGGTTTCTTTAGGCTTATTGAGGGCTAAGGGCATATCTCCCAAATCCTGGATGCTCCTGTCCAAACACAATGGGATACATTGACAGCCCACCAGGCAACCTGCATCCTGAATTCACTGGTTTAACCCAAGCTCAGGAACAGATTCTTTAGCAGCAGAGCCAGGGTCCTGGCTGGCAAACCCATGAGGCTTGGGGGTGCTCTGATTGAGAGGTACACTGCAATGCAAAAAAAACCACTAAGCAAACTCAGCTCCAAGCTCAGAGCAGAGCAGCCGAGGTCTAAGGTTGTTGCACAGATATTTTTTTCCACATCACCCTGAAAAAGTGATCACACTGACTTTATATCCCCATGTGGCAAGCAACTATCAGAGAGAAAAAACTGAGACTGGAGCTGCTGACGCAGCCAGTTCCCTCCAGGGCCTCCCAGCCGAAACACGGCGGGGCGGCCAGAGACAGATGTGCTGCTCCTGCTCATCCTGCTCCTGCTCCTGCCCTGCTGAGGATGGCCAGCTTGCACAAAAAGCAAAGCAGCAACTGGGCACGGTGCTTGCAAAATTCAGTATTGCTGTCCAGGTCCTTGTGCAGGGTCTGACACTGAGACAGGTTTGAGAGGAACCCTGACATGTGAGGAGCTGCTCCATCTCTGGTGTGCAGGGGTGCAATTCCACAGAAACCCAGGGAGCTGGGTTGATTCACTCCAGCTGCAGAGCTGGTGACTGAGAAGCAGTGCTGCCTCACTCCATGTTTTTCTTATTTTGCATAATGTCAGGGGGCAAATCAGGGCCATGTGAGGCTCTGCACTAAATCACCCACTGTGATTTAGGAAATGTGTACAAACACAGGCATTTGCAACCAGATGAGGGACCAGCACCCCCTCTGAATGGAACAAATAAACACACCACCAAACCTGAAATGAGATGTCACAGATCAACCTGCTGCTAAAATGAGCAAGGATTTGTATCCTGGTGCCCATACCATCATGCCACCTGTAATATGCTTTGGTTTGGGCTGGTTTTTTTCCAGCCTAATGAGTGCTGTGCTTCCTTCCTGTGCTCAGACCAAACTAGAGGTGACAGGGTTAAACTGCTGAGCAGGGTGACAGCCATGCTGGGAGGTGAGAAGAGAAGAGAAGAGTGGCTCAGTTTGAGCCAGGCAGAAATATCCTGGCTGTGGTCAGCAAGACATTTCACATAAATACCCCATCAGACCTTACCAACAGCACTGGTGGACCTCTGGATGCTGCAGGAGGATCACATCCAGAGCAGTGACATCTGCCAGTGGGTTTTCCACCTGTGGCAGCTTCCCACATGTGACACATGTCAGGGTCCCAGTGCATGCTTTCCCCAGCCCTGATGACCCACAGCTGAATCAGTGACATGGGGAGGGGCAGCACCATGGCCCGAGGGCCCTGGATTCTGCCTACACAGAGTATCTCAGCCTGGCATTCAACACGAACACCCTCAGCCATCTTTCCTGTTGTCCTGCTCAGAAAGGGAGCTGGAGAGGGAAAGCCTGATAGCAAAGAAAGATCTAGGAGTCAGATTCAGGAAGCTGAAAAAAATTGGACAACAGCCTTCACCCTTGCATACTGGAATAGTTTGTTTATCTTCTTGCTTCCTCTATAAAACAACTCATCCCAGCTGGGTCATAAGGAAAGGAACAATAGCCATATATTTTTAGGATCTATCTGTGAATAAGTGATGACCTGTTTTTCTCCATTTTGTCACCTGGACCATTTTGTTTCAGCAAAAGACCCTGCAAAGCAGTGGAAACCATGAGTGGGCAGGGGAGGGGCCATCGTGGCAGCTAGGAATTCCCCCCTGGCCCCAGCATCTGACAGCCCCAGCCCTGCCTGGTGGCATCACACTTGTGCCACCTCCAAAGAGTGAGGCAGCACAGGAACCTCAGAGTGAGTTATAGCCATAGAGGGTACCCATAACCTGCCAAAGGCTTTGGACACAGGGGCATCTGAGACCTGCCTGTGACAAATAAATGTGAAAGGCTTTTTTCATTTTCTCTCCCTTCCTGCAACATCCTTGACCACACAACAGAGATGCTCCCACATCAGAGTGCCACAGCCCATGAGAGGCAAGTGCTTGGTGCCAAAAGCAAGCGCCTGCTCATTAAGACACCCAAGTTAACAATGCAAATCCACAGGCTAAATATAGCGTGTGACAAAAAGTCACAGTCAAAATTCAGCAACACAGCACCTCAGGGGACTGTCAGAGGCAGGAGCAGCCCAGCCACAAAGGTATGGGAGAGGAAACACAGCAACTTTTGGCCCCATGGCTCCCCTGAGGCCCAGGGCTTGCATGCATCACCAGGTAACCTCAGTGCTACCACGAAGTCTCTGGGAAGGCACAAAGAAAGCAAAGATGCCACAAAAGCCAAACCTCCCGCTTCTCCTCCATCACCTCAACCAGTGGCAGCATCAGGGAGGAAATTAAGGGTGTTTCAAAAGCCCTTGGTGAGTCAGGAGCACAAGTTCTGCTGCCTGTGAAACGTTAAATAGTGGATGGGACTAATTTCTCCTTCAGAAAGATAGGAAAAGGACTGCTAGGTCACAGATTCTTCTCGACCTAATCTGTTCCACTAAGCCTCTTCTGAAGCAGTATCTCCCAGTAAAGTGCAGACATAGCCCACAAAGATTCTTTTTGGCAGCAGTCCCTTTTCTCATGTTCCTGGATGAGGTAGTGAAGGTACAGAGGGGTGAGATTTGTTTTTACTTGCATGGAGTATCACAGGAAATTCTGCCTGCTGGTCCTTGATCATAACTCTGTCAGCAATCATGCAGGCTCCTCACACGGCTTTGTCCTTAGCTCTGGGGACTCTCCATCCTGTGGCTTTCCCAAGCCTGTCTCACACTCCCTGCTACTTCCTGACAAGTTCTTTATAATAAAGGTGTTTTATCTTTTCCATGCTTCGGGGCAGGTCTCGGGTGCTCATTTTGCCCCAGCCCTCTCCTACTTTTCATAGCACTGATTCATAGGAACATCCCAGATTTCACATGAATCATTCCCTTCTCAGCTCATGTTCCCAACGATAATATTTTTGTGGAGTAGTTTTATTCTGTTAGCTCACAAAAAGCTCCATTACTCAAGCTTTTCCCAGATTATCCAGCGAGTTTCTCTAAGGAAGTTTTTTCCACAGTGCTGCCTTACAATAAATCCCTTTCCTCTCTAAAATGCAGGGGTGGAAGGATGCAGAGGAAATGAGTCTACCAGCAAATGGATGGACTTGTGCAGCTGTTTCCCAACGATTTACACTCAGCAATTAGTATTGCTGAGGACATGCAAGGATAAGAGAGAATATAAAGCCTATAAAAATGTGTTTCTTTATTCCTATAAGTATATGGGTGCAGTGCAGGGTAGAGCACTCACTTCACGCTCCTATAGACATACAGGTGGTATCTACCACAGCCCTACCCAGCCTCCCTGCTGCTCCCAGGCTCACCTGTTCCAGTGTGTGCACTGACAGAATTACACAGGTTATCACCCCCCACAGGTTTCTTTCATAGCCCCCAGGCCAAGGACAATCACATCGGCTCCCAAAATAGGGAGCATCCCATTGCAGCTGTGCAAGGAGCTGGGGCAAAGAGCAGTCACCCTCCACAACTTAAAAGAAACCCCAACCCACCCAAAAAACAAACAAAAGAATATGCAAAATCAAAACCAATATCTCCCCCACCCCCCCATGCTCAGAAATATTTATTACTCTTAAATTTTCCATTCTGGACCTTGGCCAGGAAGTAAATATCTTGTTTTGGGAAAACTGAGCACATTTCTGCACATGCAGGGGAAGTATTACACTTTTCCCATTTCCAAAGTGTAAATTGTGCAAGAGCCACTCTTACACATCTTTAAGCCAATGATGAGTTTAATAGAAAATAAAGAAAGAAATAGCAAAAGCAAGAGATACTGCTATGTGTACACTTCTGTGTCTGGTAAAGTTATAGAGAAGATTATTTTGGGAGGTATTGAAAAACACCTGAAGGACAACACAGTCATCAGTCACAGCCAGGACAGCTCCAGGAGGGAAGCTGTTGGCCCTGTGCTCTTCAACATCTTCATCAATAACTTGGATGAAGGACTGGAAGGGATACTGAGCAAGTTCACAGATGATAGAAAACTGGGAGGAGCTGCTGACTCCTTTGAAGGCAGGAGAGACCTCAACAAATCTGGGCAAACACCATCCATATAAAGTTCAATGTGGGAAAAGTGTCAGATTCTGCACTTGGGATGGGGTAACCCTGGATGTATGGACAGACTGGGAGTGAGATGCTGGAAAACAGTGCCATGGAAAGGGACCTGGGGGTCCTGATCAATGACAAGTTGAACATGAATCAGCAGTACCCTGGCAGCCAGGAGGGCCAATCCTGTCCTGGGGAAATCAGGCACAGCACAGCCAGCTGGGCAAGGGAGGGGATTGTCCTGCTCTTCTCTGCACTCTCCTCGAGTGCTGGGGGCAGTTCTGGGTGCCACAATATAAGAAAAAAATTAAATTATCAGAGAGTGTGCAAAGGAGGGCAATGAGGATGATGAAGGGCCTTGAGGGGAAGCCATATGGAGAGCAGCTGAGGTCACTTGGTGTGTTCCTCAAGAGGAGACTGAGGGCAGACCTCACTGCAGTTACAGCTTCCTTGTGAGGGGCAGGGGAGAGCCAGGCACTGGTCTCTTCTCTGTGATGACCAGGGACAGGACCTGGGGGAATGGCCTGAAGGTGTGCCAGGGGAGCTTTAGGTTGGGTATTAGGAAAAAAGGTTCTTCACCCAGAGGGTGGCTGGGCACTGGTTGGGCTCGCCAGGGCACCGGTCACAGCACCAGCCTGACAGAGTTCAGGAAGCATTTGGACAATGCTCTCAGGCACATGGAGTGACTCTTGGGGTGTCCTGTGCAGGGCCAGGAGCTGGACTCGATGATCCTTGTGTGTCCCATCCAGCCTGACTTATTCTGTGATGTCAGGAGTGAGTCCTTAATGCCTGTTTAGGAACAACATCTTTTTATGGCCTTTAAAGAGCAGCTCTGGAGAGCAGTGGGCACTGCTGCCATGGCTTGCAGGCCACCTCTCCCTGCAGCTGGCTCTAGGGGACAGCTGTCTGTTCACCCAGAGGTCCCAGACACACCACAGACCTACCCTGAGCTCATAAGGGCAGAGAAGCAAATCCAAGCTCCCAGCACAGCCCGAGAGCAAAAGGGGAGAATGAGTTCTAGCAGGTTTGTGCTGGGGGTGCAGAGGGAAAACAGGGCTTGCTTTTACCCAGCCCAACTGAGGCACTGGATGCTGAGGTCTGGCATTTGGAAAGGGCACTGAAAAGGTGGGAATAGCCCTGCCTGAGGAAGGAAGGAAGAACCCCAAAGGGCACCTGTGATCCTTGGAGGTGTTTTAATTACAGCTCATCTGCCTTCATGGAGACACCAACAGGACTCTAATCCAGCACAGAAATGTGGTAGACTAAACACAAGAAAACCAGTCACTGTGGCTAAAGGGCAGAGCATGGGACTGATGTTCCTTGCTGGCTTTAAAGTGTCTGGAAGGAAGGAGCACTGAATTTATCTAGGTAGTAGACACCTGCAGCTTTGGTGTTTAAGTTCCCTGGATCATCGGCAGCCCAGGCTGTGTGGCCAGGCTGTGCCAAGGACACCAAAACCAGCAAAGGGTCTCCTGCAGAGCCAAGTCTGCTCCTCTCCAGCAGCACTGAAGGGGAAGGTGCTCAGAGGCTGCTGAGCCAGAACATGTGAAATACATCAGAGCCTTTGGGGAGCATGAAGGGCAAAAGGAAAATTAAAGAAACCACCAAACCCTAAGAAATATCTTCCCTACCTCACACAGAAATTCAGACTGCTGAATACCAGATTCTCAGCATTTCTGTGTTTTTTACTTTGTACTGCCTTGTCATTTGCAGCAGTCAATGTCTCTAAGGAGAGACATCTCTGCCATGTGCAGTAGCAGAGAGCCTGTGCCCACCTGCCAGAGGGCCTTCTCCTGGGCACCCCTCCACCTTTGTAAACCCTCTCCAACCCCAGGTCAAACAGTACACATTTCCTGAATCCCTGCAGAAATGAGGGGCTCTGAGCAATTTGCACATGCCTCCCCCTTCCCACAGCACCATCCTCCAGACCCACAGCTCCTCCAGTCGAGCCGCTCCCTCTCCTAGCTGGGCAATTCCCCTGCAGATCCCTCGGATGAGTGAGGATTTTGCCAGAGGATGAAGCAAAGCCCACTGTGTCCTCCCTGCTTCCCCTCTGCAGGATGCCCCTGTGCTGAGAGCGCCACAGCCAAGCCTCCCAACCCACCAGCACTGAGGAAAGCCTGAGTAAAAGGTATCCCATAAAACAAGCTCTCCTGCTGAGCCAGCCCAGCTCCTTCTGTGGGAACTCTTGCCTCAGGAAACCCCCTCCATGTTTTCAGTTGAGACTTGACGGTGCCTCTTTTATATCCCCCCCCTTTTTTTTTCCCTTTTCCTCACCCTTTCCAAATACTTGTTTTTATGAGGTTCTTGTTGAGATCATAAAATACTGGGTTGGAGGACTATAAATTCATAAGGAGGTACTCTTTGAAGGGAGCTTTTTTCTCTTACTATGAAAATGATAATAATAATAATTTTAAAAAACCCCACCCCTTCCCTCCCTCTCTTGCAAACACCCTCCTGTTTTGCAGCACAACATCTAAGAAAGGATCTGGGCCCTTACACATCATCTTGCCTCTTAGATTTAACCAGAGCAGTGTTTTGAAGCCTGGGAACCACAGATAGAGGTGAGCAGCAGCCAGCCCTGATGTCAGAATCTTGGGCCCAAGGAAAGCAGATTTTCTTGGAGTTTTGCAGAGATAATAGTTACCTGTTCCTGCTGGGTCCAGCCTCTTCCACAGTCATGGTAGGAAGCACAGGGCAGTCAGCCAGAGCTGAGGATGCCTTCCTTCACCTTTACATCAGGAAGCCTAAAACACTTCATGGAGAGATCATCACCAGCCTGCTAGAAGATGTTGAAAAGCCCAGCTCTTTTCCCTCCTCACACATGGTGATAACATCATGTGTCCCCTCAGAGACACACCTGTGATTTAACCCAATGCTAAGACGAGCCCACATCCATTGCAGGACAGCCTGGGGTGCCCTACACCTTTCAGGAGCACCACTGGTTTTGCAGGTGGGGAAACTGAGGCTGGGAGACCTGTTCTGCTCCCCTCAGTGCCCTGCTCCAGGCTCAGTCTGCCACTCACTCCCTGGTGGGTTGGTGCCAATTGAATCATGTCCTGCCTGTGGCAAAGGAAGAGCTGAGGGGGCACAACTGGCTCTCTAAATGAGGAACACTCTGCTGGGATTTGGGGCACTATTAACTAAATCTTGCAGCCTTTATTCAATCAAGCCTTCAGCTGAGAAGCATTCCCACCCCGCAGCCCTAACTGGCTTGTTTCAGATCAGCTCGGCCAGCGGCCCAGGCCAGCTGAGTCAGGGCAGGGAGCAGAGGGGGCTTTCCCCATCTCTGCTCAGGGACAGTCCCATCCCCTCCTGGGGCTCTGCAAACCTTGCCTTGGCTCCACATTAACGCCAAACTCCACCGACAGCAGGGGAGCTGTGGCTGGGTCTGTGAGCTGCCTGTGGCTGCTCTGGGCTTTGGCTCACGCAGAAGAGCAGGGCACAGGGTGCCTGACTGCCAGCCCCTGCCCTTGGACATCTTCCTGGCCTCTCCCTGTCCACAGGTTAAAGAAGGGATTTGCAAGAAGCAGGACTGAGGGCAAGATTTCTGCAAGGCAGATCCCCTGGTCCCCCATTATCGCTGCTTCTTTTAAAAGCAACAATTGTGCACAGGGAGGAGGAGGAGGAGGAGGTCACATGAAGGATGCCTGAAATTCTTTCCAAACCACAGCCATTTCTGACCCATCAGAAATTTCCCCACTTACTCTGGCCTGTGAACTCTGGAAAATGCAATTAAAAGAGAAAAAGCAGAGGCCTGAAACCTCTGATTCAGGCAGGCTCTCTGACATTCATTAATGAGGCCAGTCTTACACGATACTGGTTCAATAGGAGTGACTGTCTGCTTCCAGCCCCGGTTCATCAAAAGTTCATCACTTCTCCCTTCCAACAGAAACCCGCCTGAAATTTGTCCTGCCTTCACAGAACTCAAGGGACCACCTCTTTTAATGGTTTATTGTGACTAAACTTGGCATTTTCTGGGTTGACAATGGAGATGAGCAGCCCTTTATATATGTGTACTTATACATATTCACTATAACTTCCCCCCTATAGCATCTTCTTTCTACATCTGGATGCACCACCCAAAGCCTGGCGAGGTGACAGCAGGCAACTGTGCCTCCCACCCTAGCAGGAGCCAGCTTTTCAGGGAGGGCACAGGACAGCCTGTCAGTGCCACCAGAGCTGAGCCTGCAACTTCTGGGCACATTGTCCGCCTGCCCTCCGCCCACGTGCCAGCAAGCAGATCCTGACACCACCTCACTGATTTCTTATTTGGTATTTGGTTCCTACCCAGACTCACACAGCTGCAGACACATGGCAACCTCTGAAATGGCTGATTTTAGCTGTGGAGCTCATTTCCACCAGTAGCAGTGGTGGAAAGCGGTGGCAAAAGGAAATGGAGAGAGATGAATGGCTCCAGCATGTTTGGAGGTAGACCTGGGCTGATGATGGACAAGAGGAGCTAGAGGAGGATAAATGTCTTTGGCTTGTTTGGAGGTAGTCCCTAAATAATAGTTAAAATTTTATAAAATTAAACTAAGCCTTTGCACTCAAACAGAGGGGCTACACTCTTGGGAACAGGTGGGTTTTATTGAGAGCAGTCCACCCATTCCAGGTGGATTTAACCAGCTTCTTTCCCCAGGAAATCTGCCCCCTACCTGCTGGCTCCCCGGGCACCCCAGGAGAGGCTCCCACTGCTGCTGCAGGTCCCGCTGTACAAAGCTCACCCCTCGGTCCCTGTGGTAACTTTATCCCCCTCTGTTTAATGCCATTAAGCAAAACCACCTGCGTGGGGCCACCTGTGTAAGCAGAGAGCTCCCGTGGCCACGTGCCAGGGTGTCTCCTTCCAGCCTGGACCCGCCAGGGCAGGAGCAGGGCAGTGTCAGGGATGATCCAGGCAGTGGGCTGCCCCAGCTGCCGCTGAGGTGACAGGAGTCCCACCTGCTCCGGGCCTGCGAAGGGCACCCACGATGCAGGGGCTGTGCACCCCTCCCCGAATCCAGGGAATGACCCCCTGACCTGCCTGGCACCGTGCCGATGGGAGGGTTGGCTTTTCCAGCAGTCAGTCGGATTTGATGTCTGGGGGCAGAGCGCACCTGGAAGAGGCAGGTGATTCCTCGGCACGTGTCAGCGCTGCAGAGCGCCCGGCCGTGCTCTGCGCTCCTGTGCCTCGCCACCACGGCCTTGGCAGCTCCTCCTGAGCAGCCTGAAATGGATCCCTCCAGACCAGAGGCCTTTTACTGCTCTCAGTCGGGAATAACAGAGATGAGAAAGCAGAGTGTGGTTGGGATGAGGCCCCATGCCTCAGCCCTAGTGCTTGGTTTCCACAACACAGAAATGCCAAAGCCCGACAACTATAATCAACAGCAATATTGCTTCCTTCAAATTTGATCCAGTGCAAGGATAAAGTCTTGTGGGAAGAATTTCTTTTTAATTCTCCCACCATAGCAAAATTATGGAGCTTTTAAAAACCATCCACCCCCTCACAATCCCCCCCNAATTAAAACTGTTATGGGTTTGAAAAATGGAAACTCAACTTGGAGCCCACTGTCTGGTTTCTACCCCAAGTTCTCAGAGAAGTTTTTAAAAGGGGATTGAGCAACAACCTCTGTTTTGCAGATGGGGAAACAAATCATATTTTGGATAAGTTTCTAAAAGTGAGTCAAGCAAAGTTGGTAGCAACACTGGAAAAGCCATCCACGTCTCCTAACTTCTCCACAGGTTTGCTACCCAGTGACCAAAAAAGCAAGATATATCTCAAACCAATAGTGAGATTCCATGAGAAAATGCAATAAACACAGGTGAGATGCCAATTTAAAAAATACTGAGTTGTACCCACCACAATGTGCAGTTAAGGCAATTCATTACATCCAGGGAGAGAAAAGGACTTCAAAATGGTTTTGAAGTCTGTGGCTTTGCAGGCAGATACCTCCCTATGAGAAAAGGTGGGATGAAGGGCTTTTGCTCTGCCTGGTAGGATGGAGCAGGAGATGCCAACAGTGCTAGCCAAAGTTGTGTGGGGGAGGCTGAGTGGGCTAAAACACTGTGTCAAGGGTAGGGCTGAAGTTGGGAGAACTTCTATTCTTAATTTGCCTGGAAAGGTATTCTATGGAAAAGTGTTGTGTTCATATTCCAGTTGCAGCTTTTTAGCTACAAGAAATTATTTTGAGTCCCAGCCAAACAGAGAGCACATCACCTGTGGGGATGGGGAGTTACAAAAATAGAGGGGGAAAGCTCATGGTGGTTATTTGGGATAGACATCCATCTGTAACCAGGGTTTTCAAACTCAGCTTGCGTCTTCCTCACCTCTCGGCATTTCTCTGCATAGCTCAGGTGTCTTTAAAAAAGGTCCCCTGAATTGCAAGGAATGCTAGTGTGTATTTAAAAGTGATTTCTCACAAGCCACTGGAGGGCTGTTGGGGCAGGACTGGCTGGAAGGAAAGCTAAAGACTCCTAGCTATCATCTCCAGGAGCTCAGGTTTTGGTTATTCAGATCCCTTACATGGAAAGTGACTTTGCAGAAGTATTTCACTCTAAATGTTTGGCATTGGCTGACTGTCCCATAATTCAGGGCAGGTGTAGTTTACCATAGCTTCACAGGAAACATCACTCAACACCCACATCCCACAAGTTTGCAATTGGTAAGCTGCTGGGACTGTAAAAAACAAAGAGCGAGCCCAAACAATTCTACAGAACACAGTTATATTTTCATTTACACCAGCTTGGCTTTTTTTCTTTAAACACATTTCTACCTACAGCCATAATTGGATTTACTGGGCCCAGCAGCTCAGTGCCAATCATGTTTCCATGGAGAAAACAGTAGGTCCAGCTCATTCTCCCATGTACTCTTATCTCCAGCTCCCTTGGAGGATCTGCCTTTGTCACTGCTCAAGAAGCACCCTTGCACTGAGGACAGGAGTCCCAGGGAAACAATAATGAACACAGAAAAATAATCAGGAACATTGAGACACAGTGTGCTCACAGCATCCCAACAGCCTCATGTGTGGGTTGGAGGTGTCTCCTTTGCCTGTCCTGCCAGGAGCAGACAGACAGAGCTCCAGGAAGCAGGGAGCCCACAGAGCCCATCCCTCCCTAGCTCTGCTTGAACCCCTGTTCAGCACCAGAAGGTACCCTCTGCCATAGAAAATGCAGCCAGGGGTTCAAGGGCTTAGGGGACCTGCTGTCACTCTCTCCCTACTGTAAGAACTAGTGGAAGATGCTCGCTGCAACCTCCACACAAGTAACACATCACTTCAGGCCCTTCTTGGTGTTCACTTTCATGTGCAGCATCATATGAGTAAAGTTGCCCTTCATCTTGGAGTTGGAGCTGGCAGAAGACCATGGCCAGGCCCACTCCCATCTTTCACACCTCATTGCTGATTAAACTGGGCTTTGGGAACTGCTGGCATCCTCAGCCTGCTCTGCTCTGCACTGCCTCAGGAACTGCCCTTCTCTGACCTGTGCCACCCCGTGCTCCTGAGGGGTACCCACAGATGGAGTGGGGCTGGCAAAAGCAAGGCAGCCTTCTTAGGGCTAAGAGGGGCTCCCAGCTGTGGGGTGGCTGTTACCAGGGGCCTCCCTCACCTCCCAGCTTCCTCAGGTTACCCTGGCAAAATTTCTTCAGGTGCACCAATCTATGATCCATGGCTAGCCTAGGTATCTATTGAGAACTGCTTACACCCTGCTACTGCCCATGTCAGGCAGACCCCAAAAAGCTCTTATAGGGAAGCTTAAGTGACTGTGGCATGGTGGCATGAAAAGGCACCCTCCTGCCTCTGTGACAGGGACAGGACACAATCTGCTGGGAGATTTGTCCAAAGCCACGGCACAGCAGTGGTCCCAGAGTCCTGGCCATCCTGCACCCCACAGCCTCTCCTTGTGCTGGCAGTCCTGCTTCCCAAGCCACCTTTGCTGCCTGGCTGTGCCTGAGCCGCTGCTGCCCGTGCCAGGCTAAGGGTGTAATCAATGGTAAGCAGGCTGCATTTTAATTACCCTTTATATAATGCAAACGTGACTGCATTAATAATCCTTGCAAGCCATGCGACCGTCTTACACAACCTTTAATTACTCAGGGAGCTCAGCATTTTCCATTGTCGTACAATTTGCTTTATCTCCTATTATCTCACCGGGCTGCCGGGCCCTGCAATACAAAGGGAAACACTTTCTGCAATTTCTTCCAAGCCAGGCATTTCAAAGCTGTGTACCTGCTCCAAGACAGTCATGTTTTCTCCCCTTTATTTCCTCAGAGCAGAAAGCCACCCAAATATGTTGTTATTAGTAAGTGCATATGCACAGGGTGGCCTCCCCTCCAAAAAATCCCCACCTTTGTGGTGAGAGGGTTATTCCCACACAACTATCTATATTAAAACAATAAATGATAAGGGTAATGAGTGCTTGACACAATGCATGAGGCCGGACCCAGCAGAGTGCTTAAGAAAGAGAATAAAGCTCTTAAGCACATTTTCCCATTGACTGGAGCTTACCTTTTATTAAGCACTGAACATGAGCATATGGGTGTTCACAGAAATGGGAATTAGGTTCTGACGTGACATCCTGGATCAACCAGATTTTTCCAGTGGCTTCAGCAGCAGTAGGAAAAATATTACTCATCAGCCTGTACCAGAAGCTGTCCTAATTCCTGGCAATTGGCATGCTATAAAGACCTTTGGGGCACAAGAACCAGAGCTCTTATCTCCTCTTCCACTTCATACCACCAGTAGCACTCAGGTGCCTCTCAAGTTTCTTTGTTCTCCAAGCCCCTGAGGGTGAAACTTGCTCCATTTCATTCCCCCATCCCCAATGCACAGTCACCATGGGCACCTCCGTGTCATCATTTGCAACTTGTTTCAACACACCAGAGTTCCCTGGAGTCTTCTGTAAGCTGACAGGTCTGCTGAGATATTGGATATGATAAACCCATAAAGAATATAAAAAATAACATAATAAAAAGGCATCACATTTTTGCAAAGCATTCAAGTGGGCATCAAAACCCAATGGATCGTATTTATTTTGCAAATTCAGTGTTGATAAGAATAAACAGGAAAAAAGCAATGAATAGATGTTCTTTTCTCGCAAGGGGGTTCCTCTCACTGCTGCCCAACCCATTGCTGAGGCTCCTGCTGCTGTGGACGTGGACTGAGATCCATAAGGAGATCTTAAGCAAAACTGTCTAAAAGAGTATCCAAATTCTTGGATGCACTGATAAAGGGATTTGACTTGAATTTCCTCCCTGCAACTGCTTTTTCACACACCTACCAGTGCTAATAAAAAAAAAGTCCCAGCTGGCAAAATGGTTCTAGAACAATTAAAATACTGCTTCTCTGGGCCCGAGTCTGATACTGGTTTGCACTGGAACCAGATTTAATCAACACCACGCTGAAGTGTATCTGCAGAACTGCAACCAGAATAGAGGCTGTAAGTTAATAAATACTAAGAGATGCAAAATTCCGTATTTAAAGGATTTGTGGATGTTTCCCACCACTCTACCCCCGAAGCTTTCATGTACAATTAGTTCTCCTAAGGTGCCTATTGGGGACCATTTCACTAAAAAATAGCTCAATGCTGAGTTACAGAGTGGAGTCTATAAAATATTATAAGTCATGTTAAATTATGTGTGAAGCTCAGCTAGGTCGGTTGGGGACTAGGGATTTCTGTTGTCTGGAAGGTCACACATCTGTCTCCAAGGGACGTGACAACAAGCACAGATATGCAGGATGGCTCAGGATGTCAATCCTTTTCCTGCTCTACCTGCTCCTGTTCTCATTCGAGGGTGCAGAGAAGGAAACTCACCTCACAGCCCTCACACCTGGCATGAGCAAGAAAGTCCAGATCTAGTGAGCTCTGCCTTCTCCTCGAATTAGCTTTAGGCCTGAAAATGGTTTCCTGCTACCATTAGCTTTTCCTGATACAGTAATTAATGTGCCTTCCTGCAGAAGGAATACCAGCTGAAAGGTAAAGCCATTGTCTGGAGAGAGCTGGGCTTCCAGGGAAGTGCTAATTAGCCCTTATTTTGAGAAACCTGGTTAAAGCAAGTGAGCAGGTGTTGCTAGATATTGGAAATAATCTGTACAAACATGTCCTTTCCTGTGTGATAGCAGAGCTAATGACACCTCCTTGGGTCACCATTCCATTTTACCTAATATCTCTTTGTCAAAAGTGTATTTCTACTGCCTGGCACTGGCTGCCAGAACAAACACTTTAGCACTCGGTGTCAGGAGGAATTAACTCCTTTTCCCATCATGGCTGGAGAGGAAGGATGTTGCTGCCAACCCCACTTGCTCCAAGGACAGGGAAAACCTCTCCCATCTCCTTTCAGCATGCGAGGCACCGTGAAGTGCACCCTGCCCTGTGCCTCGCTGTCCCATTGCCAGCCAGTTTCAGGGTCATCTTGCTCAGTGTCAGCGTAGGAGGGGCTTAGGGATGGTTCTGTGCTCCCTCCCACTGCCGTGGCGCGCGATCGAAGCTCCACAACCTCCTGGGAAACTGGAACGTTCCGTGGGGAAAGGCGGTGACTGACACGGCGAGCAGGGATGGTGCCGTGGCAGCAGCAGAAGTAAGCACGAAGCCCACTGGTGTTTATGTCAGGTGCTGTGTGTGCAGGCTGTCTCACACACAGCGGGCTCCTGGCATCGCTCACTCTCGGGCTGGAGGAGCTGTCCGTGCACATCTGCAAAGCTGGATCTGAGGAAAAGGGGAAGCAATCACTCGGCACAAGCCAGCACAGGAGGAAAGCAGCCGGCTGCGGGTGGATTCCAACAAGAATTTCCAAAGCACCATCCCAAACCAGAGGTGTCTCTGCGGTGTTTAGCGAGTGGCACGCAATCTTAACTCCTGGTTTGCACCACTCCCATAGGAAGAGAGGGGCCAAGCACAGTGTGCACGGACACAGAGACACCTGTGACTCACTGTACCACCTGGGAGACCCATGGATGTGCTGGTAATGCCTGGGAAGCAGGAGCTGTTGGAGGGAAGGAACACAAACACCACAGCTATGTTTGTGCAGGCCGTTTGTAGGGCGCCTGCTGGGGCAGCGGGGTGAGTGCTCTTTCTGCAGGCAGAGGATGCTGGTACCCCACAGAGGCTCTGCCACAGCCATGGGCCTCCAGCTGCAGGATGAGGATGCACCTGGAGCCCAGGATTCCCTCCTGCCATGAGGTGTCCTGGCCATTCCACCTGGTAGATCCAGGATAATAAATGAGGACAGCTGCAATACTGAGGTTGTGATAAATGAGCTGAGTGCAGACAGAATATGCTCCTGACCTGACAGCTAGCCATGGGACATTTCAGCACAAAGGTGAAACACAAGCCCAGGCAGACCTGGTACCCAAGGAATGGGGGCTAATTCTCAATATGTTGAAGGATAATGTGAGTTTTGCCTCTGTTGCAGCTGCAGCCACAGTGCAGGCTGAGCAGGGCAGAGCCCTCAGTAAAGCATCACACACTTCAGCAAGCTCAGGCAGCTTTTACAGAAAGCTTTTACCTACAGGCAGAACCTGTTCAGCATCCACTGCTGAGCCACCTTTTCAGCAGCAGCAGCAGCACGTTCCCCAGCCCTGGGCACTCAGAGCCAGTCTGAATGAATGGGAGCTGAGCCTGGGGCATGGCAGCGCAGCCTGGTGGGACCAGCAGTGGGACAGCCCCTTTCCAATGGGAGCAGAAGGGCTGTGAGGGGTGTGCTCCTCAGCAGCACAGCTGCCCCTACAGTTGCTCCCAGCACTCCTTATCCCAGCAGCTGAACATGGCCCAGCTGGACACAGCAGGGAAGGTAGGGACAGACCCCCTTTGTACAGTTGATTCCAGACATACTGCCCTACACGTGCACCCTGAAAAGAGGACCTGTTAGGGCTACACTCATCAGAGCTGGGATCACACTGGGGGATAAAGTGTCAAAATCATGGTGGGAGCTGGCATTTAAGACACAGGAGTGAATTGCATTCCTATGGAAATGTTTGGGCCCTATTTTCTTCCTCTGCCCACTGTTAACTGCTTCAGAGATCCAAGAGGAATGTGCATTATTGCTTGCAGAAGAAGACAGCCAGAACTGATCAGGGCGGTGTACTTCTCCACCCACAGGAGAACCCACTTTCATGCTCATTTTTTCCTAATGCCACTGCTGACTTTTGACTCTGCACCCACCTGGAGCTATAAATTTGCTTATCAGAGGGATTGACACGGCCCTGAAATGATAAGGTCTGATTACTTATTCTCTTAACACGCATCAGGCAGAATGATGGTGATGATCCCATCCCTGAGATGAGAAGAGATACAGAAGTAAAGTATTTCCCCACTGAAGTCTTAGAGCAGGAGCTAATGCTCCACTGCTCCATTGTCTCCCTTTCCAATCAGGAATGTCCCTGTACTTGATTCCGCAGGGGTGGGATGCAAGTGTCTCAGCAGAAACATCTCCCTCTCTCAGCTGGCTCGTGCCCTGGCGAAATGTCCTCCCCTCAGTCTCGGTAGGTCGAGTTAGTTTGATCTTTTCTTGTGGAACACACTTCCTCAGTCCAATGTTTGTCTTTCCCATAACATCACTATAACGCTGACTCATGTCAAAATAAAGTTCAAGTATTATGCAGGAGGCTTAGAAATGTCCTTCCCAAGACCTGGGAGCTGGCTCCAGTCTGAAGATGGCTGCAGTTCAGGCCTCTTCCAGCCATGATGCTGACTTTAAAAATAAATCCTGTTGGTTAAAATAAGAACATACCTTGGATACTCCTTCCAGTTTCTGAGCCACCTAGGTCAAAGCTGCTAAAACCAGATGTGGGATCATTTTGTTAGAGTGAAAGCTGAGATTTGTCATTCAGAGGACATCTGGCGAGGGGGTTTTAAGCAAGTACACACATTTCATGATGTTTCTAATAAGCTGCCTCCACCACACAGGTACTTTCACGTCCAGCACAAGGAGTGGTCACTATGTCTGACTCACTCCAGCCCCAAAGCCCTACTTTATCCACAGGTGATGTACCAGCTCTTGCTGTGATGGAGAAATGCTGCTGCCCAGGGTGACTCTCTGAGCATCCTGCCTTTGTAGTGTGAGACAGGGATCGGGAATATAAAACTGAATTATCTCAGCTTAAGAGATGACGGGCACTGTACAGGCTCAGTAAAGCTTATGAGAAATGTGGCTCCTTGCAAATCCATGGCTGTAGCTGCTGCTGGTGTGTGTGTGCATGATTCAGAGGGAAGCGTTTGGCTTACCAGCTCCTCTGCCCCTTAATCCTGCAGCATCTCCTGCTTGCTGCATGGCTGTGGAGTTTGCTGGCCCTCAGAGAAGAGTTGGGGCCCAGACTGGACTGGATTTGGGATTGACAAAGGAGAAGAACAAGTAGCAAATCCATTACCTGTTGTGACTTCAGAGGCAGATAAAATAAAAGCACACACACCACCCCCCTCCCCTTGCTCCAACAAGGAGCCAGCTGAGAATTGTGCTTTTCTCCTGCAAACAAAACCTCTTTCCTCTGCCATCTGACGCTGCTTCAGTGTGCAAAGAAAGGCTGCTAATGTGCTCACCCGTTGACAGAGCAGACTTGAAGAATAGTTTATGGCACCTACTGTACTCTCAGCTCAGAGATGTAAAACAATTTTCACTGTAGCTGCTGTGCAGGGCTTGGCTAGTGCAGCCATGTCCAGAAATACCCAGCAAGAAAAAAAAAAAAAAAGAAGCTATTAAAAACACTCACACACAAGCCAGGAAACATCTTATTATAGATCTTGGTTTGAAGAAGGGAAATTAAAAACCCATACCCACACTCAGCATATGCCCAGCTATATTTGTCTGATCCATTTATTATCTTGGCCAATGCAATTTCAGTGTTGCACTACTCCAGCCTTTCACGCTAAAAAAAACAACAACAGCCCAACGCACAAGATGCCATCTCTGGTTTACAGCTGTGGCCTATCCTGTTTCCCTGAACATTTGCTGATTTGGCATCAGCACGACACGGAGCGAAGCGGAAGGTGGGGGTTGAGATCTGCCTGGAAGATGTGGATGACAGTAAAGCAAGCTCTTCCTATATTTATGGAAGTGCTCTGTCACAAGTGCAGCAATTTGTTTGTGCGCTGATCTTTAAAACTGTAGTGGAGAAGGCATCACTTTGACTGGGATCCTTCACTAAAGATGTACCTCGTGCATGCATTTCCCAGGCTGTGGAACTGCAAATCCAAGCTCTGGCAAGGGCACGCTGCGCATACAGAGTTAAATATGCAATGGAAAACATTACAGCTGGGTTAGTTATTGCTCCCACGGTGCAAAGACTGGCAATCAATGCTGCAAGTCCTGTACGAAGCCGTGGGAAGCGCCTGGCGCTGGATTAAAGCAGTGTGCACATTCATGGGTTAGAGGGGAAGAAACACAGCCATGCTGTAGGCTGGGGTTCTCCAAAGCCAGCCATGCCAAAATCACTGGTGAGCCCTCTGCATCCAGGGGAGAAGCGCCACGGGATGCTCCACAGTGTTCCAGTGCCATGGTGCTGTGCCCCTGCCCCTAGTGCAGGTTTGCACCAACTCCTCCTGCACAGAACAGACACCAGAATATCACAAATTCAATGTGAGCTCAAGTGCTCTGTTGGCTGAAAGAGCCAAAATTATTTGTGTGGCAAATTCTGTGTCCTTGATGCAGCAAACTTACACTGGGATCTGCAACACTTGCTTTTATTAATAGCCTAGATGTCCTGAGCGTTTTTCAGTTCTCACGAGTTATTTTCACCATACAGCCTCCCATGATCACCCAACTTTGGGAGCTGATTGGACCAACTCATGGGATAAATCCCCACGGAGGAAAAAACCCAAACCAACGCACACCCCAAGAACCAAGAGTGTTTCTATAAAAAGTTAGGAACATGTGCGTGGTATTGTGGGTACAAACAAGACTCAACACGCATCCCTCTGCCTTTCCATTGCTGAAAAAGGCTCTTTTTGTTTTGTGGGGCTTTATGCAAAGGAGATCCTGGTCATGCATCTGTGCCACTTTTGGTGGTACCTGTGCTCTGAGAGCCTGCTAGTGCCCAAGGTACTCAGCAAGGGTAAGGGAATTACATTTCCGTGCTAATTCTCCTGTTTGTAAAGCTAGGGATCAGATCTGCCTGTGACTTGCTTTTGCACGAAAACCTGCCCTCTTTGAATGCTTTGAACATCCTAGGGATGACTATTGTGCAGGGACAGAAAGTCCTCACAGACACAATGAGTGCCGGATGGGTGGGGAAAAGCCTTTGGGGCAAATGCTTCACTTAATTCCCACACCTGTCTAGGCAGAGATGTCAGGTTGTACAGCTACAGCAGTGATGTGAAACACCTACAGCAACATCTGGGTCCTGTAAAATCAATAGCAAAACCCTCCTGAACCCTGGACTGACGCCAGGCCGTGAGAACAGCGAATTGTGCAGAAAAAGCCAGATTTAGAGAAAAGCTACCAGGAGAAAAGGAATCAGTGCTCAGCAGGAGCTTTCAAAGGCCTTTAGGGTTTGTTTCCTCCAACAATGAGGTATCTAGGGAGCTTGCAGGATGGATTTAAGCCACTACAGTGGGACTTGAACAAATCAACATCTCCATGAAGATCCAACACAGACTACTGAGGGTACAGCAAAATGTGCACTGAGGTCTCTGGGGATTTTAACTCCTTAACTCACTGTGCAGGAAGTACTGTACAACCACCAAATGCATGGCTGCAGACCATTTCCCCTTCCCACTTTCAGGTCCTGTTCTGGATTGTGATCACTCACTGAATGAGAATTCTGGACTTTGTTTTATGCCCCTCCATGAGCCTTTTTATTGTGCCATGCTCAGGCTCTGCTCTGAAGACACTTCTATTCATATTCTCAGGGGGGTTGTTTGATCATTGTCTGAATATTAACAGCATGAGCACTAACACCACAGGAAGACATTCTTCTTGCCTCCAACTCAGGTATTTGGATGCAGACTTGCCAGTTGCCAAAGTCTTACTCAGTCTCTGGCTTGAACTTGCTTAAAGCATATAAAATCTTCTGGGAATTTCTCTGTAAAATCCATATGAGCATATGCAAACTACTTTCCTGCCCTCCAAGGTTTGACACAGCATAACCCAGAGGTACTGGGCTGGCAAACAGACCAGGTCCCAACATATTTCATAATTCCCAGCAGTATGAGTATTAGAGCTACTCTAGAAAAAGCTAGCCAGATTTTTAACTGCGCAAAACTTCATTTTCATTCCCTCTATTTTTGGAATTGTCTGAATATCTCTAAATAAAAGAATAAAAAAATTAGCTAGAGGTAGAATCTGCCAAGGTGAGCTATATCAGGCTGAGGCCAAAGCAAATGGGAAGCACGTGACAGTCCCTGCATGGATCACAGCTCAGCCCTGCTGTGGGAGAGATAAGGAGCCCCTGCCAGCGCCTCCAAAGCCGCAGTGGATCCTGCCATCCCAGCTGAGACACCAGGAAGGGCCCCCACATTTCGGTGTCAGCTCTGAGCCTGTGGGCAAGCAGTATACCTGGTGTGATGTCATCAAGAAAAGTAGAGCAGAAAGCAGATCTGTCTGCTGCCCAGCTGCCAGACCGTGCTCCACCCCCAAAATGCACAGCCACAGACCCTCTCTGCATCCTGCATGTGATGTGTGCGTGCCTCTGCGAGAATGACACAGGGACCTGGCCTACAGCAGCACTCAGAGCTGATGCTGTTGAAAAGACAAGGAGCTGGAAGATATTTTCTTCATGGCCACTAACAATATGGATATTTTAGCACCACCCCTCCACATAGCTAAGATAAAAATAACATTTCTATAAATGCACCACTGTATTCTGACGTCGCACAAGACTCCCAATAAAATCACTCCAAGGCATTAGAAAACAAGTTACTATTTATCTCAATAAAGCAAGCTTGTCTCTCGTTTTTCCTTGTCTCTTCCCAGTAAGGCCCTAAAGCCCCTGGAAGATGACTATTTTGATAAATTGCATAACAAATTACGTTTCAGGGCTGTACATCTCCATCACGGAGTACGGATGTAGTGTAAGGCCACCTGTTTACATGAGCTATTTTGGGACACGGTGGACAGCCCTGGCTTTCTCAGAATCCATCAGCAGTCAATGTTTGTTCCCAAGCATGCACATGTACGCCCACTACTGCACGTCTCTCATTGACCCCATGTTCCCACATATTCCCACCAAACATTTCCCTTCACACCAACGGATAACCAGGAAGATGTTCCACTTGAGAAGGTCTGATAGCAAAAGGAAAGAATTCAACTCCTCCCCATGGTGGGCTTCCAGCTTTGATCTCCTGGATAACCACTGCATCTGGTGACCATCTGTGGTTAAAAATGGCTTCCCAGGAAAAAATGCTTAGGCTAAGCACGGGGAGGTCTGTTATTTTTACCCGAAACCCATTCCACCTTGGTGCCTCAGGAAAACAAGCACGTTCAGCAGAACTGGTCCTTCAGAGCCAAGGAGCGCTATCACGACGTAATGTTGCTTTTGGCAAACAAACCAGTATCACCTACTTGCCCAGGCTCATCCACTTACAGCATGGCTGCCAAGGGAAAACAGGATGAAGAAAGGATGACACATTACTAATCTCTAACCACGCATGTTCAAAGTGCAAATGGAAAGAATGAGCACCCTTGACACCACACTCCCCTGTTTATCACCCGGATAACTGGAGCCTGGGATGTGACCGGGCAACTTTCCCCTGAGCATGAGTATGCCTCTGTCCTAAGGAGAGGGTCAAAGGGTGAACTGTGACTCCAAATCTCTTCAGCTCCAGAGCTTCTGAGCTGGAATCTCACTTCTGAGAAGTCAGCCACAGCAGTGGCAGGGATACAGTGACACTAAAACCGAGCCATGTCAGACCTACAGCTCCCAACACAAGGAAACGGAGAGCAGGGGCTCAGTATCTGGACTGCCTACTGTTCAAGAAACCCTGACAAAGCAAAACCAGGAACCCATAGAATGGAAACCCTTCCCTCGTCCTTTCTTCATCCTGTCCATTTGCTTGGGCAAATAGGCAAAAAGGGGAAGGACTGCCCCACCTGCATCTCTCTGCCCTGGTCACCACCCTGCCTTGTCCTTGGGACCATAGAGCTGGGATGTTGCTCCACATCTGCTAAATCTGTGTAAACACTGCGAGTCCTGGCTTTGCAGAGCCGGGATGTGCGTCCGCGCTGAGTCACGGCCACGCTGTGACTGACAGCCCCCTGCTCCAGGAGCCTCCCAGGGCTTCAGCAGGGGACAGCTTTGCAAGCAAGGATGTTATGTAAGTGGGTAGCTATTTTTGTCCAAAGTTTGGGTCTGTGCTCTGCGAGACTAAAAATACACGCACACAAAGCTAAAGAACGAGTTTCTCCGTGCCCCTGCTCCCGTCATCCTCTGCCCAGTGGTGGCATCTCATTTTATGTGCACTGCTTCTCCTTTGCAGCCTGCCTTCTCCTCCTCCTCTACTTTCATCATCTCCTAAACCCACAGTCCAGCACTCCAGACTCAACAAGGCCTTCCACCATACATTTCTTGCTGGTCAGGAGGTGGTCAAAGGCCTGGGAGCAGAAGCCACAATGAATCAGGTTTGTCAGACACAAACTAAGCCTTTTATTCTGCCCTATCAAACTTTTTAAACTGAATAAATCAGACCTTCCATAATTTTGATGCTTTGAAAAAAAATCCCACTGAACTTCTAGGAGATTGTCTACTGTTAGCTGAAGACTTCAGACAGTTAAATGATACTTGCTAATTCTGGTGCTATCCCTAGGCCCAGACATCTGTCCCTGCTGGCAGGTCTAATGAGGACTTCGGTCTGCTCAAGAAACAGTTATTCATCATCAGACCTCTTTGCCCCTTATGTAAATGTTCTGCTTCATGTCAGAAGAAAGGAGAGGAAAAAAATCTATAAATAAAAAGTCAGCAGCTATTTTTGGAAAAGAATTCTCTTCCTGGTGTATGTGTCTGTGTGCGTGTGTAAACAATTGTCTTCTGCATTTTTGTCAGCTTATCTTATCTCTTAAACAAATACCAAAAGCCTTTTTTTTTTTAACTTTATTTTTATCTCCTTTATTTATTTTTTTTAATGGCCTGGTTGTTTTTATCAGTCTCTCTAAAAGACTCACTCTGGGGTCAGGTTCTCCAAGCACCACCACTTGTCCCCGTGGTGCCCACCATGGTAACTGAGCTGCAGCTGATGCTCAGGGCGAAGTCTGGCCCTTGGAGCACCCCTGGCAAGGCTTGTAAAGACATCCTTCCCTACAGCTTCCTACCTATACATTTATACCTGCTTATTGCAGGTACAATTTCACCCACCATCGTGCTAAGGGGCTGCACCTGGGACTGGTTTTTGGCTGCAGGGAACTGCTCCCTGCACTAGACCCCCTGCCCATCAGCATCCTCTGAAGCACAGCACTGCCACTGCCTCAGAGCAGGCTCTTTCCAAAATCAATAGGTGGGGAGGGACATTGTTTGAGTGCCCCCAGAGCAAGCTGGAATAGCCTGCTCTGGGCTCCCAGAAGCAGGCAGGGCTGAAAGGATTTCAAAGGAAATTAGGTGGCTGCCATTTCAGATGGATGGGTATTTCGAGGAGGAGAACAGGCAGGATATATATAAAGTGAAAAGCAACTTTAGGAGAAGAAATGAGCTGCTAACGGCAATGGAAAAGCTCTCCACAAGACACAGCAGCCTTATGTGTGCTGATAAGAGATAGTGTTGAGTGGAACATCACATTCCTGGACCATTCACAGCTCTCCTTCCAACAAGCTCTGGGGGTCGATAACACAGGAATGTCAATGCAGAGCTAAAAAAAACCCCAACCCTCTATGCTGCATTAAATGTTCCCAGGTACTCAGGGCTTGTTCTGAAAGCACAATATTCAAAGTCTGAGAGAGAGTGATAACTACTCATCAGCTGGGAGGAAGGCATGCAGAGGCAAGGAGGCTTGAAATGCTGTACTGGCCTTGCTGCATATCAAATCATCTCACCAGCAGCAAAAAGAGAACCAGCATGGGACAGAAAGGACAGAATTACTCAAATACTGGAGTTGGCAAGACAGTAGCAAGCATGTTAGGGAGTTTAAAAAAGTGACTGTCCTTGTTCCCGACCTCTCACTGCCAGCATCAAAGACACAAGCTTGTATAGACCTCAGATCCAACAAGTGATGCCACTTCCTGCAAGGAATCATGAAATAAAAAGTAACTTTAAGATTATTTAGCTGAATTTCCATCCTGTTGAACTCAGAATTCTGTCACTGCACTAAGAAGGGCCAGAAATTAAGTGTTTATATGTGGCAGAGGGGACACTTCAGTCCAACCCAACCTCCCAATCAAACCCAATACTTGATCAAAACCTGGCAGCTCATCCTTCTTGCAGTGCAAGAACTCTGTGTTTCCTTGATCCAGTTACCCAAAGACTCTTGAAGGTCTTATGGCAGCATGGAGTACATGGTTGAGTAATGGTCACCCAAAGGTCCTCACTCCCTGGCTCTCAGATTTTCACAGACTCCTTCAAAGGCCAAGAAACCAAAACAGAGAACAGGATTCAAATAGTTGGTTTTCCTCCCTTCTCTAGTTTTATGCTTTGAGCTATCATGGGAAGGTGTTCAGGGTGGGCTCCTGAGTGTCCAGGCTCCTAGCCCAGCACATCCATGCCCTGATCTTAGGTGGCAAATGCCCATGCTACAGGTGCAGTCACACAAGGGCCACGTGTGCTATATATCTCTGAAAAAAATCAGGCCAACCAAGTCTCAGTTTTAGCAGTTACAAACTGAGATTCCATAACCTCTTCCCCAGATGCCTGAATACAACCCTTTGCCTGAACTCAGCTTTCTCTGTTCAACATCACCTACTGCACTGGGAAGCAGAAGAACAATCACAATGTTTTGGTCTTCATGGTGGCAGAAGATGCTCCAGAGAGGTCACTGCCACCTGGTTCCTCTGGTTAACTCCCTGTTGTCAGGGCCACAGGATGGTTTTAGGAGGGCTCCTTCACCACACCGTGCAGGAAACTCAGGGCTGCTTCCAGCCAGAGCTGGCTCTGGAAACGAGTGCCTGTGCTCACTCTGCTGCAGGCACTAAGCTCTCCATGCACCAGCCTGGTGGGAAAGGAAAGATCAGAAATCAAACAAAAAACTCCTCCCCCAGTTTGCAGGGCGGCACTGTGAGTGTACAGCCACACGATCTGGCCAAGCCCAGGACTGAGGTGTCTCAGCTTCTGTAGGGGTTAGGGCCAAAGGCTGGATTCAGCTCACACGCTGAAGTCAGTGTGGTTTTGTGGGTGCAAGCTAGACTGGAACTTCAGTCTGGTGGTTTGAGGGGATGGAATAACTTAGCTTTGATTTAAAATGGAAAGAGAAACAAAATAAAATGGTGCCATTCCTTTGCAAACCTCAAAGTCTCCAGTAATCCTGCTGCAGTGGACTGCTTTCTCCAGTTGGCAGGGCACTAGAGATTGTTTCCACCAGCTGGTCTTGTGGGGCATGAGAATTTCCTACCCTGCTGGATATTTGGTTCATCTCTCCTTCCTAAGGTTCCCTCTCCCTCCAAAGCTCTTCCACAAGGGTGAAGCCAAAGCTTTAAACTTTGTGGGATATCAAACTGGCTTTTCTGCACCCACTCATCTTACAAGCACAGTTTGGATCTCTGCTCTGAGTTCTTTTAGGGTAGGGACTTCCTACCAGGCAGCCAAGTGTCTCACAGCCACCCACTCAGCCTTACAGAACAAGCATGTTTCATCCCATTTTCAACGGTGTTTGCTGGATTTCCTCTGCTGCTAGAAGGAAACCAAATTCCATCTCACCCAAGCAGAATTACTGCAATGTGGAGAAGAAAAACAAGGGAGGCAGAGTGGACTTTCAGACAGGGGAAAGGTTTCCAGCAAGAAAGCATAGCAATGTTGGTGCAGTGCAGCATCCAGCCAAGCACTGCCTGCTCCCTGTGGCTGCCCCAGCCCCCTCTGTGGTTTCAGCCAGAGCCACCCCAAACTGTTGTGATGGTTTCACCCCACCATCATTTATCCACACTCTGCCACCAGCTAAGATGACAGGTATCTCTCACCACCTCAATTTTCTCCTGCTCATTGACTGCATCATTTGTTTCAGTCCCTGCCTGAAGTCATATTGGGCTCTGGAGGGGGCACTGGGGAGGCAGGCAGGGTCTGGCAGGTTGGACAGACTCTACCCAGTGCCTTACTGCTCACATCATTGCCTTGGTGTCACTAGTGGCAGAAAATGTGAGACCTACATTTGCCCTAATGCTTTCCCAGGCACTGCAATCCCTTCTAATATGGGTTTTATTGTTCCTGGCTCACACCCCTGCAGGGGGCTTGCAGCAGTGCCAGCATATCCATATGGAATTGCCACATTTCAGCCTGCCAGTGGCACTCACTTGGTATTTCTTGGTGCCAGCAAAAGGTCTTTAACAAAAGGCATGCTTGTCACCCATGGCCAGCAGTCAGTGTCACCCAGGAGCTGTCCCATCACCAGCTGGGGCCATCCAGGTGTGGACACCACAGTTCCAATGAGCCTGGGAGGGCCAAGCCAAGGAGTGACTGAACAATGGTGTCACACACAGAGTGTGGAAATGATGCCCCAAGTGATCCTGGAGTAAACAACCCCAACCAGTTCTTCTCCTGCCTGACTCTGCAGAGAGGGAGGAGGCTTCAGTTCCCCCCAACACCTTTTAAGGCAGCAACATCTTTACTTAAGCTGAATTCAAGGAGACCAGTTAGACCACAGAGTGGGATGAGACCACGTCTTCGCCACACAATTTCATGCAGCAAAAGTAGCCTTCAAATACCAACTCAGACATTTTGTCCCCAGGCCAGAAGGAAACCAGATGCCAATATCTTCAGATTCCATGATAAATTCCTTTCCCATCTGGCCTCCTCGTCTGAGGACTTCAGAGAAGGACTGAAATAATTGGATAGTTTTCTCAAGTTTCCTGGTTGCAGTTCTCCTGGTAATGGTAATAGTTCAGTGGCTTCACTCACACTGCCCAGGTGTACAAATACACCCTGAGCAGTTCTCCCAGGTAATTTCTTTAGGTAATGAATGGCAGTCTTTATGTTGTCTTCTGCTGCAGCTTCAGATGACATCTGAATTAGCAACTAAAATGAAGAAGAATGAAAGAGGATTTCTAGTAACTGGGGTGCCACTTACACTAGGGACACTAGGGACAGCTGAGGTGGCTGACTGGCAGGTGAGTTATTGCAGAATTAATTTTAGTGTCCCATCTCTGTTCTGTGCTGTAACAGCAACCTTTCAGAAGGTGGAGTCAAGCTTTGACACACAAAGTCCATCTCCACTCAGACAACACTCAAAAGGCAATAAAAAGCTTGATCAAAAAATATCCTTCATAATCTTTAGAAACAAAAGGAAAACCAGTTTTCAAAAGGTGGGGTGTTTTTTAGTTTTTGGTTTTGTTGGGGTTTTTTTTTTTTGGGCGGGGGGGGTGTTTCTAACAAGGTACAATACAGAAAAGCAAGGGAATATTTCAGAGCCTCATTTCCTGCTACTCATACACTGCAAACTGTCTTCAGCACAAAGAGCTGAATATTCTCAAAAGCTAAATAAAAAAATAATTCTTCCATGATTCCATATTTATCCTTTGTATTTTATATCTAAATTTACATTCTCCTCAGACACACAGACTCCTTCTTACCTGCACACATGCCTTCACACATCCTCACTGCAGCCTATCCATTACCATTTAGAGAACATGTTTTACTTCCAGCTCAGCAGAAAGCCCGGCTACAGAGCCAGGATTTTCTGTGCTGCCCTGACCGGGACAGGGGGTGCAGGGAATTGTTGCAGCCCAAATTGCCAAAAGCACCACTGCAGTGCCAAGCCTGAGCCTCATCCCAGGCTACAGCCAGGGGTCCCTAATCAGCCTGGTCTGGCCAAAGGGTCCCTTTCACCCTTCTCTTGGCAGATATTTCTGGGCAGTGACTGCTGCCTATTCAGGTAAAGGTTTCCAATGAATTCTTTTAAGGCCACTGCTTTTTCCTTACTTAATCCCTGCTTTTCCTTCTTACTTATTTCAGAGCCCATCCCTGCTGCTGGGCCCAAGGGAAAACCCTCAGGGGGCACAGAAGCATGAGGACATTTCCCCTCTCCAGCCGCTCATGAGCGCTCAGAGGCAGAAAATGCAGCGCCTCTGCAGAGCCCAATCCCTCTTCTCCCAGCACCCCCAACCCCAGCCATCCTGTGCCTGGAGAAGGCAGCTGGCCCAGCTGCCACTTCCCTCTCTCCCAGCCCAAGTGACCTTAGTGGGAAGAAATGTTTTCCTGGTATTCAACCTACATTTCCCCTCGCCCAGTTTATCCCATTGTTTCTACTTAACCCTTCCTCAACAGCCTCATCACCCTGAGAAGCTCTGGCTGTATTTAGCTGCCATACACATTTCTGATATGATTTTGGGGCAAGTAATTCAGGTTAGCAGCATATGTGGCACCCCAAAAACAGGCGTGTGTTCCTATGCCAGTCACATTCCCTTATTTCAGGTCTTGAATTACCCAGTGACTTTCTGTTGGAAATCATCAACAAGAAATGAAACATCAGTGGATCAAACCTATGGAGCGAGCCACTTGCCCACAAGGAGCATCCCCTTGGAGCTTTCTGCAGGATTTCTTTCTGCTTGCTTTGTTTGGCCCACACCTGCTCCTTCTCACATGCAATATTCCCCACTGGAGGTGTACACAAAAAGACACCAGCACAACTGCTGTGTCAGACACAGCAGGGCCACAAGAGCTGAGAAAGGGACAGTGGAAGCAGAAGAGTTGTGTTTGGAGCTTGCAATTCCAAGGTGGATCCCTGAAAACCGTTCTCCTGGGAATAGAGGTTATTGCAGCTGGTGTGGGGCAATCCCTCTGAAGCCACAGACACAAAAAGCATGGTTGTAACCCTTTAAAGACACGTAATGATCCTTTAAAGACAATTTATTAGAAGGGTATTAACAGAGAAGGTACTGCGATGTTACAAAGCACCTTCATGCCGTGTCTGCCTACTGCAACCTGCAAAATCAAAACCTGTTACTAGCAAATTTCCTGGAAATCAGTTTGAGCTTTCTCATGTTTTCTGAGAATTTCCATTTCTCCCTCCAAGTACAAAACATTTCTTTAAAAATCCCCGAGATGCAGATTTGGTAAAGGCCAGAAGTCCCTCTGCCTTGTGATCCTTTTTAACCCTTTTAATGCTTGTCACCCTCTCCAGAGAGCACTTCATGTCCATACCCTTAACGTGGGCATGTGAGGTATGACCTTTACACTGCCAGATCTCCCCCAGCTTTCCTTCCCAGTGATTTACTGCCTTTCAGCCACCCAAAGTTATGCCCCAGGAACTTTCTTCTTGGTCTCAACACTTCTCTTTATCACTGAATCAACCACCAGCAGAGCATTTCTCCAGCAAAACACAGTCTAGATTTGGCCTGTGAAAAGTTTCCGCCTTTGCACAAACTTGTGGATTAATTATCAGATTTTCAGAATTTGAGGATGCTCAAAGCATTGTTAAGGGTTAATGCCAAGACTGCTTTCAGACAGTGAAAGGTCTGGCTACAACTTCCCTTTATTTCCCTCTTCCTCCTCCTTTTCCACCTTCCCTCCTGCTGCTTCTTTTATGGATATGTCTTTACTGTGGCTCAAAAGAAAAAAAAAAATTGCCTCCTGACAGCCTTGTTTTCCCCTGACTGCTTGGGGCCACCAGAGATCCAGTCAGAGGGTGGCTTTTGTAATAAGGAAAGCTTCTTCCAGGCAGAGGAAGACACTGCCTGGGGCTTCTATATTCACAGCCTTTCTATTTCTGGCTCTCCCTTTTCACAGGGCTTTGTTTGCTAAACCCTGCTCTCCCCCACGGGACATTAGTGAGCATATTTACCTCAGAAACAGAACAAACAGAAAAGCCCCCAAAGACTCTGGCACAGCCCACCCCAGAGATAAGGGGCTTTGCATCTTACCTCTCTGCCTTTTCTACTTTCAGGAGACTAATTAATAGGAATGCCTTAACGGCTTAAATCCTGCTCTGTGGATTTCAATTTGCCTCTTGAGGTAGAAAGTAAAAAGTAATCCTCTTTTCAGTACAGACAGGGGTAGACTGTGCCGACACCGAGCCCAGAGCAACGTGAGAAAGGTGTCTTGGTTTAAAAAGACAGGTGTCTGCTAAGGAAGAAAAAACACAAACCCCCTCCCTCCAAATCACCACAATTTTTTGAAATTAAAACGCTCTCAGGCAAAAAAATATGGGGATAGGAATAACAGTTTTTACTAGGAAAAAAAACCTAAAGGAAACAAAAGGTACTAGTACCAGCAAACAATAAAGAAACAAACAAACAAACAAACAAAAACCTTGACAGAGTCAAGATATGACCTGCCACCCTGGGGCAGGGTGTGGATAACAGTCCAGTTGAGCAGTGGCTGCAGTTCTCTTAGAGTGGGAGCCATGGCTCTGTCAAAACNCCACTGCAATAATGCAATGCACAGGCTCAGAAAGTCCCAAGCAGCTCTGGGGAGCTGGCATCAGATGTTAGAGCAAACCTGAGGGCCCCAGCCCTCGCTCTGAGCGCTGACAGAGGGATTTCAGCCCCTGACATCGGCCCACAGCCTTCCCAACCCCAGCACCAGAGATGCCACCTGCACCAGGTTCTGAGGCGATGCTTGAAGTTCCTTGTCAAGGTCTCTAAAACACATAGGGTGGGTAAAGCATTGCAGTCTCTCAAGATTTGCATAGGAAATGCAGGGATTTCCCTCTTCTTCCTGAACCTTTTCCCCAAAAGTTTTCACCAGTGTTCCTGCAAGAGCTCTGTTTAGCCCAGTCTCATCAGTGAAGCACACAGTTACCTGCTCTCCCATCTTCTGAGGGCTCCAAAGCTCCTTCCTCTAGATTTTTCCATCAGTGGTTGTTTTGCACATTTTTTTCTGATGTCTCTTGAAACAAGCCAGTGTTCAAGCATGGCCTGTCTGACACCTATCCCGAGGTCAAGCCAATTATTTCACTCCTTGCCCTGAGCTGCTGAGGCAGTCACAGCTTGCACCAATCTTTTAGCATCTCCACCACCTCCAGCCGAGTGCAGCCTGATGGGAAGTTCACACTTTGTCACTGGTGACGCCTGCAGAGTCACCAAGAGCATATGCCACCTCCCCAGCCCTCTCCTGAATAGCAAGTGCTTTTTATACTTCTCCCTTCCTCAATTTCATACGACTGGTCCTTCAGCCAGAAGTTCTCCAACCTTGAAAGCAGGGTCAGGAAGAATTTCTCCAGGGTCTGACACAGCCACATTTTGATATGGTACTGATAACAAGTGTGTAATGGTTTGTATCTGCATGTGAAGGCACCCTTTTCCCAGGAAGGGATGGTCATGGTTGTCATCTTGGATGGCTCTCCAGGCTCCCAGCTATCACCACCAAGGATTGATCTGCCCATGGGAATGCACTCTCATCCACCTCTTGTCTCGCCAGTCCAGCCACTTACTGCTTTTCGATACCCAGACCATCTCTTCAGCTCTTTCCAGTTGAGCACACACATTTTCTCACCTGGCACCAAGCAGGTGAGAAGATTTGTGTTCCCAAGTCACAAGTGCACATCTGTAACAGCTGGACTAATTGCAACCTGGTAATTTCCAAGGGGGCAACAACATTCTTGCCAGTTACAGCTCTTGGTTCCCTCAGCACTTGCTGCAGCAGGAATAGGGCTTCTCAGAGAGGAATCAAGTCCTTTTAATTTGACAGAAACCACTGTGAAGCTCTGCCAGAGCAACAATATTCCCCCAGTGCTGGCCTGGATGAGCACTGTGAGCCCAGAGGTGAAGGACTTTCATAGCCCATTACCCAGCCTCCTGAGCCATGCAGCTCCCAGCTGCCACACAGAAGCTCAGTCCCTGCTCTTTTTCTCCTTCACTCTCAGCTTGCAAACAGAGTGTGAAAACACATTTCCTCATCTTCAAATGTTTTTTTAAAATTTTATTTCCTTCTCAGCATATCTGCCCTTAGCTTAGCACCTGGAGGTGCAAGGAAGAAGGCACTCAGCATTTCACGAGATGTCATGTTTAACCTCGTGCATGACAGAAGCTGGAAACATGAATTATCAGTAGCACTGTGGCATGGGGCTGAGAATAAGGAGTATTGTAACTTGGAAACTTCAGACAGAGCCACAGGAAGACGCAGTGATGTGTTCTTTAATCTCAGCCTAACTCCCAGAGGGTCACTATCATACAAACCACTTGTTAAAATCCAGACACACCTTCAGTCTCACACGAGTTACAAGTTCAATCCCTCCTCCCCCAGTTAAAATGATGATCAGAGATGGTTACTGGAAATATCAGAAAATCTTGTTCCTATCTTGAGACTTTGCAACTTGGTGACCTCCTCACTACCTACACATGCAAGGGAAGCCTGGCAGCTCCTGAGTGCCAAGGCAGAAATCCATAAAATCATTTAGGTTAGAAAAGACCTTTAAAATGATCCAGCCCAACCATTAACCCATCACTGCCAAGTCCACCACTAAGCCGTGTCCCTGCGTGCCACATCTACAGATCTTTTAAATGCCTCCAGGGATGGTCACTGACCACCCTTCTGAGCAGCCTCTACAGGGCTTGACAACCCTTTTGGTGAGGAAATTTTCCCAAATATCCAGTCTAAACCTCCTCTGATGCAACCTGAGATCATTTCCTCCTGTCCTATTGCTTGTTACCTGGATGCATTCCAGCACCTCAACATCTTTCTTGGGGTGAGGGGCCCAAAAACTGAACAGAGGATTTGAGGAGTGGCCTGACATCCTTTCCTTACCAGCAGCATCTTTCAGATGTTTCCACCAATAGATACCAGGACAATTTGCAGATGAAAGCAGCACATTATCATCACTACTGCACTTTTTGGAAGGTGGCAAGGCTGAGGTTAAAGAATAGCAATGGAAATGAGACAGAAGCACAGAAGATGGTCAAGGAAGTAAAGTAAAGTTTTGTTTGCTGTAACCAACTCAGGTCAGGATGTCCCCATTGTCAGTGAAAGCCCCTAGAAATGGGTCTTCAAAGGCCTGCCTAGAAGCATCCAAGATGCCAGGCTGGGGCTTACCAAAGCTAGTTTCTTTCTCCATGTGAATTTTCCCATTTTTACTTATATTTAGCAACTCAGGACAAACTCCAGGAAATACCAGCTAAAAATGTGCTAGAACATGTCAATAAGCACAAAGCTGCCTGTTCCCAGCTCTCTAAACTCTTCTCCCAACCTGGCAAAGCCTAAAGCAATTCAGACACTGATGGAGAGACTCTGTTTGGGTGGAGACATGCCATGCTGTCAGGTAAGGACATGACTACAACTCCAGAGTACATTCACAAACCCAGAGCCTGGATGTGCATCAGTCTTCAGGAAAACTTTGAGGTTTGATGGGTTCCTGAGCTAGGAAGTTAACCTATATCCTCCAGGAAGGCATCACTGCATCCCTCTTTACCCAGAGGGGAAACTCATCCACACACACAGGAACTTGCAGTTGTCTTTTCTAAGCATCTCTACTGAGACCCTTCCTAGCCCAAACACTTTCTAATAAAGTCAACACCAAAGATTTAGCTCTGGCCACAACATGGTTCCTGCCTTTATACCAGAGGCCAGTGCTGCAGGCACTTCACTCCCAGCATAAAGATATTTATTACAGCACAAAGACTGGGAGATGGCACTTGCTAGAAAGAGCTCAGTCTAATAGGTACAGCTCTGTGCTCCTCATTTGTACAGGAAGCCAGTCAAAGCCTGGGGGACAACAGGATCTTCCTGGGAAGGCTATGGCTGTCCTCAACACCATGAGATACCCTGCTGCACCACCACACTTCTGTGCCTGCTCAGCACCACCCACCCACACAGTGCTGTCTCTGCACCATGGAGCAGCACGTGCCCGGCACAAATTCATCTTCTGACATCCAAAACCCGGCTCTGTCACATTCCTGCAGGACTGCAGGAGAGGGAGCAGCAGGTCTCAGTGACTGAGCCTCATTGAAATGCTGCATGCCCACTCTCAGGAGCTGAAAACACACCGAGTATGAAGGACGAGCAGAAGGAGCAAGGGGATTGCTCGGGATGCTTTGGGCAGTTTAAAGCAAGCAGGTGTGAAAGTTTTGCTTTAGTAGAGGTCCTGCAGTCTGCCCGACACATCCAAACTCTCCACCTGGTGTGCACCCCCATTTGGATCAACACCCTTACAGGGTACTTCCTAATGCCTATTGATTCAACAGATGCCCCAGTAAATGTGTTAGAGAGGGAACAACTCAGTAGCAGCTGCAAGTTCATGTGCTAACGCCCCACTGGTTGGTGCAAAAGGGAAAATTAGTTTGGAGAGGGTAAGTTCTTAACAGGTCAAGGGGATATTTGCAATTCTGGCAACAAGCAACCTACCTCAGAGCTGGGGTCACAGGAGCAGGCACTGCACAGCCTCCCCTGTCATCTGACATCAAAACCAGGGTCACCTCCTTGTTCACCTTCCCAAGGCTCCTGCCACCCTCCTGACGTATCTCCATCCTTGTAGGAAACACCACTTAGCAGGCCCAGCCGTGCCAGGGCAAGGGGATCCCAAAATCCACCTGCCTGCCAATTCCAAGTAGGGGATGACCTCCTGGTGACCATGGTCCTGTCAAAGCACCAGGCCTGGGGAGCAGAGTGTGGGGCAGAGCAGCTCAGCCACATGAGGAGGGGTGTGGCAGGCAGCATTCCCTGGGAGCAGCCCCTGCCCAGGAGCAGAGCGAGGACTGAATTTCTATTCTGGGGCTGTCTGTGCTTCCTGTTTGGTGTGACAGCCTCAAAGGAGAGTCAGTATTTATAAGGCTCCAGTCACATCATCCCATTGTTCCCATGAAGGAAAAAGGCTGCTAGGGAGAGAGGAAGAGAGAGCAAAGCACCTCAGCAGGCTGGCCCAGCCGTGACTCCCTGCCAGCAGTGGCACCTTGCAAGGAGGCAAAGCAAACAGCGCAGTGATGTCAGTGATTTCCCATCTCCTGCCACGGAGCAGCACAGAGAGGACAGTCAGGTGCTGGGAGCACAGCTCCTCCCCCCCCAGGTGTCTTCTGATGGTGGAAAAGGCAAAAAGGACAGGGGACTATTTTTCCCTCTGGCAGTCTATAAGACTGCCTCTATAAACACAATCCTAAGTCTTTGTAGACTCAATGACAGGAGCTTTAAAGGCTTTTGAGTGGTGTCAGCTTCTCAGCTAGTCCAAAGCCATCCCTCCTCCAGAGCCATTCTGTTTTCTGATGCACACAGAGCAGTGTATGCCACAAAGAGGCCCAGTGCCTTCTGCATGGGCAAGGAGAGGAACCTCCTGCCAGGGGAGGGGACATCAGCAGGGCCCCAGGAAGAGGCAGCAAACCCCATCAGCCCACCCAGCCCAGGCCACACACAGCAGGGGTGATGGACAGCAAAGCAGAATCAGGAGAGAGAAGAAAATGAGAGTCTCACAGAAGGAATTTGAGGAGTAAAGGGGAATACCAGACAGGAGGGTGAAGCAGATGTAGCAAATGGAAACTAGAAATAGCTCCTGTGCACACAGGAGCCCTCAGTAAGAAGCAGCACAGCATGAATAAAGAGCTATTTTGGGGTTACCTCAGGATGTTGCTCTTCAGTGTTGCACAGCACCTCTACTAAATACAGAGGAAGCCATTTTGCTCTTGATAGGAGGAAGGGGCAGAGACAAAAGAGGTGCACCAGAAAAAATCCTGAATGAGTAGCAAGCCACAGGTGAAGACAAAGGCCTTTAATAGGCAAGACAGCCAGGTTAAGAGACTTCAGTAAATCTCTCTGATTATTTGCTCCACTTGTGCTAGGAGAGACTTGTACCCCCTGGTGCTGCCCAAGAATGAATGGAATAAAGAGGAGGAAGCACCAGGGTGATAAAGTGATGAGGATTGTGCAAATTCCCACCTAGGTGAAACTCTCTGTTTCAAGTCAATCAGCAGTGGCAATTGTTTGGTCACTACTTTTTCCTAGATTTTGAAGCCCCCCTGAACCTGTACTTGTAGGACCACATTGACTTGATGCAGGCTGCATCTCACTCAGTGTTTTTCCATGGATTGGGACTCAGCATTTCCCACGAACAGCATGGAAACAGATTGCAAAAGGCAAATTTTGCTATCTGATTTTAGGCAAAGCAGATTTTAAGCAAAATGAGGAGCACATGCACAGACTAGCCTGTGAGAAAGAGCCAGCCTCCAGTTTTGACAGTCAGCTTCAGAGGACCCAGAATTTCACCTGCAGTATTTGCTGACCTATCAAGCAATTCACTGAATGAGACCTTCTACTGCTCTATACATTTGGCATGATTTTATATATGATGTTTGAAGAATTTTTTGTTGTTGTTTCCTTCCCCATTTTATTTCCTCTTTAAATTCCAAGACAACTGCCTGTGTGCAAGGATAGCAGCTGTTTTATTCCTGGAATTAGCACTCAGTCACTGGCCAGCCAAACACGGGGCTTTCTGCAGGAAACTTGGCTTTCCTGATTTGTTGCTGTTTTCCTTAGGCTGAAGTCAATGTCTGCTAGAGCCAGAACAGACATTTAGGGTTTTGTCTATGGGAAGAAAGAGTTCACTCCTTGTCAGCAGCAAAGCGGGACCTTTCAGAAACAGAAATATTTTCACTCTTAGGTTTCAGCAAGACATTTTGGCAGCATTATGAACCCAAACCTTTGGCAGAATCACACAGGCAGTGAGAAAAAGAGAGGGACTTCATGGGAATATGAAGAGCAAAGGAGATCAGAGCTGAGTGCTGCAGTGTGTGTGCAGGAGTCCTTCCCACGCAGCCCTCACTGCTGGCACATAGGCACTGCAGGAAGGGGCTCAGACTGCTCCACCTGCTTTTCACATCAAACAGTTCATCACATCACAGTGGCTGCGCCTCCAGAAATGTCCTGCAGAACTCACACAAAAATCCCCAAACCCATTCTGGAAGTTTGGGATTTGAATGTTGGACCAACAGCAAAGCTATGGAGAGTGCAGCTCCTCTGTGAGAGCCAGCAGCTGACTGGGAGAGGATTGGAGTCACCAGCTGGGGAAGTGTCTTGGGTAGCCAGAGGGCTGTTCCAGAGGGCTGGAATTGCCAATTGGCACTGTGCTTGCATTGCCAGGGGCCTGCTGAACACACGATGTGACAGAGCTCATTTTTTGCCTTCAGGAGCCAGGAGGCCCAGTTAAGTCCAAACACACTCAAAATAAGTGCTGAAACCTCTGGATGTTGATCCAGCACAAAGTGAAGCTTCTAGAAGCATCAAGTTTTGCCATCTCTGACTGTATGTATCTCCAGCCTTGCTTGAGTGACCTCTCTGAAGAAGGAGGGGACAGACTTACTGAAGGGTGTTGTATTACTGAAAGGTGTTGTAAAACCTCACAGCCTCTAACAAAAAAAACATTTTCTGAGGGAAAGGTGCATTGTTTAAAAAAAGCAAAGAGTCTTTTTGCTTTCTGTTTGGGAATCCGTCCCACCTCAGGTCTATACAACAACCCTCCTGGAAAGGAAGGGGATGTCCTCTGGTCAAGGCAAACTCCTCTCCTCCCCTTGCCCTCTGCTCAGCTGCCTTTCTCCTTCCCTTCCCTCTGCACCATGTCCACATGGAGACTTTAACTGGTCCTGGAGCCTGCACTCCTCAGGACTCATCCCACTCAGGGCCCAGCTGCTCTGCAAACACTTCTCTCCCGAGAGCTGGAGAACTGCAGGTCACAGGTGAACATGAGGAGAGGAGAAAGAGCAAGGGTAGAGCCTAAAGTCTCCTCCTGCCCCACCCTGGAGCTGCCAAAGGCTTTTCCAAGCAAGAGCAGAAGGCTGGGACAGCCAAGCACAGGTGACTGCAAATCAGATGTTCAGATAAAAAAGGTGACAGGTTTTGTTTTGGCACTGAGTTCTTCCAAAACCAAAAAACCCCACTGAACAAGTATGGCTTTGATCAGGGATCTCTGCCTTAATGTTCTGCTTAGTTTTGGTATGACCTGAGTTCTCTTTTCCTTCCATGTCTGAACCTTCAGCTTACTTTACTTTCTAAAGATTTTCTTGGGAAAAAAAAAAAANTACACTGTATTTTTTTGGGGAAAAAAAAAAAAAAAAAAAAAAGGACTGGAAATGCTCTTTTTCGTTTAAAAGGAAGCTGAGACTCCCTAACAATGAGATGATTCCAGCAGCTGGGCTTTTAAGGACACTCTGGAAATTACCAGACTCCTGATAAAATCGTAGGAGCTGGCAAGGCTGTATTTCCCCTGCACAATTACAATTCCTTTGCCTGTGGGTATTGCTGTGTTGAAATGCCTCTAAAGTTCCTGCTATGTCATTGAATTTGCATGCATTTCTTTTTGGTTCTTTCCTTCTCCAGCCCCTGCCAGAGAGTAGACATTCCTGAAAATCAACTAACCACTTCCATAACTTTACAGCCTGAAGACCTTGAAGCAAATGAGCCTTGAAGAGTAATTGTAGAATTACAGGCACCAAATGATGCTGAATTATGCAGCGCTTAGCGGACACTGCTGGGTGGTTGTATTTGGGGGAAAACACTGGGTAACAGGAGAAAAAGTCACTTTTCCAACTGATAGAACAATGCTAGTAAACTTTCACTGTTTTGATCTCTATTAGCAAAAAAAAAAAAAAAAAAAAANAAAAAAAAAAAAAAGAAAAAACAACAGCAACAAAAAAAGTAAAACCTGCACTGGAAAGGTCTGGTTTAGGTTTAGGCACCCCCCTGACACATCTGGATTGCTGCAAGAGATGCTGAGAGCAATCACACACCAAATCCAAGCACTTCAGCTAAAAAGCATCAGCCAAGATGCACCAGGTCTTGGAGGCAGGTGTGAGCCAAATTTCCATTCTGATGGCTTAGATGCTGTGGCATGCATGGACCTTAACTAAGATGTATCGTCCTAGCAGGATAAATTAAAGCCTATTGGCTGTGTGAGATAATTTTCTCTATTTAGAAAACATCTCAATAGCATCATCACTGACCAAGCCAGGAGGAATGCGCCAGCAACAGAAATAAGAAAAGAAACATGATGGAGATATGTGCAGTGATGTCTGGTAATGTAGGTTCATTGCAGGGGGGTTGGACAGATGACCTTTAAAGGTCTTTTCTGATCCAAATCATTCTATGATTATATGTTCACTAATCACTGAGCATCTCTCTGTCTTCACATACAGGGTGTTTCTGCACATTGTATGAATCGCCTGCAATATTAGTAGTAGTATTATAATTATTAATATTATTATCATTATTTCTATTCTTCACAGGTAGGAATCAAGCTGAAGTGTTAGCATTAATTAAGAAATGAAGGTAGAAAGTCAGCAGCTTGCTCAACATCACACAGGAAAGGGGTGAGGACTGAGGGATGGGATGCAGATGTTCCCCTGACCAGACTGGCAGGTTGCAGTGGCTTCCTACCAACAGCTTGGCATTGCATAGGACCCAAAAGACACAAGGCTGCTGTTATGTTTGGAGGTCTTCCTCTCCACAACTGTGATATTTTCCACGGACAAGAACTTGAAGAAAGGCGGGAAGGGAACGGGGAAAGTCTGAGTGCTGGTTATCAGACAGACGGATGGACAAGGCAGGGGGAAGAGCAGGAGCTTTGATGGGTTGACCAAGAAATCCCCAAAAGCAGCAGTACCTGGATGTTGGGAAGGATGATGCAGAAAGGCCCTGCAGAGATGGTTTATTGGTGAAAGATTTTAAGAATGTAAAACCTGCAGAAGAGATAGAGTTAAAAGCAAGATTTCAGCTATAGAATGCGAAGCAGGAAGACGGTGATTAAGTTATCTGAAGACCAGGCCCCTGATGATTGAACAATACAGCTCCCCAGACAAAGGGATAAGGGGTTGGGCCCTGCCAGGTGATAGGGGAAAAAAGGTGGGTTTGCCAGGTTTTTAGTATGGTAATATAATAGTTCTCATAGGCTGCATGTAAATTCTGTAGGTTTTGTATCCTGTACTGGTTGGTTGATGCTAACCAGAGTATTCAGCATAGAAGGGAATAAATGGGATTGTAACAGGAAGTTCACTCTCTAAAAACCACACTTCAACCAGTATTAGTCAAACTAACTATCCCCACGAACAATAAATCATGTGTCCAAAAAACTTCCCTGTCTCCAAAAATCTCTCATCGAACCCCAGATAGACCCCAGCCTTTTCTAATACGTGAAGGGCCTGGCATTCCCAGCAGGTGAAAAGGGGCAGCACATGGCTCAGGTGTGCTCTGCTGTGGCACCACGAGAGCCAATGATCCTGCAGAGCAGTGCCAGGGTGATGAAGCAAGAGCTCGAGGGAGGATGGAGAGGAGGGAGGGACAAGTGGGTGACAGTGGAATCAGGGACCCCGTGATGCTGCCTGGCTCCAGCAGCTGGGCTGCAGGCATTTCCTGGCCGTGGGATGCTGCCAGCTTTGCCACCTCAAGGCTTTGTGCCTCCGCACAGCTCTGCAGTCACTCACTGCCCACAGCCCCACCGGCTCGATGGACAAGGGTCCACATCCATTGTCCTGCTTGCCTGCCCGTGGGGAGGTAGAAGCAGAGGCTTTGGGTTACCTTTTGGCTTGCCCCTGTTGTTGGGTGTTTAAGCACAGGTGTCTCCTGCTGTTGACACTGAGTGATAAGTGGAGACATTTTTTCCATCGGAAAGAATCTCAAGAATTTCCCTGTTCTCTTTTTATTCATTTTTATTTCCTTTTGCATCGTGTTAAAGGGCCTGTTACTGGGGAGGGGGTGGGGGAGGCTGACAGGAGGCAGAGGTGAGGTGGCACTTATTTAAAAATTAGATCCCCCTCCATTCCATTCTCACAAGCATAACCACTCTGGCCCCAAGCTTAAAATTCTTGTTTAAGTTAAATATTCCTCCCTTTCTGCACTCTCAGCTGCCCCTAATAGCTGGTTCTTAATGCTCTAGTCCCTGACTTGCAGACTGGTTCCCCAAAACAGCAGCCAGCAGCCACCTCAGGGGATTAATTATCCCTCCAGAAGCGGGAAGAGCTGTGGCTCCTTCGGTGTAGTCTGTGATGCTGAGGTTGAATTCTCACCTTTGCATTCAGGCTCACATTTCAGCACCCTCCTTGACCCCTTCAAAAAGAGGAGTGAAACACTCAGAGCTTCAGTTAGCAGCTGGGAGAAAAGTGTTTGGATGTCAAATATAAAAGCAATCCCTTTCCAAAAGGGAAAAAGGAGACATGAGCTGGAAGAGGGGCCCCCTTCCCCATATTGTGACACTGACCTGCCACCAAAAAACACCCCAGGCTGCCACTACCAGAAAGCTGCTCTTACATTTTTTGTGCTTTACTGTGTCTCTGCTCTGTTTCAGGTAATTTCTTATGCCATTGGAGCCAGTTACAATTTTTCCCCAAAAGACGCCAAGCCTGCCTTGCTCCGGCACACCCCGGGGAGCAGCAGGCAGAGCCAGGGACCCCACACGCGTGCTCATGCACCCTCCCAGTTGTCACCCCCTGGTCTCACAGGGAGCTGAACATCTCCTGTGCAAACAGCAGAGGCTGAGGTGCCCCAACACGCAGGGGCACATCCCAGCAAAGCTGCCCAGCCCCTTTTGCCCTCCCAGAACTTTGCTGGAAGCAGACAAGGCATCTCCAGCCCTCCTGCTGGTGCCTCATGCCATCCCTCTTGGGGCAATGGTGACACTGATGAGCAGGCACCAGCCCCAGCATAGGATGGAAAATATAATAAATGTGCTTAAAAAACCCTGGTGCAGTGGAAAGCCAGGCCCAGGAGGACTAAACCAAGCAGCCTGGGGATGTACACAATTGCCTGTACCTGCAGCAGTTAGCTGGCTCTGGTCATCAGCTGCCCCTGCCCTGGGAGTGGGGACACTGGGTCCCCACAACGTGGTTTCCTGGGAATCTGGGCTAGCAGAAAGCCAACAGGAGTTATTTTCATAGATAATTTTTTTAAAAACCCTTATTGCAGTGCAATGGTGTCCTCTCTCTGATCTGCTCCTTGGCTGGGGAAATGTTGGTGGCAGTGAAGCTGGATGGGTTGGGGTCCTTGATGCAGAGGGTGCCAGCTCTTCTGGAGAGGATACAAACCTGGGGTCCAAAACTCATAAATTGCCTTTTTTTGCCCCCCCTCATCTCCAGTCTGCTGTGTGGGCCTGCAAATCCTCACCCTCAAGGATATGGTGAGCTTCCCCACTCATACCTCCCATCCCAGAAGAGGGGAACCATAGGGGATCAAAAGGAAAAGGCAAACAAGACTTGTTTTGAGCAAAAGAATAAAGAGGCCAAACCACAAATGAAACATTACCACTTCAAAAGGGTAAAAAAATAGATAACAACATTAGTCACTGGCAGTTAATGACCTACAGCCTCCACAGCCTGTGGGGAGGGGGGCTATGAGGAGCTTTCCATCCTCCACATCCTCCACATCCTCCTCCTGCCCGTTCCTGCCTGTTTATCATATAGTTTATGACAAAACAACTTATTAAAGGAATTACGCAACTGAGTTCCTCACCCTTTCCACGCTGGATTTTTCCAAAGCCTTATGTTTATCAGGCACTTGTGCTGGAGACACCAGTTACCTGTCACAAGCCCTGAGGTGTGGTTAGCTTTTTTCACTGAGGCTTCAGCTCTTTAATTGTTTGCCTGCTTTGTTGGGAAACTTAGTCACATGAGTGCCAGGGTAATCCAGGAAAAGTCCTATCAGTGTACTCAATTTTGGGGGCTGGCACTGCCTCTGGAATTGCCCTCTGCCCACAGCCCTGGGACCAGCATGCCAGGAGGCCACTCAATGAGAGGACATCTTTACACCTCGCAGGGCAGACTGGTGTTGGCTCTGCAGCTGATGGTCCATGTGCCCATGGGTCTGAGACTTGTGTCCTGGCAGGGCCCACGTGTGGCTGCCCTGGGATCAGCTGGGAAGCCCACCTGACAGCCCAGCAGGAATGTGTGAGCCTGTGCACAGGCACTCTCTGAGGCCTCAGCCTTTGGGTGCCTGAGGCTCCCACCCAGGGCTGGCAGATCTGGTCCAAGAGCTACCAGAGCAGCATCCTCTGGCAGAGGGGGATGTTCCTCTGGCCTTGCTCCATCCAGATGCACCAGGACACCGGCCAAACCTCCCCAGGCCCACTCCCCCTCACCGAGGGCTCACCAGCAGCACCAGCCCTGCCCTGCCCTGTGCAATCACCTCAATTTGGGCTGTGAAGTTCGGAGCAGAGCCGGTTTCCAAACAGCCCTTGGGCTGCCAGCACAGCAAGGGACTGGCACACACGCCCAGAGCAAACCTGTTCTGTGTGTTGGTGTCACTCCCAAGGGACCCAGAGCTGTGGCAGGTGCAGACACAGGGTGAAGGGCACCCTGCATGTGAGTGTGGGCTTGGGTAAAACCCACCTCCCACGGCTGCAAGAAAATCGGCACTGCTATTTCAGTCTGCTGCTTTTGGACTCGGCTCCAATTTTGTGTAAAACAAATAAAATCACCTACAGCTCCCACCCCAAGTGCAGCCCATAGGCCATCTCAGCCAGCCCCAAATCTCCTGGTAAACAACACACATGATGACAGACACCAGGCTGCCCCAAGCCTCTGCACACATTTGTAATGTGTAACACAGCACATGAAAACTGTATCTCTGTATAATTAGCCGTGCTCAGAGCGGTGACTCAGACATTCCAGTGCACTTTCTTCTTGTTGTTAGTGTGTGAAATCTAACTTTACTCATTTTTTCCAATGACTTCGGGCTTTGAAAACAGTAATTAGCAAAGGCAACTTGTTATCAGCTCCTGTGGGTTACTCGTCCTCCTGCCAGTCCTCCGCTGTGTTTTGGTCACAGGCAAAGCTTTGGCAGTCATTTCCCAAGACTTGCTTTTGTCCAGAGGACCAGGGCAGCCAACTGAAGAAAACATGTGCTAAACCTGAAGTCCTTCCACATCTTTGTGTTAAGCATCTGATCATTGAAGTAGCTGTAGACTGGGCCTTGATGTAACATGGTAAATAGCAGATAGGACATGGAATTAAACTTTAGAAACATCATTTCCTCACTTCTACTTACTGCTAGGCAGGCATTGCCAGATGGAAAGTGAAAATACTGTACTCTCATCGTTGTGCTTCTCCTGCCGTGTTTTTTACGGTGCTTTTCATCTGTGCTGGCTTTACACCCATGCACTGTCACATTCTGCTGCCTCTGCACAGATGGCAGGCTGCTCTGCACTGCTGGTGGGTGCTCTGCCCTTCTCTGAAATGCTTCCAAGGGTGCTACGGAGCCTGGGATTTGTGATGGGCAGGAGAAGCTGCTGTTCCCTCCAGCATACTGCTGGTCCCTGTATTTTCTTTCCTGGTGGGATAGACTGGTTGTGAGACCCCAGCAGAGGAGGTTGAAAGACCAGCACCCCCCTAAAGTCTGTGGGGAGACTCTTGTCCAGCCAAACTGCTCAGGTGAGCCACCATTGATAGGACTTGGACTGATGTGTGTGGGAAGAGAAAAATTCTCAAGAGAAATACATAAGTCCACAACATTTTAATATGAAAAATTGGAGTGGAAATAACTTTTCCTGAGACACTGAGGTGATTCCTGGTGAGTAAATTCTGCTTGTGTGCCATTTGTTGCAGTGAATCTCTGACACACACAGGAAGATGTGGTACTGTGCAAGATCCATGCACACTCAGAGGCTTTTGCTGTGGGAGCAAACAGGATCAGGCCCTACAGCTGGGCTGAAGACAAAAGACAGGGAGTCTATTTAACCTTCTTGGTCTGTTTTCCTCAGCTCAGGTGGGATGAACCTCCTCAAGAGTTTGTGAACTAGCTGCATCTGTTTTGTCCCTGCCACCTCTGCTTCCACCTCCATGGTCTTCATTGCAGCCTTGCCTGTGTATTCCTTATTCTTCCCATTGGCCATTGGAGTTTTTTTCACCAGTTGTGTCACTTCATGGGACTGATGTCCTGCTGGTTTGGAGTTATTTATTAAGAAATGTGAATTTTCCAGCAAATTTAGTCCACTGGGTGCACACAGAATGGCTGGCCATGGATGCATCAATCTTTTTGCACTACAGAAATGAGGGCATTCATATGTGAAGGGGCAAACCCAACAAGGTGAAAGTACAAAACAAACTAAGGGTGAGGTTCAGCTCATCTGGATTCAGCTGCTCTAAAGCTGGGCATGCAAACATGAAAAACATAGAACGATTTGGGTCGGAGGGGACCTTGAAGATCATCTAGTTCCAGCCCCCCACCATGGACAAGGATGTCTTCCACCAAAGCAGGTTGCTCAGGGCCCCATCCAACCTGGCCTTGAACACTTCCAGGGATGGGGCATCCACAGCTTCTCTGGGCAACCTGTGCCAGTGCCTCACCACCCTCACATGAAGAATTTCTCCTAAAATCTAATCTAAACCTACTCTCTCTTTCAGTTTGAAGTAATTAACCCTGTCCTGTCACTACAGCCCCTTCTAAATAGTTCCTCTCCATCTTTCTCATAGTAGGCTCCCTTCAGGTGCTGGAGGCTGCAGTTAGGTTACCCCAAAGCCTTCTCTTTCCCAGGCTGAACAAGCCCAATTCCCTCAGCCTTTCCTCATAGGAGAGCTGCTCCACCCCTCTAATCAACATTGTTATCTCCATCCTCTTGCTGGCCTGAGGACATTCTTTCCAGACAGGCTGTTAAAATGATTCACCTTCTGGAGATGTTTACTTCCTTCCATGGAGCACAGCAGGAGACCTAACAACTACCTCAGACTAAACACCCAGATTTTAATTACAAATGGAGGCAGCTTAGCATAACTAGCCCAGTGCCAGGGTGGGAGGTGGCATCACAGGGTCTGAAGCTTTTGGGTCCTTTCTTCCAGGGTCTGGAGCTTTTGCTGGCTCTCTGGGTAAAACTTGGCCAAATAAGCCATTCCTTCTTAGAGCAGTGGCTCTGGAGATTTCTTCTGATCAGATTTCCTCAAAAGTGACTGCTGCTGCATCACACCAGGAACATTCCCTGTAGACAAATGTCTAAGGTTAGTTGGAAGAGACAAGTGTGGAAAGTCACTGATGGCAAGTCGTTGTAAAGAATGAAATAATCACTTCAGTTAAATATTCTACTTCATGCATTCTGTGGCCAATCTGATTTTACAGAGGTCAGGAATAGTTACAGAGGTTTAGTTGCTCAGATCAAGCAAGGCAGAGATAGGAAGTCCTGGAGAAATTGCTTGGGCTGATACTGAGAAAAAGTAGAAAGGATTCTTCATGGAAAGGAGCACATGGACAGGGTGCAGTCTGTGAAACGCTGCAGCAAACAGGCAGCTGAGGAAAGCCCTGGGATAGGCCAGGACAGCTCAGGAGTCCATCTGGGAGCACCAATGGGGTGCACAGTGGCACACAGCACGACATTCCCCTGCCCCATATGAATGCCCAGCGGCTCTTCCACACAGAGGCACCCACAGCAGACCCTGCCAGGAATCCACAGCTGAGCGCTGCAGATCTGGGCAAATCCTGTTTCGGGTCAGCTGAGAGCCCCACGGATAGAGACAGGTCATGAGACTGCCCAACAAAGTCCCTTTGTCCTTGAGAGCAGGGGATCATGGCCCCAGCACGACCTGCTGAGCCCGGCAGGGACTGAAGAGCCCCTGCAATGCTCCCCATCCTCCTGTCAGAGAGAGCTCATGGCACAAGACCCTGCTCTAAAGCTGGCCCTGCGTTCCCCTCTCGTACAGGTATCCCAAATCCCAGCAGCTGGAATGTCACTGGATTAAACCCACCAAACCAAGGTCAGAATATGCCAATTACTCAGTAGGCTGAGCAGAAGGTAAAGCAAGCTGTGGGCACTGGAGCAGGGGAGGGCAGGGCACCGAGAGGCAAATCCCACCTGCACACACACACACACACACACACACAGAGCCTTCCTGGGGCACTGCAAAGGGTTTTCCCACCCGAGGGAACATGGAAAGCAGCTCCACCTCTGCTGCTTGCCCCACCACCCACCTTCAGCCAGTTCACCTCCAGCCCAGGCACCCAGCGCTGCTGTCACTGGCCACAAAGCAGGTTTTGAGCAGGGCAAGTGTGGCTGCAGCTCCCGTGGCAGCAGGGGTCAGACCTCACCCCTGCAGGCAGCATCCAAGGCAGTGCTGGCAACAGCTGCAGTGGAAAAGAGTTGTCAAACACCGCTCAGGAAGGCTCCTGCTTGACAAATATTTTTTGAGCTGACTGTAACCTGCCTGGCTCATACCCCTGAATGCAGAAAACCTGTGGGGAAGAGCTCAAACCCCTGCAATACAGCCACCCTCTCTCCCTGCCCCGGCACAGCTGGAAAAAGCTGCAAACCTGAGCCATCTCCTCACCCCAGCTGAGCTGTTCTCAGCACAGAGAGCAGCAGGAGCAGGCTGATACCTGGCACTGACCACACTGGGGTTATATTCCTGTGTTTCCCCTTGTGCTGATCCTCACCTTTGCAGTCCAGAGCCAAAGGCACTGGCCAGTGTGACCCTGGAGGAGGTGGGGAGCTGCCTGGACGAGGCTCTGGCTGCTGCTCCATCCCTGCAGCCTGCAGCAGAGATGCAGGCTGTGTGCCTGAGGCTCCCAGCATCTACGGAGGGCACTCTGCACACAGCAAGTGGCCACGAGCACCCCTGGGCCAGGGGATGTTTGGGACAGAGGCAGGACACACTCTGGGGCAGATAGGGCAGGAAATACCTGGGCTCCTGAGCTGGCTGAGGGGAGACTAAAGAAGGAAGCACTGAGAACGAAAGCAGAGCTGCTGTGACATTTTCATGCTTGGCTTCTGACATCCTCTCCCTCTCATACACTTGACTTCCTTGCTTATTTTTATCAGATGAAGGTGATGGTCGCTGCTACGGTAACCCTGTGTGGTTACAGCTCTGGCAGCGACCGAGTGCTCAGTGCATGCTTCCTTTGTGGCTTGTGCAGTCTTCCCACCCCTCAGGGCTCTCAGAACAGTGGCTTTGACTTTGTTATGCCTTAGCTGCCTGCTGAGGTGGGCGGAGGTTCACCCCTTCAGGCTCTGTTCCCTTGCCCGACAGCCCCTGCTATCTTCCATCTCTTCTTGTCCCGTCTTTGCTCTCTTCGGTGGAAAATGTACAGGTCACTGAACCCAAGCATGGGGCTGGGGGCTTTTGTTTTAATGTGGATAAAGCACAAGACAACTTTCACAGAGCTGATAACTTGGTGTGGGAGAAAAAGCTCTTTGTTGACAAGAAAAGGTCTGATTTGAAACAACAACAAAAAATTACTTCTCTTGCTTTGACCCCAATCCTCCCCCTTTTAGCTGTTATAGGGAAAGTGAGATGAGAATAAAGTAATCTCTTCCCCAGCTAGTCTGTCTCCAGTCCTGGCACCCAGACTGCCCCAGCCTGCTAGCCCAGGCTTTCAGCTCATGCTGGGGCCATCAGCACAGCATGACACAGTCAAGCCCCAGCATCTTTTCCTTCAGGTGAACTTCCACTGAGCAAAAGTTGGGAGCTGCAGAGGTCAGTGGGTACCCCAGGGTATGTCCTGGCCACATTTCCAGTCCTTTGGGCATGAAACCATGGAGCCACAAGAACCTTTAGCAGAGCAGCTCTCCACTATCACACCTAACAACCCCACCCACAGTGCCCTCGTTGCTTTGCAGCAGCCCCTGCTCTCTCCGTCCCTGCTCATCATCACATAAACACAATGCTCCCACCAGTCCCAGGCATTTCCTGGGTGGAGCAGGTTCCTCTGCACTCGGTTCCTCCCTTGGTGATGGGCACAAAGCCTCTTCCCTCTCACTCCTAAAACCAGCGCTCATAAACCTTCATTTGTGTAGGGGTTTGAGCACGTTTCTAACCCAAGTGGCTCAAAGCCACTGTGCTGCTGAGGCTGCTGGCCTCCAGGAAAGCCTGGGATGGGCCATGCCTCCAGGGATGTCCCACACGCTGCCCTCCTGCTGCAGGGACATTGACACAGACGCTGCTGACCGTGGGGACACCAGGAAGGTGCATAAATAAACTCTGCTGTGCTCCTCTCAGATCCAGACACAGATTTTTGCTGTCCAAACATAAGCAGAAAGGCATCACTTGGACCGTGAAACACTCAGAGCTTTTTTCCTCAAGTAAGGACTTAGGGATAGTAATTCCTCTTGTTTATATAGAGATGCATGGTGTTCAGGATTGTTTTTTCAGAGCTCACAGCATGTGGATTACAGGCTGTTGCTCCTCACATCCCTTGGTTTGTTCCAGGTGATTGAACGTGGAGGATTTTGTTTTTGATTGTGCTTCAAGGCATCTTAAAGCAGATCAGCATCACAAGGATGAAAACTCCATGTCCTCATTGGCTGGGAACTTCTGACTGGGATTAAAGTTGGAAGGAGACAGCTCACCTGAAAGAAAAATCAGCTTCTCCTGTTGCTTGCAATGATAAAGAGTGTGGTTAGACCAGAGCACAACTTCAACCTGCACCAAGGGAGCCTGTATCTGAGGAGTGGCTGCTCCCCACGTGCAATCCTGATGGATTATTTTGGCACTCCCACAGAGCGAGAATTTTTCCTGTCTGCACCCAAATGTAGGCAAAGTCAGATGCCAACAGTTCATGTGCAGATACTCAAGTGACTGTGGGTTTGATGAAGGCCAGCAGAAGTGGGTGCACACTGAACACTACAAATGAAATATCTGGGAGTGAACACAGCTGAACTGAGCAGGACCGCAGAGCACAGCTTGCTGTGGCATCAGTTTCAACTACAGGGCAAAGCTTGAGGAGGACAAATGCCTCAGGCTCAAACACAAGCCAGAAGAAACATTGTTCTGTGTGCAAAAAAGGTCCTTATGCCACCCATCATTTTTTTGGGATTACTAAGGCTCACCCATTCAGCAGCAAGCCCATTTTCATTTGATGATCTAAGTTCCAGTTTGGCCACAAGAGCTGCATTCGAGGAGCAGGAAAGAGCCTCCTTCCCACCAGCACTGCTCCAGGCTGATACAAGGCAGACCCCATGGCTGAGCAAGCCCAGAGGCCAACCCTTCTGGTCTCACCCCAAAACAGGATGATACATCAGGATTCATTCTTCATTCTGATATGAGCCTGAAAAACCTGTTGGTGTGAAGCACATGGGAGAAGCAGACAAGTTCAATACATTTGCAGTTTCCCTAACCAGAGCTGTATTTTAAACAAAAACGTTCTAGGTCAAGAATAAACACCTTCACTGATTTCAGACCAGCACACCTGGTCATCTTTGGAAATCCTGCAGCAGCTTCTTCAAGGCAAGCAACTCTTGTGCCTGAGGAGAGGAAGAAATCAAAGCACCTCTGCTAGAGGTTGGCTGAACAAAAGGAGAGATCAGCTTTAGTATTGCATTTGTTCCCCTGGCATAAAATATCCATGAGGGTTGAGCATGATACAATTCATCTTTGAACTGTGGGGCTCACACTGAGCATGTCCTCGGTTCAAGCATTAAATGGAGGGGTTATTAGTTAGTGTATTTAAACTAGTCTCATGTAAACATAGCACTCCAGCCTCAGCTGGGCTTGTTTGTCCAGGTTAGATTAGAGTGTTAGCTGCCAAATCACAGGAAGTTCTGTCCATGTACCTTAAAGATATGGGTATTCCAGGGCATTTGCTTCTTATCGCCGGGTTTTAGTGGAAAATTTAATCCCATTAAGTACACAACTTGAATTACTGAGTCTTGGCGTGGTCAGACTTCTACACCCAGAACAGTGCCTTGGTAGCAGCGAAGCTCAGGTCACACTCAGACATGCCATTTCTCCCAGCAGGACCCCAAACTGCAGCACAGAGCCATTGGTGAGTGACAACTACTCTGGAAGAGCTCACCCCTAGACCAAAATGACCAACACAGACCACCCTGGGTAGCTCAGCTGAGACCCTACGAGCACACAGCAAGGCAAGACATGTCTTCATGAGTGCTGCTCAGGGCAGGGAAGAGCATGCACAGGAGCATGACTAACAGCAGCTGTGAATAGTTTCCACTCTCCATTACTTCATGTTCTGTAGGGTTAGGTAAGGGGGTAGATGAGATGACAGATATAAATACAGATTTTTTTCAGGGGCAAATAAATTGGAGCAGCAGTTTGCTGCAGCCTTTCACACAGCAATGAGCAACCACAGGAAGATGGAAGGCAAAGGTCCTGTCCCTCCAAGTTCACTTAGGTTTCCAATGCCATAGGGCATGATCTAAGGCCAGCCACCAGTGCGAAACCAGCATCTCCAGGCTCAACTGACAGCCATGATCTGAAAGGCTGACCATCACAGCCCACTTCTGCTGTAAAAACAAAGCCAGTATGTTTGGAAAGCATTTTCAAACTTTATTTACAACTGTCACAGTGACAAAAATGTAGTTTGAAAAAAATGCTAGCTTCTCCCTGAGGCTCAAAAAAGAATTACAGAAATATAGAATGTATATCATACAACAGGAGTTTTACTGGAGTGCTTTGTTCTTTAGATACGTTCAACAACAAATAGAAATATACACAATACTTCCAAAAAAAGGATGCAGACAGAAATATGCAAGTCTTTAGGGCAGACAGAAGGTGTGAAGTCCAAGGATTGCCATCTCACTGCTGCCCACATGGTAATACCTTTGATACAGAGCTTTGACTTGGTGGTACAGATGGTAGAGACCAATAGAGAGTAACACTTAGAAATAAGACAACTGGCTGGTATGCAGGTGTACAAGCTCACTCCAGTAAGACAGCAAGACTAGAACAAGTGTTACAGACACAACAGCGTAATCCATCGCTAGAGAAAATGGTATCACCACATCATGGCCATTCAGTGATCAACCATCCACCAAGGTGGGCAGGGAGAGTGTCTGACTGGGCCTGCATGGCTGGACCAGAGGCCAGCTGCAGTGTAGGAACACTGAATTTCTCCTGCTTTGTGCTAACTCATCTCCAAACTCCGATCTGTCCAGAAATAGTTACACAGAGCTGATAAATTATTGCCATTATGTTGAAACACAAGCAAGACAAGACTAAAACAATCCTGCCAATGTTAAAAGCAGTTCCCAAACCCCACCAGCGTTTAACTACTCATGAGGTATTAAAAATACAAATACACACACGTCCAAATAGATTTTAAAAATGGAACCAGTTATAAGCAAAGGGGGGTGGCATTTGGATTATTATGGAAGTTTGGTTAAGGCCTTGACATTTCTTTTTCTCTTCCATGACCCCAGATTTGGTTTAGGTGGTAACTGCTCTCATCCTGTCCCAAGACTGACTGGCTCCCAAGCTGGTCCCCAAAGCTGCAAGATCATTCCTTTCCAGGAAAGCAGCAGGTTACCTTGTCTGGCAGCAGACTGGCCTTCTCCTTCAGGCAGGATATGGTGAAAGAGGACAAACCCAGGCTTCACAAGCCAGTCTGCACTTCATTAAAACAACCACGAATGTTTCACCCTTGCTAAGAAGCAGGAACGCATCTTGCCTCAGGACACCCAGGCTAATCCTCTCCCAGTAGACCCCATCCTGCAAACCCCACTGGTGAGCCACACTAGATCTGGTGTTTTGTCTTTGGATGACCCCCAGGTCTGGCAGCCCTCCCCACAACACTCCCCACCAGCCTGTCCTGCACTGAGGAGGCCCTGCAGTGCAAAGCTGGAGGAGAACCCCCCCCACCCCAGCCCTCTCAAGCCCACTGACCAGCAAGTTAAGAGACACAAAACCCTACAACTTCAAGAACACCAAGGCAAGGAGGCATAAATCTCCACCCTTGGGCTTGGGGCACCATACAAAACAAGACCACCCACAGCAGCCTCAGCAAATAGGAGAGAAAAATCTGAGGTGTTCAAACCTACATGAGCTCTTGCTGCAGACAGAAGCACCTTTTGACATCCGATGCACACCACCTCATGCTCACCACCTGCAAGATAAGCTAGGGAGTTGCAGGAGAGATGACAAGCGGCAGCCTAACGCTATCCTGCAAATACAGCCGCTCAGCATTGAAGAGTCTAAAGGCAAACAGGGGGAGAAAGTAACTTTGGGAAAAGTGGCTGGAAAACAGGCTCAACAGCGAGAGCAAGAAACCAGACTACTCCTATGGACGCTCACCTTACCCTAGGAGGTGCCGAACCAGGGAGAGCTACAGGCCCCTTGTCACTAGATCATTCAGCCATGCTTCGCTACGGACACTCTTCCACCCCCCAACACACAAAATGGAAGCTGTAAGAAAGGCAAATCTGAGATATTTTGGCTCTGATCTCATGCTTTTAGCCAGAGGCAGCTCCCAGCCAAACGCTGCCACCTCCAACTTTCCTCCCCCTTCCCAAGCTCCCCCCTCCAGCAGTCCTCGTGTGGTCACCCTCTGCCATGTGCTTGGAATTTCACTGCTGCCTCCACCTTGGAAAAATACAGATAATGATCTCGAGAACAGCAAACATTTCTCTGCATTACTTCCTTCCTTCCTCAGGAGGTCTGGTGACACCGAGGGCTTCAGTTCCCGATACAGAGAATACAAAAAAACTAAGATCTCGCAGGTGCAAAATTGAACTTGTCTTATTAAAAAGACTTTCTTTGAAAGCGTGGCTCTTCCTTCAGAAGGGTGCGGTCCCTTGCCTTTCCTCAGATGCCATTTATTGCTCCTTGTTGTCCTTCTTTGCGTCTTCACAGTTGTCTTCCTCCTCATCCTCCTCCTGCACGAGGAACTCCTCGGGTGGCCATCTCAGCTCCCCGCTCTCCACGTCGCCCTCCGTGGGCTCCACCACGATGGAGGGCAGGCGGTCCTTCAGCTTACAGTAACGATCGAAGTCTGAGGGGTCGGGGAAGATCTGAAAGAGCCAAGGAACAGTCTGTGAGAGGGGCTGCACCCACACAGCCTCAGCCAAAACCCAGCTCGAGACGTGAAGGTCTCCAGGGCAGACTAGTCTGGACACAGAGTCAACCACTGAGTGATGGGAATACTCTTGAACTTGTAAATAACCTTTTCAAGTCTCCAAGTAATGGAAATGAGCACTGCCCAAGAGGCTCCCAAAGCACGCACTTGCTTGGATAGCGCTCAGCAAATAGGGATTTGCCCTTTTGGATATTTATCCAAATGCCTCGGCCCCCCCCACCCCTGCTTTTGCATTAATGCTCTTCAGTTTGCACACAGAGCTCTCTTGATCAGAGAATCTGAGATCTCATTTCCTGCTGCTGGTCAGGCTGCACATCAGAACAGGCTTGCTCTCCAAGCTCTGCTGCTGGAGGCAGAAGGCTCATGGCAACCCAGGGCTAGCACAGCCCAGACCCTTGCAGCAAGGGCCCGTGTCTGGTATCACTCCAGGGCCACACTGCCAGCCTGAAATAGCTCAGCTGCATTTTAGAGATAATTCTGGCAGTATTCTGCACACTACAGCTACCACACATCAGCAGTGAAGCTCAGCAGGACACTCATTTTATGGAAGGGCTGGGGAGTGGACTGTATTTCTTCAGGAAAGGGGTACCTGTGGCATAGCCAGCAGTTATGCACTGTATTTCTCATGCAGTGAATGCAAGGACTACTTGATCTCCAGCCTCTCAAGGTGCACCTTACCCATTCCCTCCCACATGGATGCACAAGCTCATGCAGTGCAGCAGCACCAGGGCCCATACTGACTGGCAGTGCCAGTGATGCACGCTTTCATCCTCCTAGGAACTGAGGCAAAACGTGATTAAAGGAAAAAAACTGCTGGTGCAGTGATAGCAGCAGCTTTGCATTACTAGATTGCAATGTGAACAGAAAAGGTCATGTTACTAGTGACTAACTTGCTGGGGGAACAGCTTCAAACCCCACCTCATCCAGAAGGGAACTGCTGGGTGATAAAATCCACTTGCTACATCAGACCTCCTGGTTAGTAGCTAGAAGATTAAACAACCACCACCTGCTATTTCAAACAATTTTATCAGAGTGCCCATTTCACATTAGGGTTGCACTTGAACACCCCAGAGAAGAAAATGACAAAGTGCCTTTTCTCCTTGAGGTTGTAGGCCAGGTGAGAAGTCATGTGGCTGTCCTTTTCTTTGAACATCATCTGCATTCAAGTGAGTTACAAGAGCATCCTTGCCAGGAGCAGCACTGCCAGCCTCAGTCTGAGAGCAAGATCTCATCTGTTTTGATCTTTGTGGTCCCAGTTACAAAAGCAGACTCCCCATCCAGGAGCCCTGAGCATTAAACCACAAAGCTTCATTCTCCTTGTGCCAATCATGTGGGTACCCACCACCTTGGGAAGCCCCGGCCACAAAATGTGAAACAACTGTGAATCCTACCAGCTCCTTCTTCAGCCTAGCAACTATTAGCTACAGCATCACCTCCTTGGCAATATTCAGTCTTGTACTGCTCAGCCCCATTTCTCCTTCACACCCAAAGCTTTGTGGCAATCAGATTGAGAAAGCCATCAGGCTGCTACTTAAGGCAAATTCAGGCAAGGGAACAGAAGGTAATGCACAAATCAGGGGCTGTTTGCACATGATCATCTGGTCCTGGGACAGTGGTGCAAGTCCAGCTCCCACCATCCATGTTCTTCAGGTGCACAAGAGCAGCTAAGGTCCTCTGAACCCAGCCACATCAACCTGGGCATTGCAGTGTGAGCTACTTGCTATTAGTCACTCCCAGCACGAGTGAGACAGCAACTGTTTCTTGGAGCTTTGTGGCTTCTGCTTGGCCAAACAAAATCGGTTTCAGGCACACAGTGCATTACTGAAAGTACAGTCAGTGGCTCTTAAGCATCAAGTTATCTAAACCCAGGATAGGGAAAAAATACCCTTGACATTACATGGTTTAGAAGGTTGCAATGGAAAAAAAAAGTGTGGTTCAAGAGGTTACATAAGCTGATAATGTCATGAAAATAGCCTCCTATGGAAGAAAAATAGCAGTATAATAATTAAACTAACCTTTGGCTGCTATTATTTTAAGCATATTAAGTCAAATTGGAGAAATTTCTTTGAAAATAGCCTGCCAGATTTTTTTTCCAGAAACTAAGTAGTAGTCATTTCCTTACAAACAAATATCCGCAAAATGTGGTGTGCAGCTTTTTTAATAAAAAAACACCCTAGCACAATCTTATCTCAAACAGCTGCAGGTCAGGCCGAACCCAAGAAGGTCAGGATTTTTTCCACTAAGTCATGCTTTTTAATCGTTGAGGCAGCACGAAGGGAGATGTTGCAACTGCTCTTTGAAGGGGCGTGGACAGTCAATGGAAAAAATAGAGAAAGGCAGATTTCCTCCAGTGTGATGGGCAGGGTGACAGCAGGCCAAGCACAGGGGCCCAAGGAAAAAGGGTTTAAGACTCACTGTACATCTGAGGAAGCCAAGTGAGAAGATTAACCCAACCAACCTCCCCACTCCTCTTCACAGAAAAAGATAAGCAAGCACCAGCTCTCTCTGTCCTGCTCCAGTAGTGCCATGCCACATTTGTTGGTCCCATCGGCCTCCTCTGGTCCCACTCCAGATTCAGACAATGGGGAGGAAGAAACCTCCCTAACCTGCAGCCAGCTCCACACTGGGAATTGCAGCAGCTCAGCTCTGACCTGGGAGCTCTGCACTCCAGCACAGCAACCATGACAGCAACCCCTGCCTCCAAGCCTTTCTGGTCACATTATCCTGCTCAGGAGTGCAGGAGGAAGGCTCTGCACCTCCCGCCCCACAAAGAGGGCAAGACATGGGTTAGCTTCTCCCTCTCATTCATGACAGGGAGCCACCCTGCACATAGCTGAGGCAGATGCCTTCCCCTGCTGGACCTGGTCACTTGATGGGGGACAAGGGACAAGCAACTGGTTGCGATGGCTGCCTAAAAGGAAGTTTACAGCAATTCAAAGGCATCTTCCACCCCTTCACTGGCATGATACAGCACAAGGGGCTGCAACTGCTTCCACAGAGAGCCTCCCCTGTAGCTGAGCCCCAAATCCTGGCCATGGAGAGACACATCCAACACCTCTAGATCCACAGAGGACATGTATGTTGCTTCTTGCACTACTCAACACAGCTTCTTGCTAACAGCAAGACTGGTTTTTACAGGCCACTCTGGATTTATGTCTGGGAACTGCTCTCCTCATGAACTTGCCCAGATCACATACAAATCAACCAAACTCTTGCCTTGCAGCTGGAAAGGGCAGGGAAAAGCAGAACTTGAAACAAAAGCTTGAAAAGATTTTAGGAAGATCATGTTTGCCTCTGTTTCAGATGACCTAGCTCTGCTATCCTTGGATGAAGTCCTGGCAACAAGAATGGAAAATTTCATTGCCCTGGGAAGGCTCATACCCTCTCTCAGCATTCACAGGGATGGAGAAACACCAAAAGCAGGAGAGATGTCAGACAGTTAAGAAGATTAGCTCAGCACTACCATAATCCAAGTGACACTTGTAAATTCAGAACAACTTCCACATGTGTGCTCCATACCAACACCCATAGTTAAAATGCCTGTCTCCCCTCCCATGGGGTTGAAAACTATTTGGATTTTATTACAGGGAGACTAAAGCAATGACATCTTTCCAAATTAAGTTACTGGTTTGGGGGAAAGCATTACTTGATTGAGGTAGCACTATACAAGACTGCAAAGTCTGCACTGGGAGACATCCCACTTCAGGTACAGGGTACACCCCTTATGGACACATCACTCATCCTCCTTGGACTGAAGAGCTGAATTTTGTGCCTCTTCAGCAATATCAGGCCAATATTCCAAATCCCAAATTAGCATTGAAGTTCTGAAAATAGAACTTTAGTGCCATTCAGAAGCACGGCAAGTTCATTTCAAGACGTACTTCAGGCATCTCTCAGTGTCCTCTTTGGAGGACTTCTCCAGCTACAATGCATACATTCACTCACACAGTAGTCATGACTTGAGAATGAGCTCTAAGTATGCACACAGCAGCTGTGACTCAGGTTGATGAGCCACAACAACTCCCCAGCCACAGAAATACTGCCCTGTCTCAGGGCATGATGTCAGGGAAACTTCCTACATCTAACCATTTTCCCTTCAGAGTAACAAGGCATCAAAGGGAGGAAAAAACATGCTCCGAGGTGTTCCGGTGAGCTGCTGTCCTCAGTTGGGATTTCAGTGGAACACTTGTGCATAGCATAGCTGCAAACATGATGGCTTTTGTATCTGTTTATCCCATATCCTGCTTCTGCCTTCATTGAGGTCCCAGACCCTGGAATACACATTGACTCTGCCTGCTAATCTTGTCTAGCAGCCATGCTTGCTATCACCACCTTTTCACAGCCTGGTCTCAAAACCTTCCACAGCAGCAAGCAGCACCTCTGAAAGACTTCCCCTGCATGAGTCAAGGCTGTACAGACATGAAGCACCTGACAAGAAAACAATTACAAAGGAAATACAATTTCCATTGAGCCAACAGCCCTTGGGCCAGTAACATACTGGTGGTCCAGTTTAACTGGAGGGATCCAGCAGACACAGGTCAAGCCCCTCAGCTCCCTGGGAAAGCCAGTGCTTCCCCAGGGCTGGTGAAGAGGTGTTGCACTCACCAGAAATTACTTCCCCAACACCAACCTTTGGCACAGCCACTGGATAGAGCCTTAAGCCTATTTACCCAGATTCAGCCACTCTGACGTGATTCCCAGTGAGCTGTGGCTGTGATTAACCTACACAGATCCCAGCATGATGCCATCATGACTTAAAGAGCTCAAGCTCCCCATGACAACCAAACCTCAGCTGAGGGCATGAGGCAAGCTCAGCCTCTGCAGGCCAGTCTCCTACATGGGAGCCTGGAGGACCAGCAAGTCACTGCCAGCCAGCCTGCAGCAAAGCAGCACACTGCCTTTGCTCAGAACACACACTTTTGGGCATTAAAGCCTTTTCAGTTGTGCTCAGACCCTGTTCCACTTCCAAGAAGCAAGGCAGGATTCCGGTCAAGGCACTGTTTTGACAACAGCTCCACAAAATGATTAATTCAGCCTCGGTTTCAGTGGCATTGTTTGTGCCGCTGGGAGACAGCACAGAGGACAAGCTGGCAGAGTGCTGATGAGGCTCTTCAAAGAACAGGTATTTCTAGGGGTGGGAAACAGCAAGCAGTGCATTAGCTCTGGCTGGCAGCAGAAACAGCCTGCCCCAGTGGACATTGCCAGGCAGGACGTGCATGAAGCCCTCCATATCCACATCTGTTTGTAGCAGGGGCAGCTTGAGCCATCAGCTGCATTTCAATGAGTTTTTTGTTTAGTAAGTCCCATGGGAATTATGGGACATCTATTAAAGATCCAGAAATAGCTTCTCACTGCAGGCACAAGACCCAGCATGACATCATCTCTTCAGTCACATCTTCTGTTTTGTCTATGCTGCCCTGTTCTGAGACTCATGCCCCAAATTCACCACTCACTTTTGCTCAGGCCCTTGAAATCTGTTGGCTGAACCATCTTCAGGGGGATCAGAAAGCAGCGTGCTGTCACAAATACAGTAATAAAAGCTGTCTTAGAGAGGATGATTTTGAAGCTAGCACACTAGCTTACAAGCATTTTGCATATTGACTGGAAAAAAGGCAATCCTATGATAAGAAAGCATGTTTGCCTTAAGCCTATGGAAGCAACTCAGTTAATACTGGTATTCCCTCTGCAGTCTGTGTTTTCACACACTGAGCAGTGATGACCAGCCCAGCAAAGGGCACAGTGCTTCAACAGGGAGGGGAGTGCAGACCTTCAGCTGATGTCTAGGACAGACAGACACCCCAGCGGGTGGAAGATGCAGAAGAAAAGAAGCCAACAACCCAAGTTCCCTTCATAACCACCAAGACAGAGAGGAGCCAAGAAGTTCAGTGAACTCCACAAGACAGAGGAATCAGATTGCTGAAGTTTGTTCTCAGGGTATGAGCTTGCTTCTTCAGTTTACTTCCAAGTAAAAGCAAAAAAGACTTTGAAACAGTTCTCTTGGTAGGACAAGTCTGTCTGCAGCAAATACTGATGTGCTCTAGAATTCCAGCAGTGCTGCTGGGCTGTACCACCTCCTCTGGTCCAGACAGTTTCATGCCTGCCTCTGGTGGCAGAGGCAGTTCCCAGTCTCACAGGCAGCATCCTACTGACCAACTCCCAGGCAGTCCCTGCTCTACACAGCTTGAAGGGGGAAATTTTGAACCCTAGTGTGAGGTCATCTCTGTAGTAAAATAAATTCAAGTTCTACTAAAGAAACAAGACAAAATGTTGAAGCCAGAAGCTTGATTCTGGCTCCACTTTTTTTTTTTTTTTTGCCTCTCATAGCCAGCCAAGGGCTGTTACACTGTGAGTGCCTGACTCTGCAGATGAGTGGAGGAAGATGCTGCATCTTAGAACAACAAGCCTCAGTGCAGGAGCAGTCATGCTCCATTAGCCCTGTCTGGTTTTAAGTTATTGCACTACAGCTCTCAGCAAGCATACAATTTTCCATGTACCAAACACTCCCCATCAGCAAGATGAGGCACAAAGTGCCAAAGTCTGAGGTAGAACAAAAAGTTCATGGCGCTGTTTGCATCAGATTTAACCTTGCTGGTCTCAGTTGAGTTTTCAACCCATTAAGGATGCTTTCAACTCACCTTGACTTACACTGTGACATTCTCAGCCTAGCAGCCAGAGAAGGAAGGCTGGATCCTGCTCCTCAATCCTCTTTACATTAACCTGATTTAGAGACAGACCTCATACACAGCCCACACACTGCTAGTGCCATAAGGGTCTTCTATTTCAACTCCTCTACTCTTGCTGCCATTACTCATCACCACATGAAGGTGAAGTTCCTTGCAGGCATTTGAAAAACATTATCTGTAACTAGACCACTAAAGAAAATGAATCTAGGATGCAAAAGCCCTGCACAGATATGAGTTGTCAGCCTTCATGACTCACATGTTCAGGTGATCCACTCAAAACCAAACAGTCCCCTTCCCCAGCTGGCCAAAGCAGACATATCAAGGTCATTAGCACCTGGGGAAGAACCTCACTGAAGTGATCATTAGAACAAGCAGGGCACCTAGATTCTGCCTCTCCCTGGGAAGGTGGATGGGTAAATAGAGGCATTTGACCTGACTGGGTTAAGCCTCTGCATAAGGTGACCCATAAAGACAACCCATGCAGTTTGATTGCTTCAGATTTAACAACTGCCATTCCCTCTGCACTCTGTCTGTAAGAGAGGAAAGAAAGGCTGTGTACTCCCCACTAATTCAAGTACTGAGGCAGAGCACAGCTATAAACTTGCATTATGCAGAGCCAGAATCCTGACTAACACAAGGAAGGCACCCCCTTTTCCTCCACATAGCTATGGCTTCTGCTTGGTGGCCCAAAGTTCAGTTAATTTCATGTTCCAGTGCACTGCTGCTGCCTTGTAGTTCCCTTTTCAGACAAATATGCAAACATTCAGCACCTCATCTGAATGCACACTTGGAGCAAATGCCTCCGTGTAGGTTGTGTAACATCTGCAAAGGACAAAGCCTGCATCTGGATGTGTCAGTAAGAGTCACCCAATGCACAGAGCAGATGCAAGTCATCTGCCACCATCCAGCATCTGTGTCAGATCTCATCAACAAGTCTCCTGGAAGTGAAGAAAACCATGGAGCTACGAAGCTAAGGTGTCTAACTTGTGCTTTGATTAACTACAGACTAGGAAATGAAAGGGATATTGAGACTAAAGGATTAAGGCTCAATCTAGCTGAAGACCACTTCTTTATTGATCTAGAGATTCATAACTAACTACATTGTTCAGAAGTTTCAGAACGAGTGCAACTCGTGCCTCCAGGTACCGATATCTCCAGTAGTATTTCATGGCTCATTTAGCCTGTGTCTGGCCTCACTATATCTTGTAGAGGACTGTTAACCCTCTCAAATGGGCACATCAGTAAGGAAAACCAAGAACTAGATCAAAAAGATGTGGATGCCATATAAACAGCATCCTTCTGCTCTCAGCAGATCAGCTGTATGCTGTGTTACAAAGAGCCCTCTCAGCCCAGTGAGTGGCATGAATCCTTCTTTAACCCATCTCCCACTGAGCCCCGGGAATGCTGAATGAGCGGGGGCTCGGTCACTTCAAAACCAGCAAATCCTCTGCCAACCCGCACTGATAGCGAGGGATATTTTAGACAACCCTCTCCTGCCAAGCAAACATTCCAGTCTGTTGACTAGTTCTTACTACTGTAAGACCTGCTATTAGGTCAGGCTATGGAAAGGTACGTTAGACCGAGCTTACAGTCTAGCCCAGGCAATTCCACATGGGATTAGTGCCTCAACTGTCAGCAAAACGCTTACCTGATACGACAGCCCATCCTTGCGGGGGCTTAGTCCGATCTCATCCATGGCTGGGGTGTTCATCATCACTTCAGTCATTTCAGCAGATCTCAGATAATCAGAGCTAGAGACAAAAGACAGCATTCCAGTGACCTGAGGGGCTCCGACAGGACTGAGCACGATTGAAGCGGCGAAGCGAGCAGCAGGGGCTGTAGGCAGTCTATTCCTGGTCCCTTCCTTCCTGCCCCCCCTTGGAAAGCAGCGGAAAAAGCTCAGTACCTCGTAAGCCGGAGCTACATCCAATGCCCTCGGAGCACCTCCCCGGCTCTCCCCCAGAGCCCAGCTCAAGCACACCCGGGAACGCTCCGGCAGCAGCGCTTCGCTTTTAACTCCGCTTCCTCCAGCCCTGCCCCGCGGGGAGCCGGGGGGAGTAAAAAAACCACAGTAAATAAAGCGCAAGCGCGGGAGTTTTGGTGTTTCTTTCTTTTTCTTTTTTT